>JAAKFY010000022.1:38368717-38446217 GCA_011823955.1 Dissostichus mawsoni
ACAGACCCGGTGGAATCTAGGGGTCAGGTTGCTAAAAAGTTTATGCTTCTGGTTTTGTTGGAATAGTCTGAAAATGAGGTCCTGGCGTGGAATAACACCAATTAAGACCAGTGGCGGCGCTATGGGGTGGCTACTTGGGCTCAAGCCCCGGATGTTTTCAGAAAAGCCCTGAATGTTTCACTCAAAGCATTTCTTTTTTTAAACTTCTCGTAAGTAATGTGCAGTACCGGAGTCCAACAGAGAGGCAGCAGCTGCGGGCCGAAATTAAATCCACCAAGGGCCTGATTTGGCCCCCGGGCCTTGAGTTTGACAGATGTGCTCTAGTAGATCACAATACTGTATAACACTGTTTTAAATCAAATGCATTATTATTATGAATATTTAAGACACTTTACAGAGTGTGTAAAGTGTCTTAAATATTGATGTAAACACGTACATTACTTTCTTAGCATCTTAACCTGTCACACATTCAATCCTTGTATGTATAACACAGACTGTTTTAACCTCATTACATATTTTAAACATCATAACAGACCATGCATTCACCGTTTCATTCACCTCCAGCAACTTTATTATAAAACTACCTGTAAGACTAAACCTCCATTTTTCCAGACGCTTGAGATCTGTGGGCTGTATCTGAGAGAAGAATGTGACTTTAGGAAGACAGAGGGGATTGGATGTGAGACAGTGGGGATAAAACTCTCTGACAGCAAACATCAGACGCCTGTTGGCTCCTGAGTGAAATATAGACGCCTCCTCTCTCAGAACATTAAGGTTTTGACAGGTTGGAATGATATCCTCGGGATGACAGGCGCTCTATCCGTCAGATTCTCCTTTCTCTGTGTGGAAACGCAAACAAAGGAATGGAAGAAGAGAGAAGTGGAGACAGTTATGGGATGAAGCAGCTTTAGTCCACTTTGCAAATACACAACAAAAATCCACAGTTGAGTCTCCGTTTAGAAAAGAGTTTGTGCTGAAGCCGCTCACTGAGAGCAGGGCCGTCCCTCGCCAACATGAGGCCCCAAGCAAAGTTATATGATGAGGCCCTCTGTTTCACTGAGAGCCGAATGCGTTGTTTGAAACACTTGACCTTAAAGTGGCCGTATTCATTCATATTAACCTGGTTAGAGACCTGGGAAATGGAAGAAGACAGAGAATGATCTCCCTGATACAGACAGGATGTAGTGTCTCTACTTTAAAGAGTCCTCTCCTGCTGATGATCAGGTGTATATCAGTATGTAGTGTCTCTACTTTAAAGAGTCCTCTCCTGCTGATGTTCAGGTGTATATCAGTATGTAGTGTCTCTACTTTAAAGAGTCCTCTCCTGCTGATGTTCAGGTGTATATCAGTATGTAGTGTCTCTACTTTAAAGAGTCCTCTCCTGCTGATGTTCAGGTGTATATCAGTATGTAGTGTCTCTTCTTTAAAGAGTCCTCTCCTGCTGATGTTCAGGTGTATATCAGTATGTAGTGTCTCTACTTTAAAGAGTCCTCTCCTGCTGATGTTCACGTGTATATCAGTATGTAGTGTCTCTACTTTAAAGAGTCCTCTCCTACTGATGTCCAGGTGTATATCAGTTGTAGTGTCTCTACTTTAAAGAGTCTTCTCCTGCTGATGTTCACGTGTATATCAGTATGTAGTGTCTCTACTTTAAAGAGTCTCTCCTGCTGATGTTCAGGTGTATATCAGTATGTAGTGTCTCTACTTTAAAGAGTCCTCTCCTGCTGATGTTCAGGTGTATATCAGTATGTAGTGTCTCTACTTTAAAGAGTCCTCTCCTGCTGATGTTCAGGTGTATATCAGTATGTAGTGTCTCTACTTTAAAGAGTCCTCTCCTGCTGATGTTCAGGTGTATATCAGTATGTAGTGTCTCTACTTTAAAGAGTCCTCTCCTGCTGATGTTCAGGTGTATATCAGTATGTAGTGCCTCTACTTTAAAGAGTCCTCTCCTGCTGATGTTCAGGTGTATATCAGTATGTAGTGTCTCTACTTTAAAGAGTCCTCTCCTGCTGATGTTCAGGTGTATATCAGTATGTAGTGTCTCTACTTTAAAGAGTCCTCTCCTGCTGATGTTCAGGTGTATATCAGGATGTAGTGTCTCTTCTTTAAAGAGTCCTCTCCTGCTGATGTTCAGGTGTATATCAGTATGTAGTGTCTCTACTTTAAAGAGTCCTCTCCTGCTGATGTTCAGTGTATATCAGTATGTAGTGTCTCTACTTTAAAGAGTCCTCTCCTACTGATGTCAGGTGTATATCAGTTGTAGTGTCTCTACTTTAAAGAGTCTTCTCCTGCTGATGTTCAGTGTATATCAGTATGTAGTGTCTCTACTTTAAAGAGTTCTCTCCTGCTGATGTTCAGGTGTATATCAGTATGTAGTGTCTCTACTTTAAAGAGTCCTCTCCTGCTGATGTTCAGGTGTATATCAGTATGTAGTGTCTCTACTTTAAAGAGTCCTCTCCTGCTGATGTTCAGGTGTATATCAGTATGTAGTGTCTCTACTTTAAAGAGTCCTCTCCTGCTGATGTTCAGGTGTATATCAGTATGTAGTGTCTCTACTTTAAAGAGTCCTCTCCTGCTGATGTTCAGGTGTATATCAGTATGTAGTGCCTCTACTTTAAAGAGTCCTCTCCTGCTGATGTTCAGGTGTATATCAGTATGTAGTGTCTCTACTTTAAAGAGTCCTCTCCTGCTGATGTTCAGGTGTATATCAGTATGTAGTGTCTCTACTTTAAAGAGTCCTCTCCTGCTGATGTTCAGGTGTATATCAGTATGTAGTGCCTCTACTTTAAAGAGTCCTCTCCTGCTGATGTTCAGGTGTATATCAGTATGTAGGGTCTCTACTTTAAAGAGTCCTCTCCTGCTGATGTTCAGGTGTATATCAGCATGTAGTGTCTCTACTTTAAAGAGTCCTCTCCTGCTGATGTTCAGGTGTATATCAGTATGTAGTGTCTCTACTTTAAAGAGTCCTCTCCTGCTGATGTTCAGGTGTATATCAGTACGTAGTGTCTCTACTTTAAAGAGTCCTCTCCTGCTGATGTTCAGGTGTATATCAGTATGTAGTGCCTCTACTTTAAAGAGTCCTCTCCTGCTGATGTTCAGGTGTATATCAGTACGTAGTGTCTCTACTTTAAAGAGTCCTCTCCTGCTGATGTTCAGGTGTATATCAGTACGTAGTGTCTCTACTTTAAAGAGTCCTCTCCTGCTGATGTTCAGGTGTATATCAGTACGTAGTGTCTCTACTTTAAAGAGTCCTCTCCTGCTGATGTTCAGGTGTATATCAGGATGTAGTGTCTCTTCTTTAAAGAGTCCTCTCCTGCTGATGTTCAGGTGTATATCAGTATGTAGTGTCTCTACTTTAAAGAGTCCTCTCCTGCTGATGTTCAGGTGTATATCAGTATGTAGTGTCTCTACTTTAAAGAGTCCTCTCCTGCTGATGTTCAGGTGTATATCAGTATGTAGTGTCTCTTCTTTAAAGAGTCCTCTCCTGCTGATGTTCAGGTGTATTTCAGTAGGTAGTGTCTCTACTTTAAAGAGTCCTCTCCTGCTGATGTTCAGGTGTATATCAGTATGTAGTGTCTCTACTTTAAAGAGTCCTCTCCTGCTGATGTTCAGGTGTATATCAGTATGTAGTGTCTCTACTTTAAAGAGTCCTCTCCTGCTGATGTTCAGGTGTATATCAGTATGTAGGGTCTCTACTTTAAAGAGTCCTCTCCTGCTGATGTTCAGGTGTATATCAGTATGTAGTGTCTCTACTTTAAAGAGTCCTCTCCTACTGATGTTCAGGTGTATATCAGTATGAAGTGTCTCTACTTTAAAGAGTCCTCTCCTGCTGATGTTCAGGTGTATATCAGTATGTAGTGTCTCTACTTTAAAGAGTCCTCTCCTGCTGATGTTCAGGTGTATATCAGTATGTAGTGTCTCTACTTTAAAGAGTCCTCTCCTGCTGATGTTCAGGTGTATATCAGTATGTAGTGTCTCTACTTTAAAGAGTCCTCTCCTGCTGATTTTCAGGTGTATATCAGTATGTAGTGTCTCTACTTTAAAGAGTCCTCTCCTGCTGATGTTCAGGTGTATATCAGTTTGTAGTGTCTCTACTTTAAAGAGTCCTCTCCTGCTGATGTTCAGGTGTATATCAGTATGTAGTGTCTCTACTTTAAAGAGTTCTCTCCTGCTGATGTTCAGGTGTATTATCAGTATGTAGTGTCTCTACTTTAAAGAGTCCTCTCCTGCTGATGTTCAGGTGTATATCAGTATGTAGTATCTCTACTTTAAAGAGTCCTCTCCTGCTGATGTTCAGGTGTATATCAGCATGTAGTGTCTCTACTTTAAAGAGTCCTCTCCTGCTGATGTCCAGGTGTATATCAGCATGTAGTGTCTCTACTTTAAAGAGTCCTCTCCTGCTGATGTTCAGGTGTATATCAGTATGTAGTGTCTCTACTTTAAAGAGTCCTCTCCTGCTGATGTTCAGGTGTATATCAGTATGTAGTATCTCTACTTTAAAGAGTCCTTATCATCTCTATTAAAGGTCGCTGGGGATTTGGTGATTATGAAAAGTTAGCAGGAAGTGAGATTGAGTGAGTTTTCTTCCTCCTTCCATCGTGCTCCAATCAGATCAGGGGCCTCCTCCTGAAATAGTCATTTGTGAGAGGCAACAAGGCGTGAAAGAGGATATAATCACCTCTGCTGTCCTCTCTTTACCTGCAGACAGACAGAGGACACTCAGCAGAGTTTACAGTATACACAGCTTCTCTTAATAATGATCACAAACCTGGGAAGGGTTTCTGTTGTTGTTTTTATTTGTGTGTTCTTTCATTGGTTTGTAAAGCGGATGTTGTGGATGAAAGTGCTTTGTAAATAACATTTGATTTGATAAGACTTTTCATTGTGAACCCTTTTGGAAAGTCCTCGTCTTGACCTGAACCTGAGGTTTGACATGAAGAGGATCTGACTGATGGTTTTCTCTCTGCCACTTCTGTTTCTGGTGAGTCCATTTTTTTGTCATATTTAACAATGTCTTGTCGAAAAAAGTGCAATTTATAACCATATTTAATAATGATCAACAGATCAGCACATGAAGGGTTGAACCAGTTTGTTTAAAATAAGGTTCTAATTTACTGAATCAAAACAGAAACAAGGTCCTCTTTCTCTGACGTTAATGTTTAATATAAGAAAAGTCATCATCTGAATATATAATGATGTAGAAACAACGTCTCATATTTCCCATTGATCTTTTATTAGTTCTCATCATTCTCCTGAGCAATGCTGCCCCCCGGTGGCGAAACCAAGTCAGTGCTGTTGGTGTCTGACTGCAATATGCCAACACCATCTCAACAAGAGGCTATACCGTGTCTGAATGTTTTAATATGAACTTCCTTTGTGCATCACTTCTGTTTATTCACATGGTTTGAAGAAAATGTTCTGACTTTTTTCTTTGAATTCTGACTTTTCCAAAGATTCTGACTTTTTTCATGGAAATAATTTTTTTCTAAAAATTATGACTTTTTTTTGTCAAAATGCTGACTTTTCTCTGATTTCTTACTTTTTCCTAATATTATGACTTTACCACATGTTACACAGAATTTTGAGAGAAAACATTTTCTAAGAATAAGTCAGGCTTTCTCAAAAAAATTCTCATAGTTCTGATTTTTTTCTCAATTTTTTCCTAAAAATTCTGAATATTTTCTAAAAGAAATATCTCAGAATTCTGAATTATTGCTCTATTTTTTCCCCTCAAAATTCTGATTTACTTTCTAATTGTGACTTTTTTCTTAATTTATATATATATATATTGATATATATATATATATATTGAATAGTTATCAACAGAACAGCACATAACTGAATCAAAACAGAAACAAGGTCCTCTTTCTCTGACATTAATGTTTAATATAAGAAAAGTCATCATCTGAATATATAATGATGTATAGAAACAACATCTCATATTTCCCATGACCTTTTATTAGTTCTCATCATTCTCCTGAGCAATGCTGCCCCTGGTGGCGAAACCAAGTCAGTGCTTTGGTGTCTGACTGCAATATGCCAACACCATCTCAACAAGAGGCTGTACCGGGTTCAAAACCCACTGCAGTCAGCATGTCGTTGTGTCCCTGAGACACTTCACCCCAAAGTGCTCCTGTGGGATTGCTCACAGTATTAAGTATGTAAGTCGCTTTGGATAAAAGCATCTAACAAGTGACATGTCATTGATCAGCTCTTCGGGAAATAGATGCATAAAGAACTCTACTGGTTCTGTTCCCTGAACATTTGCTTTCCACTCTCCTAAAAAGGAGGCAAGTCTCCCTCAAACTGGTTGTCTCCTATTTTCCAGATGCTTGCTCTGGTAGGTGGCACATCCTCAGCTTCCTCAACCTCAACTCCCTCAGCATCCTCAGCTTCCTCAACCTCAACTCCCTCAGCATCCTCAGCTTACTCAACCTCAACTCCCTCAGCATCCTCAGCTTCCTCAACCTCAACTCCTCAGCATCCACAGCCTCCTCAACCTCAACTCCCTCAGCATCCTCAGCTTCCTCAACCTCAACTCCCTCAGCATCCTCAGCTTCCTCAACCTCAACTCCCTCAGCATCCTCAGCTTCCTCAACTCCCTCAGCATCCTCAGCTTCCTCAACTCCCTCAGCATCCTCAGCTTCCTCAACTCCCTCAGCATCCTCAGCTTCCTCAACTCCCTCAGCATCCTCAGCTTCCTCAACCTCAACTCCCTCAGCATCCTCAGCTTCCTCAACTCCCTCAGCATCCTCAGCTTCCTCAACCTCAACTCCCTCAGCATCCTCAGCTGTGCTGTCAGTACTGCTTTCATTAGCTCCTTTTTCTGGCAGCATGTCGTCATCACTGCCACTAACATCCTCTTCACTCGAGTCACATGGTATTTCCTCCACTATCTTGTAGCCTTTCTATCACGCTCTGCTTTTGAGCACTACAAAATATAAAGATATACAAAATCTTAAAATGACATTATAATAACATAAGTATATTGATTTACGGCCCAAAAAGATATTGCAAATGAAGTATTTTCAAGAACAACAGTAGCAGTACCAGTATGAACTGTAGTTGAAATATAGCCAGTGATGCATGACGTCCACTTTAGTGGACAGGTGATTCATCACAATTTCCTCCCAACAGAAAATCAATACTTTGACAATTTATGAATTATATGATTCCTACGTTGTTACTTGATGTCACCACATGTTTTATACCTGCAGGGAGCGCTTTCCATAAAAGGATTGGCAGGATATCGGCAGGTGACTTGGTCCATCTGGCGGTCTGTCGTCCATCTCGGTTTAGAGAAATGTATCATGCACTTACACTGACTTTCCACTGAGTGGCAGTGTAGTGGCTGATGGAATAGGGTCCTATGTAGTGGCTGATGGAATAGGGTCCTATGTAGTGGCTGATGCAATAGGGTCCTAGATAGTGGCTGAAGGTGCGACTATGCCATCAAAACCAATGCATATAAGAAAACACCTTTTGAATAGCTGTCCTGTAGTGACCTCTATGCGTGAAAGGAGTATGAACTGAACTTCATTTTGTGCATCACTTCTGTTTATTCACTGGTCTGAAAAAAATCGGACTTTTTTCTTTGAATTGTTTTCCCTAAAATTCTGACTTGTGCTGAGTTTTCTCTAATGTCTTACGTCTTTCTAATTTCTAATTTGTTTTGCTCAAAATTCTGAATTTTTTCTCAATAAATATTTCTCAAAATTCAGATTTCTTTTCTTCAAAGTTCAGTTTAAAAAAGTCTTGGTTTTTACCCAAACATTTTTTCTCAAAGTTCAGATTTATTTCGGAAAAAATCTAGTTTTTTTCTTCTCACATTTTTTTCCCCTCAAAATTCACACTTTTTTTCCTATACCTGAACATCAGCAGGAGAGGACTTCTTAAACAGTTGTTTGCATTGTATATGGTAAATCCGGTAAATCACAAACACAGCACATGTCCTCACCTTCAGAGACAGGTTTCTATAAATCTCTCACCTTGAAACCAAACGGTGAAACTCGTCTCTCTGCTTTGTCCTCAGAGCACGAGTCTCCACAGGCCAAGGTCTTATCATCCCTTTATTTTGTCTAAACAAAAAACAACATAACTGCATGAGTCAGTTCAGGAGAGAACAGAAACACGAAGGCCCCTAAACATTGGGATACAAAGCACAACTATTTTCCTTCATTGATTTAGTTTGGATTTGCTTTTTTTACCCATTTTAACTGTATTTTACTGCAAATGAATTTTTTGGGTTGATATTTGGTTCCTTCCTAAAACCGAAAAAAGTGAAAATGTAGTTTCCTCAGGACATTGTCTGCCTTATCACATGCATCTCATGAAATAATTATCAGAATGACACCACGTTAGATGTTCACAGAGAGATTTTGAAACAACAAAGCATAGATTTCCCCAATACCTGCGTCCATCTTTGTAATATATACACTTAAACACACATGGATTATAGGCGGGAATAGAAAATAAACAATTCAAAAGGTATAATTTTCCATCATTAAGGAGGCCAGTGATGACGTGTTTTTGTAGGTCTACTCGGAGGTCAGTGTGATTTTTGATTTAACGTTTATGATACTTACACTTTTTGTTCAGAAGGATAATCTCCACATATTAACACCGCTTAATACCTAACGTTGGTCTATACAGGAACTCCAGCACGGTCACATGACCACAGACTTTATTTCAGTATAACAACCAGAAAAACATTCAGAAAACCTTTTACCTCACGACCAGGGGACAGGAAGTGCTAAAATGCTGACTAATTTCTTGTTTTTTGCACTCCTTCCTGCACTTTATTGCCTAAAAATGTAATTTATATATACCATAGACTGTTATCTTATCATAAGAATAGGTTATTTCACTTCTCCTTTTCCCCTCTCTAGTGCAACTACAACGACACATACAATTGAGCTGTACAGCTTTTTCTCCATTTCTGCTCAATGAATGCATTAGGGTTACTAAAAAAGTTTGATTAAATCTCTTTACATGTTGTATTTCTCAGGATGAAGCAGGACAGATAGTCTTTGTTATTTCCTCTTGATAGTGTTTTAGTTGGGGTTTCAGAGACGCAGACTCGACTATCAACTGCCCCCTGAAGGATTCTCGTTCTCCTTGAAACAGACGTTGACTTTTTATCTGCAGCCTGTTTTCTGTCATCCAGAGAGAGTCTCAGTGGGAGGCAAAGGGCAAAAACAAGAGCACAACGAGCTTTAAATAAAGTCCTCAAGGTTATGTGAGGGAAAGTTAATAATGAGTGTTTTAAAGCAGGAAAGACTAGCTACGATGCTTAAATTGGGTACATAGCAATACTACTAGTATGTTCAAGTAAATAATAATAGTTCCTTTATATATAACATTAGCCTCCTTTAGCTTAGCGGTGGTGACGTGAAGTCATGTGACCGTGCTGTACTTCCTTTATAGCCCAACATTAGCCACTTTTAGCTTAGCGGTGGTGACGTGAAGTCATGTGACCGTGCTGTACTTCCTTTATAGCCCAACATTAGCCACCTTTAGCTTAGCGGTGGTGACGTGAAGTCATGTGACCGTGCTGTAGTTCCTTTATAGCCCAACATTAGCCACCTTTAGCTTAGCGGTGGTGAAGTGAAGTCATGTGACCGTGCTGTAGTTCCTTTATAGCCCAACATTAGCCTCCTTTAGCTTAGCGGTGGTGAAGTGAAGTCATGTGACCGTGCTGTAGTTCCTTTATAGCCCAACATTAGCCACCTTTAGCTTAGCGGTGGTGACGTGAAGTCATGTGACCGTGCTGTAGTTCCTTTATAGCCCAACATTAGCCACCTTTAGCTTAGCGGTGGTGACGTGAAGTCATGTGACCGTGCTGTAGTTCCTTTATAGCCCAACATTAGCCACCTTTAGCTTAGCGGTGGTGAAGTGAAGTCATGTGACCGTGCTGTACTTCCTTTATAGCCCAACATTAGCCACTTTTAGCTTAGCGTGGTGAAGTGAAGTCATGTGACCGTGCTGTACTTCCTTTATAGCCCAACATTAGCCACTTTTAGCTTAGCGGTGGTGACGTGAAGTCATGTGACCGTGCTGTACTTCTTTATAGCCCAACATTAGCCACCTTTAGCTTAGCGGTGGTGAAGTGAAGTCATGTGACCGTGCTGTAGTTCCTTTATTGCCCAACATTAGTTTATTAGATTATCCTGCTGAACTAAACTTGTAAGTATCATAAACGTTTGTTTGACACAGAGATTATTTTCTGAATAATCCAAAATATCAAATGGAACCAGGGAGATGCTGCCTTCAGGGTCGAACACAGAAATACGTCATCACTGCACTGCTCTATTGTGATGGGAGTGACAGCTCCAGTTGTAATGGCTGTTATTTAACAGGTTGAGGCTTAACGGTTGTTCAAACAACAGAAATGCATGTTCCAACATCACAGAACAGATTGTAGGAAGTGATCTGCAAGCACTCAAAGCTGATGACAATTACAAGTATTGTATTAGGTTATTAGCATATTCTAAATGTAAGACATATATATGTTAACAGTCAAGAGAAGAGCACACTGTTCTGGTATAAATTGCATATCTTTTAATGTACATTGGATAACTGATTACAGAGAGCAATAACAGAATACAGTAAAATCCAGTAAGACAGTGATAGAAATATGTAAAGGAAAAGGTACAGAAATATAATCTGAAATCTGTAATAACCTTTTACTGGTGGATTTAGTTTCAGCATGTAAGAAAATATATATAGCAACAGGTGTATAACAGTTATAGTTGTTTTATGTATAATGTCTACAGTAATGCCACGGCTTTATGAAAGAAAATGGTTGTGAACAGTAAGTGCTTTGTACTTCAAATATAGCTTAAAGGCACTTTGCAGACCATTGACATGCACTAAAACCTATAGAACGCACTACAGGAAAGTAAACCCCCCAAAAAGCAGAACAGGGTTTTTCTAGTTGTAATTTCCTTCCTCATAAGCCGTTCACAATGTAATCATCATGTGTGAAATCAATGGACCTCCATCATTTAAATAACAATAATGTATTTAATATAAAAACTCCTTGTAGTTTGATGACTTCTAACATAGAAACGAGCTGTTCTGATTCATCTCAGTGTTTCTTTACCTCGATCTTTGCCCCCGCATTCATCACCGAGCTGACAGTCTTTTATTTACCAAGCAGTCATATTTTCACCCTGAGCAAACATCCATTGTGGTTCAATATAAAGTACTTTATCAAAGTGACACATTCACTAAAGGACTGTCAGGTTTTAACTACGCCTGAGATCTTGTTGCAGAAACATGACCTGTTGTTTTTGGGCAATAACTGAGACAAAACGTATCGCAACGAGACATGAGAGAGCCCGATATAAATACATTCACAGTATATGTATTTATACTTTAAGGCACTGTATAGGTATTGCTTAAGGTACTGCAATTTGGACAGAGGTGCATACAAGTAGCATTACTACAGTGTACAAATACTCAGTTACAAGTAATCTTTATGCAGAAGAATGGCCATTTCAGATTTAACAAATACAACATTATTGTGTAATAAATAGAAATGCCTTAACTTCAAATTGTCAAGGTGGGGTATATTTCTTATTAATGATATACTGCATTAGTTTAAGCTAATGCATACAGATTTACTAGTTCATTTAAATGCTGTATTATTCATCTAAATCTGTAAATTTGCTAGTTAGCTGTAAAATAAGTGTAGCAGAGAAGAAGTATAAAGTAGAATAAAGTGAAAATACTCAAGTGAAGTACAAGTACACGTAGCAATTAGCACGTAGCATGTAGCTACTGCAGTCAGAACCTGTTTGGTGTTAACATAGAATAAAGTGAAAATAGTCAGGGGGAGGAAAAGTAGATGTAGCACTTTGAAGGTAGCATGTAGCAATTTAGCACTTAGCACGTAGCATGTAGCAACTCCAGTCAGAACTTCAGTTTGGTGTTAACATAGAATAAAGAGAAAATAGTCAGGGGGAGGAAAGTAGATGTAGCACTTTGAAGGTAGCATGTAGCACATAGCACGTAGCATGTAGCATGTAGCAACTGGAGTCAGAACTTTAGTTTGGTGTTAACATAGAATAAAGTGAAAATACTCAGGGGGAGGAAAAGTAGATGTAGCACTTTGAAGGTAGCATGTAGCAATTAGCATGTAGAACTTAGCATGTAGCATGTAGCAACTCCAGTCAGAACTTCAGTTTGGTGTTAACATAGAATAAAGTGAAAATACTCAGGGGAGGAAAAGTACACGTAGCACTTTGCACATAGGACTTAGCATGCAGCAATTAGAACGTAGCACTTAGCTTGTAGCACTAAGCATGTAACAATTAGAACGTAGCACATAGCACTTAGCTTGTAGCACTAAGCATGTAGCAATTAGAACGTAGCACTTAGCACTTGAATACATTTACTTTCCTTCAACCACTGCAGTGTGTTTACATAAAGGCTGCACATTGAAAAGTAAACAGAACTTCTGCTGGTGTTTATTTGGTTTTGTAAACTTGACCAAATAAACACCAGCAGGAGAGAACAGACTCCCACCTGTTACAGCAAACAGTAATTAAGGACTTCTGTTAGCCACAGTACATCCATGAGGACAGTATGTGGCATTGAGTCAGAAAAACCAGATGCATTTGATTCTAGAAAGAAGTCTTTTCACGACTTAAAAAAATCGACTTATTTGGTTTAATTTCTATGAGGAAGACTTGTTTTAGCATTTAGCATGCTATACGTTATTAAATAAAGGATGGTCTACAATGGTATGTAAAAAAACAGTGATATACTTCAGCTCTTTGGTTTTAAGGCAGAGAGGCAACAAATACCTTCTCTTTTGTGTTTCATTTGTACATGTAAACAAAGATATCTGGATATTTGGAAGTTTTTTGCATTTACTGTCATAATCTCCGTTTGGAGCGCAGAGGCTTTGGACGATTTCACATGTAGATGAGATGTGACTCTAAATGTGTGCAGTTTTACTGACTAATGTGGGTGTCAGTTTGCAGGGACGTTACTGTGTTTTACAGTAGATGGGATGGCAGTAATAAAGTGATCTTAATCTAGATTAACTACATCACTTTAGATGTACATTTTAAGAGTCTCAATTTAACATTCAGATGAGATGTGACTCTAAATAGTCCTGTGTATGTAGCTTTAGTCACTCATTTTGGTGTCTTTTTGCAGAAAAAATAAAAATATTTGGTTTAATTTCTATGAGGAAGACTTGTTTTAGCATTCAGGATGCTAAAGGTGTATTAAACAAAGGATGGTCTGCAACAGGTGTGTAAAAAACAAGTGATATACTTCAGCTCTTTGGTTTTAAGGCACAGAGGCAACAACTACCTTCTCTTTCGTGTTGTTTGAATTCTAGAACATGTAAACATAGATATCTGGATATGTTTTGCATTTACTGTCATAATCTCCGTTTGGAGCGGAGAGGCTTTGGACGTTAAAATGTCACATTTGGATGAGATGTGACTCTAAATGTGTGCAGTTTTACTGACTAATGTGGGTGTCAGTTTGCAGAAAATAGTTTCATATCATGAGGAAGACTTGTTTTTAGCATTTAGCATGCTAAACGTGTATTCAATAAAGGATTGTCCACAGCAGGTATGTAAAAAAGATGTGATATATCCTGAGTATGTAGCTTCACTGGCTAACTTTGGTGTCTATTTGTAGAAAAAATATACATATTTGGTTTAATTTCTATGAGGAAGGCTTGTTTTAGCATTCAGCATGCTAAACGTGTATTAAATAAAGGATTGTCTGCAACAGGTGTGTAAAAAACAAGTGATATACTTCAGATCTTTGGTTTTAAGGCACAGAGGCAACAACTACCTTCTCTTTTGTGTAGTTTGATTTGTAAAACATGTAAACATAGATATTGGATATTTGGACGTTTTTTAGCATTTACTGTCATAATCTCCGTTTGCAGCGGAGAGGTTTTGGACGTAGTGGACGGCGTCTTCGATGGTGTAGAATATCACTGTTTCCTCTCCTCCATCACTCTCTGTTTTGGGGTAGTAGCCCCCTCTCTGCAGTGAGTCCAGTACTGAGGTGTTACACTGGGCCAGGACCACTTTGACCCCCAGTTCTGCGTAATCTTTGCGGACTTCTTTCAGCGCGTTCACTCCGGCCGTGTCCAGAAAGGAAATGGAGCTGCCGTCGATCACCACGCTGCGTAAGGATTTGTTCTCCATTAACGTCACTCCGGCTTCATCCTCTTTAAGATAAGATGAGATGAGATAAGATGGAAATGTATTAATCCCCGTGAGAAAATCCAGTAGTTTCAACAGCAACAGCGTGAGAATGAAAAACAAGACAGATTAGAGATGAATAAAATCAAAGATACAAATTAAATTATATGCAGTTAAAGGTCCCCTATTATACTGTTCTTCATCAATATATCACAGGTCTCAGATATATCCAGAGCCTGTCTCTGATTGGCTGACACACCAAACAGATCATTGCAGCATCCCATAATCCCCTCTGTTTCAGCCCTGTTTCCAAAGTGCTGATTCTCTGTCTGTTACTTTAGATGAAAATAAGGAGCCCCTCCCCACGCCCCTCTGAGAGACATTTGGTTACAAAGAACACAATGGTGCTCTAGGAGGAGATTCAGGTTATAAGGTGGGGGGGGGGAGGGTACCTTGGTTGCTGATTGGCTAATGGTTACACAAGACAAAACATCGTTATGACATCATCAAGTGGCCCAAATCTGATCAGCTCATTTTCAGACAGGTTTTTATAGAAATGGATCAAGAAAAGAGAGAGAATCTTTGTTCCTGAAACTTTCAGAGTCCTTTACACAGAGGGGACACATGTTGATGAGACATGAAGAAGAGGGGACACATGTTGATGTAGAAGACATGAAGAGACACATGTTATGTAGAGGAGACATGAAGAAGACACATGTTGATGTAGAAGACATGAAGAAGAAGGGACACATGTGGATGTAGAAGAGACATGAAGAAGAGGGGACACATGTTGATGTAGAAGAGACATGAAGAAGAGGGGACACATGTTGATGTAGAAGAGACATGAAGAAGAGGGGACACATGCTGATGTAGAAGAGACATGAAGAAGAGGGGACACATGCTGATGTAGAAGAGACATGAAGAAGAGGGGACACATGTTGATGTAGAAAGAATGAATAAGAGGGGACACGTGTTGATGTAGAGGAGACATGTGTCCCCTCTGTGTAAAGAGAGAGTCTCTTTACACAGAGGGGACACGTGTTGATGTAGAAGAGACATGAAGAAGTGCATAATAGATGACCTTTTTTTTTAACCAGGATAGGATAAGAAATGAATTAAAATGAACATATATACATATGGGGGTCATATATACATGTTAGATATTAAATATATTTGTTATTATGTATTAGATATATTTTTTTATTTCGATATTAGATATATTTACCGTGCGTTGGCTTCACATCCGGGACTTCCTGCTGCTTCTCCTTCTTCTTCTTGAACTTCATCACCCTGGATTTCTCTTTCAGAGGATCCAGCCCTGCACTTTTATACAGAGATTTCTTAAACAAGCTCTGGTTAGCGTAGTATATCGGGGCGTCGTATCTAAACACAGCGACTCCGGGGTGAGTTTGAAGGCCGCGGTACGACGAAACATCCTCGTAATATTCCCGGTTCGATGCCCGGCCGAGTTTCAGGACTTTTGCCTGTTGAGTTCTGGCCAAAACGCAGAGAGCCGACACCAGAACGCCCACCAGGAGACCCAGCTCGGTGTTCACCAGAGCAGACGTGGCCATGGTGATCAGCCAGATGGAGGTGTCCACGCGGTTAACTCTCCACATGCTGGGGATGTCCAGGAACTTCCTTAAAGCACCGCGAAGATTCACCAGGATGATGACGGCTAACACACACCTGAGAGGGAGGAGGAGAGGGAAGAGGAGGCAAGGAGACACACAGGAAGGTTAGAGAAACACTGACTCATGAGGGGACAAGATCTCATTTAAAGGTCTCCAAAAACTCCAAATCCTGCCAAGTATATGTGTCTGATATCTAGTCAGAATATGTCTCTACTCCTGATATAAGACATAATAACTTCAGAAGTAACACTGCAGTGAGATATCAGGTCTTGTTTTTAGACAATGCATCATCTTGTTAAGTCAAAACATCTTATTTTGAGTTGTATCTCAGATGAAACACATCTTATCTAATCGTATTTATTAGAAAATCACCAACTGACATCAGAAAACCTTTGAGCATTTGAGGATTATTTTGTAACACGAAATGTCCTGATTCTGGTAAAAAATATAGTTCAAAATAAGTTCTCCAGCTAATTACAAGATCTGATTTATCTAACTATCCCGTCTTATTTCAAGAGATCTTACCAAGCTCCTTTTCACTTGTTCTATTGGCTTATTTTTGTACTTATTTCAAGTGAAAACAACTTGTTTTCATAATTGTTTTCACTCGTTTTTGGAGCAGCATTTTTTCCAGTGTATTATACTATTTTTAGGCATATATTATAGCTCTCAGATATTTAAAGAAACATGTCTATGAAGTGTTTTGCTCAAAATACCAAACAGATCATGCATCCTTTCAGCTCCGTTTTTTGAGATGTGGGTACGGAGGAAAAGAGAGATGGGTTTTATTTTCTGACACACCGGGGGAGGACACATAGTGATGTAGAAAAGACATCACTTTGTGAGTCTCCTGACACACCGGGGGGGACACATAGTGATGTAGAGAAGACATCACTTTGTGAGTCTCCTGACACACCGGGGAGGACACATAGTGATGAGTAGAAAGACATCACTTTGTGAGTCTCCTGACACACCGGGGAGGACACATAGTGATGTAGAAAAGACATCACTTTGTCAGTCTCCTGACACACCGGGGAGGACACATAGTGATGGAGAAGACATTAAAACATGCATTTAGCATGATAGGGGTCATTTAACGTTTCCAATAAGGAACCTTGACCCGTTGACTTCTGTTAGCTTTAAGGTTTTTGCATTTTGCAATAAATGGGGCGAAGCCTGCGAGCTAGTTCAGGCAGTCAACTCGAGCACCAATGATACATTAACACGTCACACACCTCGTCCCTCTTACAACCAACCAAACACATTCTCCTAAACATGCCGCTCTATTTAAGCTGCCAGGTCTTCCTGCCTCTGCCTCGCTATGCTGCCACTGCTGTGTTCACTTGCTGCTGCTACGTTCATGTTCCTGCTGCTGTGTTTCATGTTGCTGCTGCTCGCCTGCCCCACCACCACCCCCAGCTCCACCACCCAGCTTCCACCCCAGCTTCCACCTGTAGGCTCGGGGGATAGTTATCTAATCATCACTCAATGTTCTTTGTAAATCTGTGGAGTGATGAGGCCCGAGCCTAGACGCCAAACTCAAACTATATGCTGCTCTAATAAACATATTAAGAAACACGTGAGTCGTCTGACTGAACTGGTGTGACAGTTCTGCTGTTTAATTGGCCGTGTCAGACCTGACCTTTACCTCACCTACCTCTATTAAGCTTACCATTGATAAAAAGATGCTAAATTGGCTGTGAATAGAAAGGATGTATGTTTCCATCATGTATTATCAGCATGTGAAACCAGGCATGTGAAACTAGATAGAACATTCTGAACTTTTGACCTATGCTAGATGGTGCAATAAAAGCGTAAAAGTTCCAGCTACCATTCAGAGAAGGCGCTCGTGGTTTTGACACCTTGAGAGCGGTTACAGCGGGTAAGAAGACAATGAGGCACAGGATGCAGGCGGCCTACACACAGGCTCGAATCAACTTCCTGGGCCAGCGAATCGTAGAGACAAGCTGTCCTTATTGTCTCTGTTAATAAATGAAGTCTCTGTTAATAAATTAATGTATAAAGTTTGCCTTAATTACCCATTTCTTATGGTTGAATGCACTTATCGTAAGTCACTATGAATAAAAGGGTCAGCAAAACGAAATGTAATGTACTCTGAATAACACCAAGGCTTCCCATGATGTAATTGTCCTGATATCCAAGTCTTTTATAATGTTTAACAGTTCATGTTTTAACCAGAAATGTGGGCTTTTCTTTTGGGGAATGCGTCTCTACCCTGGCATTTTAAACTTTAGGCTACTTGGTTAGTGTCCAACTATGAAGGGAATGTTTTAGATACTGGAGTAGCAGGCGAAAAGAGCGAAAAGCTACACAAATAAAACGAGGGGGAAAGAGATGGATAAAGTACACACATCCTTTACTCAAGTAGAAGTACAGATACTCGTGTTTAAAAATACTCTGGTAAAAGTAGAAGTACTGACTAAACTTCTTTACTCAAGTAAAAGTAAAGAGGCTTTGAAATGTACTTAAGTAAAAAGTACCCATAACTAGCAGCTGTTTTAAAGAGTACCTGACCTCCCTTTATATTAATAGAACAATAATGTCATTGTTAGCTAATGAATGTTTCCATGCTGAACAACGGCAACATGACAACGTTTTCATTGGTCCCTCTTCTTTAGAGAAGACCAGGAAATGATGGATACACGGATCGTGTTCAAATCAATAGGCACGCAATGACTCTAAATAATAATGATCACGCCACCAAACACACATTCAGACTAAAGGAACCGGCCTGTTTGGAACATGGAAGAAGTAGAAAGTACAGGTATTGGTTCAACATGGAAGAAGTAGAAAGTACAGGTATTTGTGTTCAACATGTAAGTAGAAAGTACAGGTATTTGTGTTCAACATGGAAGAAGTAGAAAGTACAGGTATTTGTGTTCAACATGAAGAAGTAGAAAGTACAGGTATTTGGTTCAACATGTAAGAAGTAGAAAGTACAGGTATTTGTGTTCAACATGTAAGAAGTAGAAAGTACAGGTATTTGGGTTCAACATGTAAGAAGTAGAAAGTAAGGTATTTGGGTTCAACATGTAAGAAGTAGAAAGTACAGGTATTTGGGTTCAACATGGAAGAAGTAGAAAGTACAGGTATTTGGTTCAAAATGTAAGAAGTAGAAAGTACAGGTATTTGTGTCAAACATGTAAGAAGTAGAAAGTACAGGTATTTGTGTTCAACATGGAAGAAGTAGAAAGTACAGGTATTTGTGTTCAACATGTAAGAAGTAGAAAGTACAGGTATTTGGGTTCAACATGTAAGAAGTAGAAAGTACAGGTATTTGGGTTCAACATGTAAGAAGTAGAAAGTACAGGTATTTGTTCAACATGTAAGAAGTAGAAAGTACAGGTATTTGGGTTCAAAATGTAAGGAGTGGCGAGTGGCGCAGTGGAATAGTGCGTTGGTGTTGGGATCAGGGGAGCACAGGTTCAAACCCCACTGCAGTCAGCATGTCGTTGTGTCCCTGAGACACTTCACCCCAAATTGCTCCTGTGGGGATTGCCCACAGTATTGAGTGTGTTACTCGCTTTGGATAAAAGCGTCTAACAAGTGACATGTAATGTAAAAAGTGGTCAGAAAAATAATTAGTGGAGTAAAGTACTGATACCAGAAAAATGTACTTAAGTACAGTAACAAAGTATTTGTACTCCACTACTTCCCACCTATGTGGATAATAAACAATGATAAAACATAGCCGTGATTAAGGCTCAAAGCAGTCTCAGAGCAACTGGGTGAAGTGTTGTTGAAGCTTCTGTAATGTCAGCATTAACCCTGAACCACAGGTTATCTGTATGTATCCAAGCCTACCCTATAAACCTGTTTATGGTAAAGCAGATAAGAACAAAGACAATGAAGGTTCCACTGCTCCCATTATCTAGAAAAACAACAACCTTGAACCAACCGCAACATGGAAGTAGAGAAATCTATAGAACTGTGGATAGAAATCTAACGTGCACGGCTCTCAGATGGTGATTTATGCTCTATAATCATGGTCCTCTTCAAACAGCATTTAACAGATAAGTACTGTGTCTGGTGGAAGGATGGAGGTGTTAAAGGGCTAAATTGGACAAGCAGACACACCTTGCCTGCTCAACTTTTGATAGAAGTATTTCATAGGTTCAATAATATTTGCAATGGTAGTGTTAGTAATGTAAAAAGCCCCATCAAGAAGCACATATTAATGTCAATAATATCCTGCTATATATTGTGTTAAAAGAAACCCTTCAATAGTTTATAGATTTTTTATCGTCCCGATCATCTGTATATTTTTCTTACTCTAATGCTAGTTTCTAGTATTTCTATTCTAGATGTTTTTATTTTAGAATTGTTTATTTCTACTCTTTTCATTTGTTATTATGTGCAATGCCTTGTTTTGTTTTATGCTGCTGCAAAAAACATGTTTTTCCCAATTTGGGATCAATAAAGTACGTCTTATCTTATTTTATAACCCTATTGATCATAGCCTCCTGGTTGTCTTTCCATTATTCATACAATTCATCACAATTATTACATGGCTTAGTTGAATACTCGATTCTGATTGGTCAATTCAGAACACGTGACACGTTGTTAATCCAGAACAGACAGACCGCTGTCAAGGACTTATTGACCGTTGCTAAGGACGCTCACATCTGCAGAAAGAAGTCCGGTCGATTGAACTGTATGCAGTTTGGAACTGGGACAAGGAAACAGCGGAGAAGTAACGGGGCAGAAAACCCTCCTTTTTACGCAGCGGTCCAGACATAGAGATCAAACGGCGACACATATTCAGTGTGCAGTTACTTTGGCATTAGGGCAGGGATATCTAGATACTTTCCAAGCTTTGACATCAGAATCGTGCTACTTTTAAAGCAAGCAGCGATGTTTTCAAATCTGTAATCAAAAAGCTCCTCAAAAACGCTATCGAAGCAGTTCCTGCCGTTGCTACGTTAGTTCAAACAGTAACAACGGACTATTTTTCTTAGCGGATGCATGTCATTTAAAATAAATAATAGCGTACTATTTTTTAAATCAATAAAAACATTTTCTAAATCTATAAAAGCATTCCAATTAATATTGGGAGTCATATCGTTACTTTGTTGAGAATGTGCCATGTAATAATCCAGTAATAATCCAGATCCCTCCGCTTCGCGTCGGGCTCCTGTCGAGTGTTCTTTTGCCCATAATGACCGCGTCACTGCACATTATCCTTACTTATTACACAGCTTAGTTGAATACTGGATTCTGATTGGTCAATTTGGACAGTGCAGAGGTGGTATTTTACGCTAACAGACCGTTGCTAAGGAGAACAGACCGTTGCTAAGGAGGATCAAGGGACTATGTGCAGTCATATCAATCCGCGGAAAGAAGTCCGGTCAATTTAAAGTCAGCGGTGGACAACAGACATTAGTTTTCTCCATCAGAAAACAACGTGGAATACTTTTAGAATATTATTTTTATATCTGACACAAACACAAACGGGAACAACAGAAGAAGACAGACAGGAAGTAAACACTAACAGAAACACAGTATGGGCTCTTGCAGTGTTTAAAGACTGGTTAATGGAAAATAAAATGTAAATAGACTATGACAGTTGCAGAAAACCTCGATCAGAGCTGCCGTCATTTGCAAAAAGACTCGGCTTTAAGTTACGTTGCTGTCGCCAAAGCAGCATCACGTAATCTCTTATAACTTAACCAATCATATGCTTACTTCTGCAGGGAGTAGAAGAGCGGTGCGATGACCAGCAGCACCAGCAGGAGGACGAGGGCACTGATGATCCCTGAGATCTGCGTCTGGCATCCGGTCGACTCCTTCACAGCGTCTTCGTCAGCGCTGCGCTGGTGGTGAAGCAGCGGAAGAACGACGGCAGGATGTTGCAGAAACCAATGGCGTACATCTCCTGGTTGGCGTCCACCGTGTAGCCGTGCTTCTTGGCGAACATCTCGGACAGAGAGACGGTGATGGCGAATCCAACGATGGCGATGGAGAAAGCATCGACGGCGACATTTGGGATCAGAGACCAAAGAGGCATCTGAGGAGGGAGGAACCAGTGGGGATCGTACCAGCAACACCAGAACCTGTCAGGGATCAGACGTTACACTCACAACATTAGAGAATAAGACAAAGAGGAATCAATAAAACACAGAGACGGGTCAAGTTAGAGGTGGGAAGTAGTGGAGTACAAATACTTTGTTACTGTACTTAAGTACATTTTCTGGTATCAGTACTTTACTCCACTACTTATTTTTCTGACGACTTTTTACTTTGACTTCTTACATGTTGAACACAAATACCTGTACTTTCTACTTCTTACATGTTGAACCCAAATACCTGTACTTTCTACTTCTTACATGTTGAACCCAAATACCTGTACTTTCTACTTCTTACATGTTGAACCAAATACCTGTACTTTCTACTTCTTACATGTTGAACCCAAATACCTGTACTTTCTACTTCTTACATGTTGAACCAAATACCTGTACTTTCTACTTCTTACATGTTGAACCCAAATACCTGTACTTTCTACTTCTTACATTTTGAACCCAAATACCTGTACTTTCTACTTCTTCCATGTTGAACCCAAATACCTGTACTTTCTACTTCTTACATGTTGAACACAAATACCTGTACTTTCTACTTCTTACATTTTGAACACAAATACCTGTACTTTCTACTTCTTCCATGTTGAACCCAAATACCTGTACTTTCTACTTACATGTTGAACACAAATACCTGTACTTTCTACTTCTTACATGTTGAACACAAATACCTGTACTTTCTACTTCTTACATGTTGAACCCAAATACCTGTACTTTCTACTTCTTCCATGTTGAACACAAATACCTGTACTTTCTTCTTCTTCCATTTTGAACCCAAATACCTGTACTTTCTACTTCTTCCATGTTGAACCCAAATACCTGTACTTTCTACTTCTTACATGTTGAACCCTAATACCTGTACTTTCTACTTCTTCCATGTTGAACCCAAATACCTGTACTTTCTACTTCTTACATGTTGAACACAAATACCTGTACTTTCTACTTCTTACATTTTGAACACAAATACCTGTACTTTCTACTTCTTCCATGTTGAACCCAAATACCTGTACTTTCTACTTCTTACATGTTGAACACAAATACCTGTACTTTCTACTTCTTCCATGTTGAACACAAATACCTGTACTTTCTTCTTCTTCCATTTTGAACCCAAATACCTGTACTTTCTACTTCTTACATGTTGAACCCAAATACCTGTACTTTCTACTTCTTACATGTTGAACCCAAATACCTGTACTTTCTACTTCTTACATGTTGAACCCAAATACCTGTACTTTCTACTTCTTCCATGTTCCAAACAGGCTGGTTCCTTTAGTCTGAATGTGTGTTTGGTGGCGTGATCATTATTATTTAGAGTCATTGCGTGCCTATGATTTGAACACGATCCGTGTATCCATCATTTCCTGGTCTTCTCTAAAGAAGAGGGACCAATGAAAACGTTGTCATGTTGCCGTTGTTCAGCATGGAAACATTCATTAGCTAACAATGACATTATTGTTCTATTAAAGGGGACCTATCATGCTAAATGCACTTTTTGATGTCTTTTCTACATCAACAGTGTGTCCCCGGTGTGTCCCCGGTGTGTCAGGGAACTCAGGCAGCATCAGAAAATAAAACCCTCTCTCTTTTCCTCCGTACCCAAATCTCAAAAAACGGGGCTACAACGGAGCTGATACAGATTTGCGTCCGATATGACGTAATATCTGAAATGTGGACCCACGGCCTATCAGAAACGTTGCTATCAGAAACAATGCCCGACTGTTTTGGACGTAATATGGTCGGTGTTTACATTAGCATCGCTAACACTCAGAGCTAACCTGTACTGGAGAGCATGTGTGTGAAGAAGCAGGAAATAAAAAGGAACTCACCTTGTGGTATAACCGGCAAGAGAGAAAGCCTTTGAGCTCCATACTGTTTCAGAAATAATCCTTGATAATCCATGATATGGCGTTTCATCACGGCAGTATTTAGTTTAGACAGTAGCTGTCGGGTCCCGCATGAGCTCAGCCCCCTCCTTCTTTATTTTTTAAAGCTTTATACCCAAAATCAGCACTTTGAAACAGGAAGTGAAATAGAGGGATATGAGGCATGGCTAGAATGGGTGATCTGTTTGGTATTTTGAGCAAAACACATCATAGACATGTTTTTTATATATTTTTATAAATCTGAGACCTATGCTATTGCCTAAAGCGTGATAGGTGACCTTTAATATAAAGGGAGGTCAGTTACTCTTTAAAACAGCTGCTAGTTATGGGTACTTTTTACTTAAAGGTAGGGTAGGTAAGAATGGAGAAACCAGCTCGAGTAAGCTAGAATTTGAATGTGCCCCTTCCTTCAGACTTCCTCACAGAGCCCCTCCTCCAACACACACAAACGCACACATGACCAATGAGGGCACGAGATAAGTTTGTGCACAGCTGGAAGGCTGACAGGCAGGTAGGCCATCCAGTCATTTTAGCCGGGCCGGCTCAGATGATTGGTCGTGCTTTTTACAGCGCCACGGCTTCCACTGATGCATTTTTTTGATGTATTTAATGTCAAAGCATTTCATGTATTCATTGCTATCGGGATGTTAAGAGCATTCCATGGAATATAACAAAAAGTTTTCTGAAGTGAATTACATACCCCACCTTTAAGTACATTTCAAAGCCCATACTTCTTTAGTTTTACTTGAGTAAAGAAGTTTAGTCAGTACTTCTACTTTCACCAGAGTATTTTTAAACACGAGTATCTGTACTTCTACTCGAGTAAAGGATGTGTGGTCGTAGAAATAGATGGGCCTTTTTCCAGAAACTAAATAGCATGGCTTAAAACACATGATTATATAAACAGATTCTACAAACCGTAGTCGGTGTTGAAGTTTCCAAAATGAGAAGCTAGCGTCGCTATCACCACCACGAAGAGCTCGAAGGGGATAGGAGCCTGGGTGAGGAGAAAAGAAGGAGATAAGATAAGATGGACCTTTATTAATCCCCGTGGGGAAATTCAGTAGTTTAAACAGCAACAGGGTAACATTGAAAAACAGGACAGCACAGATTCACAGATTAATACAATTAAGGATCAAATCAAAGATAACCATTTTAAATGAAAATAACTATAAAATAAGAAAGGAAATGGACATATCAATTCAGTTGAGATCATATAAGCGTTCCAGTAGGTGTTGTAACTTATTTTATTCAAAGGTCTCCTATCACGCTATTTTTAGGCATATATTATGGGTCTCAGACATATACAAATATATAAAAAACATGTTTATGATGTGTTCTGCTCAAAATAGCAAACAGATCATGCATTTTAGAAATCCCTCATATCCCTCAGTTTCAGCCCTGTTACTAAAGTGATGATTCTGTGACTGTAGCTGCTGGCCCCGCCCCCTTTTGAGCAGCAGATGTTTGACAGGAAATGCTTTAATTTCTAAGTGCCAGTATGAGTCCTGCTCTTTCTCTTTCCTGTTATGTTTTGAAATGAATACGAGTCTGTCGAGTGCATTTTCCCCGTCTTCTAGCGTTCTTGTTGGAAACTGTTTTATTAATATAAAGGAAAGACGTTCAGTTTGGACTAGACTCGCTTTGTTCTTCATTCGAAGCTTCCATTACACATCAGGAAGAGGGGGAAAGATGATGGGAGGCTGGAACAAACCATTCCCTCCAGCACTTTGCTCTGTAACGGCCAATCGGACAGAGTTGGACCCAGATACCCTGAACAAGACAAGCCTGTTGCTCTCCTGGCTCCAAAAAGTTAGAACAAGCTCCCCATTGATATCAGGCGACGGCAGACTGAATGCCTACCTGTTTAGCTTCTGCTGTGGCCAATAAACCCCCCAAAAATGCATCAGCACTTACAATGTTTGGCTTATTTGAAGCGAATATACCTGCAAGCTGTTCGTGTCTGTGTGGTTTATTTCACTCATCGTTAGTCACTTTGGATTAAAGCATCAGCTAAATGAATGTAAAGTAAAAACGTTAATTAATTAACTTTCTAGGCCATCTCAGGCTCAGACTTACTCTTCTCAGTTGAATGTTATTCCTGCTTTAGCTCAGTTTGCTTTGACAATTATACCAAAACTATTAGCATGCCAAAATAAGATTAACCCCAAAATATAGCTGAGACTGAGATGCAGTCATTGGCAGGTTCTTACACCTTCTTTAACCAAAGTAAACAACTACCTAACCCGGACTACTCTTATCTTAATCTAAACATAGAGAGAGAGTTTCAAATATGTTAATAAGATGTTTTAATCTGAATTAGATGCACTTTAAATGTAAAGGACTGTAAAGGACTCCTGCAGGAAGGCGGGCCCAAGAGCAGTACAAAATGTGAAATCAAGTAGTCTTAACCAATAGGAAGCTTCAATTGACCAAAAAGCTGACTATAATCTTGGTCAACAAGGACTAACCCGGTCTGTTTACCTTCAGCTTGGCTTTGAAGCGGTCGTTGAGCTCCTTGGTCGGTAACAGGATCATCAAACACACCAGACTGGTCACCAGGTCGCAGACGTTGGTGTTCTGCAGGTTGGAGAGCACGCTGTACCACGTTTTGAAGAGAGTGAACCAGCCCTGAGGACGAGGGATCTTCAGACCCAGAAGGTATTTGAACTGGGAGGTGAAGATGGTCAGAGACGCTCCGGTAGCAAAGCCACTGAGCAGAGAGTCTGAGAGGTAGACGGAGACGAAGCCCACCTGGAAAATACCCATCAGTACCTGGGAGAAAGAAGGGAGGGAGGGGTCAAGATTCAAGGCTTTTATTGTCATTTATACATAGCTACCGTGCAGTTAGTTAGACTTTAGGGTAATTCTGTAACGAAACCTTCCTAAGCTAAATTGGCCATTCGTCCAAAACCTAGATCTGTTTTTCCCTGAGTCACCAGATTGTCAGTTCTTGAAAATATTAGGGCTGTACCCGAATATCTGAATATTCGGTCGTTGGCCTACTATTCGGTTTGCAATTTCGTTATTCGGATATTCGTTTTTTTTGTCCTAAATGTATGCTATCAATAAAGGCGAATTGCCACATTCTTATACTTTTTAATTGCACTGTTAAAATGCGGAAATATATACAATCTCAGCTCGGGCGCCTGACATCGCTTTCACTCACAGCGTGAGAACGTCACGCTTCACTTCGCTTCACACACCGGAAAACTAAATGCCGAAGACTTCAGCTGTGTGGGACCATTTTAAATTTGACGACGATAAGACGAAGGCATTGTGCCAAATATGCAATATGGAACTGGCCTACAGTACCACGGTGCCACAACGACTATGAAAAGTCACCTGAATGCTGTGAGTAGTAGCTTAGCTGTTGTCCAGTTGCCATGATGAAGCTGCTCTATCCGCCGTTCAAACAGTAACGTTACACAAGATAAAAACGCGCGCCGAATATTCGCTGCTGGCCCGCAGGCCATTTCTGATTGGCCCTCAACTAATTCAAAAAGTATATTGAAATATGGCCCAGAAATTAGCCTTGTGCTTGTTTTATATTGTACTTCTTAAATATACATGTACAAATATAGTATTACTACAGTATTCTTGTTTTCATAAAAAAAAATTCGAACAAATCTAAGTTGATGAGAAAAAGCCCAATAACTTATTTACATAACAAGCTTCCTATTTCCTCTTATTATAAGCAATCTAAGGATTCCATTTTAAGGAATGAACTGCCAACATAATAAATTAAACCGTAGAGAGCTGTGATTTAAGTGTCAAGAATACTTTACCTACATTTCATTGATTTGACCAACTTATAACGGACCTTATGAGGCGATAAACCTCTAGTGAGCGGCCCAGCCCTTCATATAGTTTTCTGTACGTGGCCCTCGGAGAAATAAGTTTAGACCCCCCTTTGTGTTTACTCGAGTGACTCAGACTAATACTCAGGGGCGAGGCTTATCTCCATTTGCTTTAGATACCTCATTTCCTCAGCCACGGCCAAAATAAACCCCACTGCTGCTTTGAGCACGCTGTGAACAGTCGGGGTAAAATCAAACGCCATTATGTCTGGGTTCATAACAAAGGATTTCACGAGCTCTATTTGTTGTCTTCAGAAAGTCGGCTGATGCAATCTTGTTTAGTACAGTATTACGAACCCACAATTTAACATTTGATTTGATTTTTGATGGCAAAAAAGTATTAAAAGAATGCCGAAATACCTACATAATGATACCTAATGATGCTTTGTCTGGTCTTTAGTCTGAATGTGTGTTTGGTGGCGTGATCATTATTATTTAGAGTCATTGCGTGCCTATTGATTTGAACACGATCCGTGTATCCATCATTTCCTGGTCTTCTCTAAAGAAGAGGGACCAATGAAAACGTTGTCATGTTGCCGTTGTTCAGCATGGAAACATTCATTAGCTAACAATGACATTATTGTTCTATTAATATAAAGGGAGGTCAGGTACTCTTTAAACAGCTGCTAGTTATGGGTACTTTTTACTGAAGTACATTTCAAAGCCTCTTTACTTTTACTTGAGTAAAGAAGTTCAGTCAGTACTTTTAAACACGAGTATGTGTACTTCTCCTTGAGGAAAGGATGTGTGTACTTTTGCCTCTCTGGAAGCAGCTCTCTTACCTGATAAACTCCAGCTGTGAAAGTAACTGTAGCTCCGACGGTGATAGCATAGCAGCTTCTGTCACAATCCATCCCAAAGCTGCTATTTCCCAGCAGGATGGAGCTATCGTTGCTACTTAAGATGCTGTTTTCTGGGAGGTATCCAGCCAACGCTAACTCCCTATCAACGACTTGACCCACGAGCAAACACAGGACCCCGAAGATCCCCACCGAAATGTGTCTGGAAGTGCCTAAAAGTGCGTAGATGATGGAGGCGAAAAAGGACGTATAAAGACCATAAATGGGGTCCTGACTGGCCAATAGGGAGTAAGCTATGGACTGAGGGACCAATAGGATTCCTACAATAAGTCCAGACATGACGTCGCCCAGAATCCATTCTTTCAGCTGGTAGCGAGGCAGCCATTTTACAATCGGGACGAAACCCAGTATTTTGGATTTAGCTTTCTTTGGAGTGCACGAGCAGTTCTTTTTGAGCCGGTTTGACACGACGGTTTGCCAGCTTTTGGGTTCTTCCTGGACTCTCTGGAGAATGAGAGGATGCTGCTGATCGCTCTCAGCTCCATCTTCTCCTGTCGGACAGAAGTCATCAGCATCTGTCATGATCGAGCCCTTATCTGAGGGATTTAAAGGAGAAAGAAGTTCAGTTTAGCATTTTGTAGAAAGATAGCAGCTCAAGGGTTTCCTCCACAAAAAGCATGGGATTTCCCAATAAGATTATTCTTTACTGCAGAAAATAAGCACATGTTTATGATGATAATCTCCACATATCAACATCACTTTATGATTTCTGAAGTAAGAAGCTAATGTTGGGATAAAGGAACTACAGCACGGTCACATGACTTCACGTCACCACCGCTAAGCTAAAGGCGGCTAATGTTGGGCTATAAAGGAACTACAGCACGGTCACATGACTTCACGTCACCACCGCTAAGCTAAAGGTGGCTAATGTTGGGCTATAAAGGAACTACAGCACGGTCACATGACTTCACGTCTCCACCGCTAAGCTAAAGGTGGCTAATGTTGGGCTATAAAGGACTACAGCACGGTCACATGACTTCACGTCACCACCGCTAAGCTAAAGGCTGCTAATGTTGGCCGTGATGACGTTTAGTCTTCTTAGTTAGACACTTGTTAGCAACAGCAGTTTTTAAATTCACCAGTGGGGTATTTACTGACGTATTTTATGTCGTAGAACAAAACGTTCAAATATCTCTCTTAATTTCAGGCTTTTTAACCACAAACACACTAAAAATACCCTGACTTCCAGACAAGGGAACTGGAAGTGCTAAAAATGCTGAGTCTTAGGACTCATTCCTGCACAATATGGTAAATCTAATTTTCTGAGCTGATATTTGCAGGACTTTAACAGCAAATAGATCTATACATCTCTTAACATGTGCAATGAAACCACGTGCAGAGTGAGGTGGAAGTTGAGCAGGAGCAGATATCAGATGTCGGGTCATTGGGTGTCGGCATATTTCTGACATTTAGCTGAGGCAGAGAAATTCTCCTTCCTCTTGAAGTTGCATCACAATAGAGATATGACACTTTCCTTCATTCATACACTCCAGTTTACCCATTAATGTAACCCCTTAGACTGAATAATAACTGATAATCCAGCACTGATATCTTCCAAACCAAGGGCAACGTTAACAACCCAGGAAATATGATAGGTGACTATCTCTGTACAGTCTTTACAAACAGAGGTCAAAAGGCTTGAGATACCTGTGACTATTGTGAATTTACCATTTAATGTTCTCATATGTTAAAAAGGGAATGTATGGAGTTTGCTTTGTTTTCAGCAGGTAGACAATTCTAGATTAAAAAACAGGACCTATTTTGATTGAAAAGTACGTTTTATGGCTAGTTTCCTGCTGTTTAAACAACATTAAAAGGACAATATTCACATAAGTGTTGGAGGAAGTATTCAGGTCCTTTACTCTGAAGTACCTTACCATGTGGTAAAAATAAGTAAAAATACTGCATTGAAAACTAAATGTAACCTAGTGAGTAAAAATAGAAAAATGTATTTAAATAATTAAATGTAAAAGTACATAAAACAGAAAAGTTTAAAATAAAAAACAAAATAAATAATGTATATATAGGGGGGCGTGTGGCGCAGTGGGTTGTGCGTTGGTGTTGGGATCAGGGGGTCACAGGTTCAAACCCCACTGCAGTCAGCATGTCATTGTGTCCCTGAGACACTTCACCCCAAATTGCTCCTGTGGGGATTGTCCACAGTGTTGAGTATGTAAGTCGCTTTGGAAAAAGCGTCTAACATGTAACATGTAATATAATGAAATATTAAAAGATATTTGATATAGTACAAAATAAAAAAAACATCCAAAAATATGTTCTAAAAGAATCTAAATAAATAAAAACTCAAATGTGTACAAAAAAGTGCCAATTAATTATCTTTCAATCTGTTAGAATCGTCCTGTTCTTGAATAAAGAGCTTAATTAACAAACAAATCATACTTTTTAATGGAAAAATCTGAATTATTACCGAGTAAGCTTTGTAGTGGAGTAGCTGGGTAGAAGTACAAAGGGGAATTTAAATTAAATACTTGAGTAAAGTTCCTCAAATGTGCAGTACTACTACTCTGTTTCATTAAACCACTTCTACTTTTACTCAAGTACAAGATCTGAGTACTTCTACTTTTACTCAAGTACAAGTTCTGAGTACTTCTACTTTTACTCAAGTAAAGATCTGAGTACTTCTACTTTACTCAAGTACATGATCTGAGTACTTCTACTTTTACTCAAGTACAAGATCTGAGTACTTCTACTTTTACTCAGTACAAGATCTGAGTACTTCTGCTTTTACTCAAGTACAAGATCTGAGTACTTCTACTTTTACTCAAGTAAAAGATCTGAGTACTTTTACTTTTACTCAAGTACAAGATCTGAGTACTTCTACTTTTACTCAAGTAAAGATCTGAGTACTTCTACTTTTACTCAGGTACAAGATCTGAGTACTTCTACTTGTACTCGAGTACAAGATCTGAGTACTTCTACTTTTACTCAAGAACAAGATCTGAGTACTTCTACTTTTACTCAAGTAAAAGATCTGAGTACTTCTACTTTTACTCAGGTACAAGATCTGAGTACTTCTACTTTTACTCGAGTACAAGATCTGAGTACTTCTACTTTTACTCAAGTAAAAGATCTGAGTACTTCTACTTTACTCAAGTAAAGATCTGAGTACTTTACTTTTACTCAAGAACAAGATCTGAGTACTTCTACTTTTACTCAAGTAAAAGATCTGAGTACTTCTACTTTTACTCAGGTACAAGATCTGAGTACTTCTACTTTTACTCGAGTACAAGATCTGAGTACTTCTACTTTTACTCAAGAACAAGATCTGAGTACTTCTACTTTTACTCAAGTAAAAGATCTGAGTACTTCTACTTTTACTCGAGTACAAGATCTGAGTACTTCTACTTTTACTCAAGTAAAAGATCTGAATTCTTCTACTTTTACTCAAGTATAAGATCTGAGTACTTCTACTTTTACTCAGTACAAGATCTGAGTACTTCTACTTTTAGTCAAGTACAAGATCTGACTTCTTCTACTTTTACACAAGTACACGATCTGAGTACTTCTACTTTTACTAAAGTAAAAGATCTGAGTACTTCTACTTTTACTAAAGTAAAAGATCTGAGTACTTCTACTTTTACTCAAGTACAAGATCTGAGTACTTCTACTTTTACTAAAGTAGCCTACAAGATCTGAGTACTTCTACTTTTACTCAAGTACAAGATGAGAGTACTTCTTCACCTCTGAAAACAGGAACCCCTGCTGAGAAGACACGTGGCACTTTCTCAAAATAATAACGTTAATAGGATTACAGTGACGTTACGACCAGTAGTGTGTAGTGGTGTTAATGGGATTACTGAGTATACAGGGTATTTAAAAGCAGCTGTATTAGGGAAGCGTATGCAAAGTCAGAGATGTTATTAAGTGTTTACTAACTAGTTAAAACATGGCTGTTATAGTAGTTAGTAGTAATCGCCGGTTGTTTCCGACGTTTCCTTATGAATGAATGGACACCTTTGTAAACAAGTTTTCAACGTGGACACCGGTCTGAAACCAGAGCCAACCAAAGTTAATATAACATGACATTCTGCTCTTTTTCTAAAAACAACAACAGTAACTATATAAATGTGATGGTGTGTGAAGTTACTGACCTGAGCTCCAGTCAGTGAGCGGCGGTTTATGAGGTCGTGATCAGGTTCAGGTCAGGGATGTCTTCTCACGGCCGAGAATCATTCCGCCTCAAATTCATCTTACACCGGAGCGCCATGCGTCATGACGTCATGGAACCTCACGTGACCCGCTGAGACAGAGATGGTCTATTTGAGAAGATGCATCCATTTGAACCAAAAACATAATATTTAAAATACATTGAATATTAACATAATTATAATAACAGGTAATAAATACCAAGTAACACATAACTTTGTGATGAATAAAAACACTTAAAACCAACAGAGGTCAATCAACAATTACAAGCTGAATTAAAAAGGTGGATCTTGAATTAGCCAACAAATAATACAAAATAAAATAAATACAAAATAATAATTATAATAATAATAATAATAATGAAAGGTATTAAATACGAAGTAACATATACATTTTTTTATTGGTGAAGACACTTAAAACCAGTCAATAAACACAGGACTCAAGCACTAAAACAATAATTACAAATAAATTAAATAAAAATTAAATAAGATAAACACATACAAAGTACAATACAATTACAATAAGACAAATACAATAATAAAATAATTATAATTATAATAATAGCAATAATATAAGGAAATAAATACCAAGTAAAACATACATTTGTGAAACACACCTAAAACAAATATAGGTCAATAAACACAGGACTGAATAAAACATTTTAAAAAATACAAATACATTACAATTTAAAATTATAATAATAAAAAGTATAGATTAAAATAAGAATGAAAAAATAATACAATAAATACAATTAAATTACAAGCCACATTTAAAAGGGTGGGTCTTGAGTCTTGAGGCTCCTAAAACTCTGAACTGTCATTCAATACGTAGCTGTCCTCCCATTTGCATCTGAAGCTCCAATTACTCATAAAACTCCTGTTACAGTTGGTGTTGGTCTTTCCAGGCTTAGTGAGCGCTCCTCCTGCTTCTCTCCTCTCTGAACACGCCCTCTCTGATTGACACCTTCCAAGTTAAACCAGCTGCTTAACACTGAGGGGTTTGTTTTAGCGCTTCCCAGCTGCTGGGACTTCTGGTCTTGCTGTGTGTTATTCTGCCTCTCAGATTCCTGCTGGAGTTGTACTGGTCATCACAGCAGGGTGGGATTCATGATGATATCTGAGCTGTTAGAGAAACAAACCTGTGTAACACTATGACATCACAACACTACTGCACACTGTGTGAGAGGAAACTCAGGGTTTCGGTTACTAGAGATGGCAAAAGTACACACACCCTTTACTCAAGTAGAAGTACAGATACTCGTGTTTAAAAATACTCTGGTGAAAGTAGAAGTACTGACTAAACTTCTTTACTCAAGTAAAAGTAAAGAGGCTTTGAAATGTACTTAAGTAAAAGTACCCATAACTAGCAGCTGTTTTAAAGAGTACCTGACCTCCCTTTATATTAATAGAACAATAATGTCATTGTTAGCTAATGAATGTTTCCATGCTGAACAACGGCAACATGACAACGTTTTCATTGGTCCCTCTTCTTTAGAGAAGACCAGGAAATTATGGATACACGGATCGTGTTCAAATCAATAGGCACGCAATGACTCTAAATAATAATGATCACGCCACCAAACACACATTCAAACTAAAGAAACCAGACGACCCTGAAGTTGGCTTCAGATTCAGAGCTTCCGATTCCGCAGTTAAGGGGAAAGTGAAGGGAAATTTAATTTACAGCACTGAGCGAACAATCCTCCGTGTTTGTACGTCTTAAATCGCTGCATAGCCAATTTATTCGGACTAGATTATCCCAGAGAGTCTAAACATTCTTTATAACACAGTTTGAGATTGTGAAACCTTTATTCTATTTGTGAAAATGCAACTCGTCTGCATTATCATGTCTTCTTTTTCACTTTGAAACAACAATGTCAAGAGTGCATTACCATGGTAATGCACTCTTGACATTGTTGAAACTATTGAAACTGAGTTTATACTGTAGATGCGAAAAGATGCGAAAAAAGCAGCGAAATGTCCTGAGTTGCTCCTGACTGGGCTGCTGTGCAGGTCTACGGTATAAAACTCTATGGGTAATGGAGTAATGGGGATCATGTCTGCAGGCATTTGGGAGGTCAGGGGAATGCAAAGGTAGGAACACGATGAGGGCAAATGGTGGGAAGGAGAGGAAGAGCACGGTCTGAAATGATGGCAGGTGTTCGTGGAAGATAAATGAAAATTATTTATATGTTGATAAATGAGACAAAGAATTGACAGAAAGCTTTTATGAAAATGTCTTAGTATATAGCTCAATGAAGAACAAGCACACTAATGGCTGAATGATGGTTCTTCTAACACAGGCCACAATAACAGCTCTGGATAAAGTCGGAGGTATGCAACTGGCAGAAGCACTAGGAGAGATCGAGTGTGGCCAGTTAGAGGAGACAGTCGTTTTCAACTCTCTTGACATTGTTGTTTCAAAGTGAAAAAGAAGACATGATAATGCAGACGAGAAATGAAATGGAGAGACATGGACTTCTGCAGCGACTTTCTCAATACAAATGTTGAAAAATCAAATTTCCCTCAGTTGCATTTTCACAAATAGAATAAAGGTTTCACAAATCTCAAACTGTGTTATAAAGAATGTTTAGACTCTCTGGTATAATCTAGTCCGAATAAATTGGCTATGCAGCGATTTAAGAGGTACAAACACGGAGGATTGTTCGCTCAGCGCTGTACATTAAATTTCCCTTAACTTTCCCCTTAACTGCCGAATCGGAATCTCTGAATCGGAAGCCAACTTCAGCGTCGTAGTAAACCAGCCTGTTTGGAACATGGAAGAAGTAGAAAGTACAGGTATTTGTGTTCAAAATGTAAGAAGTAGAAAGTACAGGTATTTGTGTTAAAAATGTAAGAAGTCAAAGTAAAAAGTCGTCAGTAGTGGAGTAAAGTACTGATACCAGAAACATTTACTTAAAGGTGGGTAGGTAATTTGGAGAAAGCAGCTCGAGAGTGCGCTAGAATTTGAAAATACACAACCGGAAAAAATCTGCCCCTTCCTTCAGACTTCCTCACAGAGCCCCTCCTCCAACACACACGAATGCACACATGACCAATGGGGCACGAGATAAGTTTGTGCACAGATGGAAGGCTGACAGGCAGGTAGGCCATCCAGTTATTTTAGCCGGGCCGGCTCAGATGATTGGTCGTGCTTTTTACAGCGCCACGGCTTCCACAGATAATATATTCATTGCTATCGGGATGTTAAGAGCATTCCATGGAATATAACAACAAGTGTTTCTGAAGTGAATTACATACCCACCTTTAAGTACAGTAACTAAGTATTTGTGCTCCAATACTTCCCACCTCTGTCAGTTAGTAGCTACTGATTTATTAAAATATTTAGCAAGTTTATGTACGATACTTTAATCTATATTGCACATGGCCTCCCTCATATGAACAAACACAGTATCTTATTGGCTGAAAATATCCAATCCTCTAAACTCCACCGTAATCTGTCTCGTTTATCTGACTGTCTGCAGCTGTGATGGAAATTAGAGTCTGAGATGAAAGCCTATTGACCTTTTTATATCAGAAATGTCATCCTCAGAAATCACAGAAAATTAAGTAATCTGTCTCCAGACTCTTTGCCAGCCATTTTTCAAATGTCAAAACGTTTTATTGATTTGTTTCCCTTTCTTCTTTTCCAATTTTCAAACTTTAAGAGAAGAGTGTTGCAGGAATGGGTCCCACAACCCAGTAATGTGTCATCATTTTACCACTTCCTGTCCCCTAGTCTGGAAGTCAATGGTTTTCTGAATGTGTTTTTGGTTGTTAGCCTGAAATAAGGTCTGTGGTTAACACAAGCTGAAGAGATTTTTATTCTAGGACATAAAATACATCAGTAAACATTTTAAAGATTGCTACCAAGTGTCTAAATGAGATGACTAAACATCAGCACGCCCAACATTAGCCACCTTTAGCTTAGCGGTGGTGACGTGAAGTCATGTGACCGTGCTGTAGTTCCTTTATAGCCCAACATTAGCCTCCTTTAGCTTAGCGGTGGAGACGTGAAGTCATGTGACCGTGCTGTAGTTCCTTTATAGCTCAACATTAGCCACCTTTAGCTTAGCGGTGGTGACGTGAAGTCATGTGACCGTGCTGTAGTTCCTTTATAGCCCAACATTAGCCACCTTTAGCTTAGCGGTGGTGACGTGAAGTCATGTGACCGTGCTGTAGTTCCTTTATAGCCCAACATTAGCCGCCTTTAGCTTAGCGGTGGTGGCGTGAAGTCATGACCGTGCTGTAGTTCCTTTATAGCCCAACATTAGCCTCCTTTAGCTTAGCGGTGGAGACGTGAAGTCATGTGACCGTGCTGTAGTTCCTTCATAGCCCAACATTAGCCTCCTTTAGCTTAGCGGTGGTGACGTGAAGTCATGTGACCGAGCTTAGTTCCTTTATAGCCCAACATTAGCCTCCTTTAGCTTAGCGGTGGAGACGTGAAGTCATGTGACCGTGCTGTGGTTCCTTTATAGCCCAACATTAGCCTCCTTTAGCTTAGCGGTGGTGACGTGACGTCATGTGACCGTGCTGTAGTTCCTTTATAGCCCAACATTAGCCTCCTTTAGCTTAGCGGTGGAGACGTGAAGTCATGTGACCGTGCTGTGGTTCCTTTATAGCCCAACATTAGCCACCTTTAGCTTAGCGGTGGTGACGTGACGTCATGTGACCGAGCTTTAGTTCCTTTATAGCCCAACATTATATTTTACTTTCCAATAATACTAATTTTTAAGACACTGAACGAGAACCCAGGCAGAGAAATGAACCCTGTGTAGTTTCATTAATCACTGAGAGGTTGATGATAATCCCAGAGTTGTAATTGGATGCAGGCTTACAGTATGTCCTCACATTTAAAGCATCCTGATAATCCTTTTGTTTTCCAACACCTGCACATTCAGTGATCAGGGCAGAGGGATTAGAGACTGCTGCACACAACACGGGGACTTCAACAGGTACATCTTTATTTTATTATCTTTTTTTGACAATATATTCATCATGTTATCATTACTTTATTGATGAATTTCTTTGTGAAGTACAATATACAGTGACAAGAAGTGATAGATGATACGGGAAAGTTGAAATGAACTAAAACTTGTCCTGTTGTGATAACAAAATCTACCGTACTAGCATGATTACCTATTGCCAGGAATACATTTACCATAACAGTAAGGGATGATTTAAGGGCTGACCTTTGCTTTATTTCTAAAGATATCCTTAACGCCAATGCCTGTAAATAAGGTTGGAATTGAACAGCCAATAGGACAAGGAAAGGGGCATTTAGTAGCATATCCTGACTAACCGAAATTAACTCCTTTTAATGTCTTTGTACAGGTATAACGCAAATACAAAAGCAATCGTTTCATATCCACATATCAACATCAATAAAAAAAAAAATGCATATATACATACATGCAATTCAAATGTGCATCTCGGAATTGATCACTTCATAAATAAATTAACTATTTATAACTATATTAAATATGTGTTGTTGATGACTTGTAGTGCAGTTGCAGTTTGTCTGTAACCGTATTAGTGCTGGGTCAGGGTTTTGACTCTTGGGCTAAAAACTGTTGAATCAAAAACGTATTTTTACAATAGCTTTTCCCAATAAGATGATTCCCACTTAAAATATTCCATCAAAGCAGAATAGGGTGAAAGGTCCTTGCTGCAGATCTGTTTTAGCTGAAATGCCTGGTAGCAGTTCCTGACTAATTGCTGAATGATGAAGGTTTTCTCCATTAACTTTTAAAGATGTTTCCCCTTCTGATTCAGTCGGCAGCATCATGTTGTGATTGGTCAACCAGCTTAGAGATGTCCCGCCCCTTAGCCTATCACGTACAATGTGTTGGAGAGCTAGCCAATAGGAGCGGGAGTGTTCCATAGTGATGTCACAGCTAAATAGGGTGATAGGATTTTGCTCGTTGCTGACCAAATGTTGACTTTAGAAGGTTTTTTGATAATTCTGTTTCCATCTTTTGTATCATTCTGGAGCGCTAGCCAATAGGAGCGGGAGTGTTACATAGTGATGTCATCATGTTCCGGAACGTTGTGATTTTAGCCCTTTGCAGACCATTTACATGCACTAATACCTATACAACACACTAGAGGAGAGGGAAAACCTTGAAAAAGCAAGATACGGTGAAAGGGTTTTGCTCGTACTTGACCAAATGATGAAGGTTTTTTGGTCATTATTTTTCCCTCTTTTGTTTCATTCTGTGTTAGAAACATATCACTGGTCACCAGCTTGAGCTTCAATATCAGGATCCATGTAGGTGTGATCCTCTCCAGAATGGAAGTAGTCATCACATACAGAGCATCAACTAGTTCCTGAACAGTGTCCTTCACATGCTGATATCCAAGAGAGGGAGTTACACAGTCACAAGATGGAGGAATAGAAAGCAGTATTCAATGTTTAGTTCAGATTAGCTCCACGTCAGAAATGATCATGCTTGTCATATGTCTATCTCCATAGAGGCTGAATCATCATGTTAATCACATAGCTATCATATGCCTCAAACAGTCCTGATGCTCTTCTAGGTAATCATACATCCTGTCATGTACACAGCTACAGTTGGGATACCTTTGTTATCGTGTTACTCTCATATTGGAAGAGGACATTCAGTATTTTCTCTCATTTTGCCCCCCCTGTCAGCATCATGGTGGACGCAGCGGCAGCAGAGCTCTTCCTAGACGATAACCCAGAGTTTGCTAAGAGTTACTACGACCTGAACTTCAGACCGCAGCTGATCTCAGAGCTGCTGGACGGCAGCCGGCGGATGCAGGTGGACGTCAGCCAGTTCCACGACCTCACCACGGTGGAAGAGAGCGAGGTTCTGTTCGATCTCATGCGAGACATCCAGGACAATCTGCAGATGGAGAGGTCCGTGTTCAACCTGATGAAACACCTGAGCTTCATGCTGAGGGCCGACCGCATGAGCCTCTTCATGTACAGGCAGAGGAACGGAGTCGCAGAGCTGGCTACCAGGTGACACATTTATCTGTTTCCTGTATCACAAACAGGATGTGGTCATTGAATCTGTAAATCAGGGGTGTCAAACTCATGCTAAACGAACCCCCCTTTGGAACATTTGAAGGATTTCATTTTGTGTGGCCAGCAAGAGCTCTGAAAGAATATAATACGTTTATTATACGGTTACGTGCAACTTTACAGAAGCACGTTGTCCATAAACTACATGTCCCACAATGCATCTCATTTTGTGACATGGGCACTGAAGAGACTTGCAATTATTTGCCCTAGACTTCTGCTTTCAGACGTAGTTAATTATGAAGTTATTACCCTATCCCATAATAATCCAATGCAGAGGCAATAATGTAATATAATACATTATTTTATATATATTATATATTTACATATGTATATACATTTAGTCTTAAAGTTACAGCCGGCCCTTTGAGTAAAACGTAATGCTAATGTGCCTGCCATGAAATTGAGTTTGACCCTGCCTGCTGTAAATGCATTTGTGGCAAAAACCGTGAAAACCAAAAAGAGAATGGCACATTATAAAAAGGTTATTTTACAATGTATTATAGCTTTGAAATCCTGCTATTAAACCACATTATTTTTAGGAATGTACCAGTAATCTGACTACTTGTTTTTAATGTAACTAAGGGAATACAGTCACCTTGTTTTGGTATCCTGTTCACGTTATTCCCAGGTAAATACAGTATTCTTGCCTTAGTTGCACATTATAACTGACGGTGTTTTTGTTTACCTGCAGGTTGTTTAGCGTGACCAAGGACTCGTTGTTTGAGGAGTGTCTGATTCCTCCGGACAGTGAGATCGTTTATCCTCTGGATCTGGGGGTCCTCGGACACGTGGCGTCAACCAAGAAGATGGTGAACATCGCTGACGTATCCGAGGTAAACACACACAAAGAAAAGTAGTCCATTGTGCTTTCTGATGGATGAAAACGAATGTTTGTTGTCCACAGCCGACGTTAAATTGACCGGACTTCTTTCTGCGGATTGATATGTCCAAATTGACCAATCCGCGTCGAGTATTCAACTAGATAAACCCTTAATCTTCATTAAGATAGATAGACTTCTTTCTGCGGATTGATATGTCCAAATTGACCAATCCGCATCGAGTATTCAACTAAATAAACCCTTAATCTTCATTAAGATAGATAGACTTCTTTCTGCAGATTGATATGACTGCACATAGTCCCTTGATCAAAAGCGTTCTCCTTAGCAACGGTCTGTTCTTCTTAGCAACGGTCTGTTCTTCTTAGCAACGGTCTGTTCTCCTTAGCAACGGTCTGTTAAGTTTTAACTAGGTCGTGTAATAGATATAGATTATAGAGTTCAGGATTGACCACTTAAGATATTACAAATGAAACAGGTGAACTTTAACGTGTAAAATATGACTGTAAATATACTTTAGTTAGATTTAAATCATATGATTTTACAATTGAGGCAAACATGTTTTAGTGGACATTTTCTAAAATGTTACTTTACTAAAAAGGTTCGATTTTTGTGACTATTTGTAATATGCTGAACCACAAGGATTTCACCTAAAAGCCATTTGATTTAAAACAAAAATACGTCATGCTACTGTGAGTATTTGTTTTGATTAACAGACCATATATTTTGGAGTAAAATAAGACTTTCTTCTCCCTGACCTTTTCCATCATAAGCTTTATAAACTGCATTCATGTTTAGGGAATTGTTTCATATTCATTGTGAGGAACAAAATACACGATATCCTGCTTATATTGTGTTAACAGAAAATTGGCCCTTCAACCGGGTTTTTATTGGTCGGACAGTTCATATATTTTTTGTATCTTCTCGGTCATATATTTTTCTTACTCTCTAATGCTGGTTTATTTCTATTTCTATTTTGAGATATATTTTATAATAGTTTATTTCTACTCTTTTAATTTGTTATAATGTGCAATGCCTTGTTTTGTTTTCTGCTGAAACCATATTTTTCTCGCAAATTGGGATTAATAATAATAATAATATCTTGGATTTATGTAGCGCCTTTCATGAGACCCAAGGTCGCTTTACAAAGAAAAACAGGAGTAAAAACAAAAGGCAGTCAGACAAAACAACAGATAGATTAGGGGCCGAAGGCCTTGGCAAACAGATGGGACTTGAGGGCCCTTTTGAAGGCGTCAAGTGTGGGGATGTTGCGGATCTCCGCAGGGAGAGCGTTCCAGAGGGTGGGGGCTGCCACACTCTGTCCCCGAAGGTTCGCAGTTTGGTGGGGGGGGTGGTAAGCAGGCCAGAGTCTGAGGACCGCATGTTTCCGGGATGGGGCATGTGGGCGAAGGATGTCCGATAAGTACTGGGGGCATGGGCATGGAGGGACTTGTAGGTGAGGAGGAGGACTTTGTAGGTTATGCGGGACTTGACCGGCAGCCAGTGGAGGTGGATGAGGGTGGGAGTGATGTGCTGCCACGGCTTTGTATGTGTGAGTACCCTAGCAGCACAGTTTTGAACATACTGGAGCGTGTCCGGGTTTTGTTGGGAACCCCAAACAGGACACCATTTCATTTAATCGTGTATTTGAACCGGGACAGTGCACATTGATGAACACTTTAAAACAAAAATAATGCTTTTAGCTTTGAGCTAATTTCCATCCGTAGTCCCGTCACATACAATATATAAGAATATGACACAAATAAATACATGATATGCAGGAAGAGCAAGAGCAGCATACAAGCATTTACCACATGGCAGCACAATGTAGCAGCTACGACATATAAAGTGCAAGATAAGATAAAAGTGCTACCTAAAGTGCAAGAGGAGATACCCCTGAGTTAAAGTGCATTTAGCGGTGATTGCACATCTGTTTGTTTCTCAACCATTCTTTGAGTTGACCTTTGAAGCTATTGAGAGTGGGACAATCCCGTATCTCAGTTAGGAGGCTATTCCACAACGAGCTGCCTTTAATGGAGAGGACATTTTGTCCAAAAGTTGTCCAAACGGGAGGTGACGAAAGCATGGACTAGGGTTTCTGCAACCGACTCATAGAGTGACGGTCGGAGTCTGGCAATGTTCTTTAGATGGAAAAATGCGGATTTGGTGACAGACTTGATGTGGGAGTGGAAGGAAAGGGTGGAGTCAAAGATGACACCCAGGAGATGGGGAGATGGAGCAGCCGTCAACCTCAAGGATGAAGTCACCAACCATCTGGAGCAGCGCCTTGGGTGCCACCACCATGAGCTCTGTTTTCCTGCTGTTGAGTTTGAGAAAATTGGATGACATCCAGGGGCCTCATTTATAAAGCCTTGCGTAGGATTGGCGTGGGAAGTTGCTTAGGACAAAGCAAATAAATACGCACCGACACTCTCTGATTCATAAAAGACTGCGTACCGGCACAGGACTTGCGTACGGCACATCCTACGCCGGTTTCCCTTTATAAATCACAATCAACTCGAAATGCGGCGCAGCTTTTGCGGGCTTCACGTAACGCCCATATTTGCCTAAATAGTCAAAGAAACGCCCATTCATAATTCATTTTGACTGCATGAAGAAGATCGCAGGAAATGACGACAGAACAGCTAAAAAAGACATCTCACACAGTGTCAGATTTTTGTTCTTTTGGGGAGGTCGAGATAAATCATATTGTTTGGTGGATGCAGTTTGAACCAGAGTAGCAGCATGGAGGTCGGATCGTCACCAAAATAAATTAATAAGTGGTCCGAAAAAGGTTAATGACAAAAGAAATACACATAGCCTAACCTTCCTCCGGCAGTGTGTTTGTACCGGGGACAGGAGACCCCCCTTGATGAGAAACTGTAAGAAATGATCGGGGAATCCCTCCGGAGTGGAGTCATGACGATGGATCTGAATTATTTGTTTATATTTGGTGGTTTGTGTTCCAGCTGTCGATCAGCAACTATATATCCATAATCCACCAGTTAAAGGAAATACAACTAATGTGTTGTGTTACTGTACAATTTACCACACATGGTGTTCTTAGTTTCCATACCTCCTGTGTTTTACGAGCGACTTATCAAGTATTGGCGAACGTCATAAAACATGATTAAACATGATAGTATATAAAACCATGCTCGTATCTATACAACCTATAGAAATGCAAAACGGCATCAGTTTAAAGTAATCCTGTCCTTCTGTTTACCGCATCATTTATGAGAAACATTTCTTAACAAGAGAACATCATCGAGGGGTGATCAATAACATTTCCGTATTTATTTATTTCTCCAAGTTATGTGTTTGTGTGCACTGAGGAGTCTCAAACAGGCGTTTGTTAAATCATTTTAAGATTGGCTTTAATCCATTTGAGAAAATGAATTCTTCATATCTGATAAATGAGAGGTAACATTTTATTGATGGTATTATTTCCACATGTTTCTCTCCATTCTTCCTTCTGCCAACGGTGTCGCAGTTTCTCGTCTCTCCCGTTGTTGTGCTTAGTGCGTACGCATGGGTCCAGAGTTTGCGTGGAGGACCGCACATTTTCCCTCAAGTTAGTTTTTTATAAATCGCAAACAGTGCGTAGAAACTGGCGTACGCCATCTTTTGTGCGTACGCACCGTTTATAAATGAGGCCCTGTTTTTATGTCGTGCAGGCAGTTGACGAGAGACTGAGGGGGGATCTTGGAGCATGGAGTAGTGCTGAGATATATTGGGTATCATCAGCGTAGCAGTGGAAGTTGAGTCAATGATGGCGGATGATCTGGCCGAGGGGGAGCATGTAAATGGTTAACAGGAGGGGGCCAAGCACAGAGCCCTGGGGTACACCGTGATTGACTGGGGCCGGGGGGAATTTGAGCCATTAATGGTTACAAACTGTTCCCTGTTATGGAGGTAGGATGTGAACCAGGACAGGGCTGTGCCAGTGACACCTAGGAGGTCAGATGGTGGGTGAGGAGGATGGTGTGGGAGATGGTGTCAAACGCTGCAGAGAGGTCCAGGAGGATGAGGATGCTGAGGAGGCCAGAGTCAGCAGCAATGAGGAGATCGTTGATGATCTTGATGAGGGCGGTCTCAGTGCTGTGTTGAAGTCTGAAGCCGGATTGGAGGGGCTCATAGAGCTCATGGTTGGACATGTGCAGATGGAGTTGGCCGGCGACTACTCTTTCCAGAGTTTTACTTGGGAAGGGAAGGTTGGAGATCGGCCGGTGGTTGTGGAGGTCGTCGGTATCCAGGCCAGGTTTTTTGAGGATGGGGGTGACTGAGGCCATTTTGAAGCTGGTGGGGACTATACCAGGAGCCAGAGAAGCGTTGATGATGACCACCATGTAGGGCAGAGGGTGGGTAGGCAGTCCTTGACCAGGGCTGTGGGCATGGGGTCCAGGGAGCAGGTGGCGGTCTTGGCCGAGCTGACCAGTTTGGCCACTTGGGGAGCATCCACAGGGGAGAAGGAGGAGAGGTTGCAACGGGAGAGGCGCGCGCTGGGGGTGCGTTGCCAGGTGGCTGAGGTGCAGCTGGGGGGGGGCCAGGCGCCAGGAGCTGCTGATGGATGGCCTCGACTTTCGCCGCGAAGAAGTCAAGGAATTTGGAGCACAGATCGGGAGCCCCTGAGGGCTGGGGGGCGTCAGTACATCTCACCTTATCTTTATTTTATAAATAAATAGAAATCCAAGTTTTGTAAGGCAAGGCAATGCAAGTTTATTTATACAGCACTTTTCAACACAAGGCAATTCAAAGTGCTTCCAGATATTTGGAAATATCCCTAACCAAATTCTCACATTCCTCTACCCCTAGTCTTCCTGTGAAACTATAGTTCTTTTGACCGTTTTCTAACCTTTTTATATTCCTTTCATCCTTCTCTTTCATCCATTTTGCATCCCCAGACAACACATGTCCCCTGTTTTACTGTTACCTGAAGCCATCTTTGACCTTTCTTTCTTTTCAAATGCTAGAATTAGGATATTTAAACCTGTTTTAAGATCGTCGCTCTTTCTCTTTCTGACCACCAGATGGCGACATGAAACCACAGTGTCTCTTTTCCTTTTAATCCCATTGCAGCCACTACTGTGACATTTGAAAGCTTATTCTCACACACACTTCTTATTCCCACACACACACATGTTTCTCCTTCCTGTCCACCCCCTCCTCCCAGCTGTCAGAGTGACATTTACACAGCAGGTCCTCCAGTACCAGTAATGTAATGCAACTGTAAGGGAATAAAGTGGGAATATAATCCGTTCCTTCCATAGCTCTCCGTCACAGACACATGAAGCATGCTGGGAACTGGAAGGGTTTCAAAGCCTCCCAGCAGAGAGAGGAGATGTGATGTTTCTATAATTGCTCTTCTTTATGATGCTAATGCGCTGAGCACGGCCTCTCAGAGTGATGCACGGTTCAGGAAGCGTTTGTGTTTTATTTCCATTATTCCCAGTCCATCCAGAGCCTTTATGGGATTATGTAGCAACAACAGCTGGCCTCATTCCTCCCCCTCTCCTTCAGATTTAATATCAAAACGAAATACGAGCTAATGTGTCCTGCTGTTATTTAAAAGTGTGGTTGAGGTGGGGGGGTGCAGAGGAAGCAGGTTAATCTGTCCTGAATTACAGCGATCCCAGATTACTCCCAGAGGTCAAAGCGCTCTGAGCCTTTTTCACAGACTCAGCAAATCTCTCACCTTCATCTGCAGCTCTGAGCGGATTCAGTCTGTCTGTTAGTATCTGGTGGGTTGTTTATTTTTTAAATATATATTTTATAAATTAGTTTTGCTCAATTAAAACCCTTATTTAACGTTTGCCGACTTGAAGTTTCAAAGTGCAATTTTTTTGTATTGTTATTATTATTCTTATTTACAATTGTTATATATATACACATATTTTATTCATGTATTTATTTATTATTCCCATGGAAAATTCCACCTTAATTCCACCCTAGAGCCACATTGAAATCCACCTAAAGAACATTACCAAAGAAGCTTCATTTGTCTTTTTAATTATTATTATTTATTATAATTATGTTTTATTTATTTATTTTATTATTATTATGTATTATTATTATTCTATTTATTATTATTTATTATTATTGTTATTTTACTATATATATATATATTTCAAAATTGATATTAAATCATCTATTTATTACATATGTCTTATTATATTCATTTAAATGCATTTTTTTATTTTTTGTGGAGCAGCAATTTATTGAGGAAAAAGGCACATAAAAAGCAATGTGTTTTATGATGTTTCCGTCCAACAGAGGGATGTCCTTGTCCTTTTTCCTTTTCGTCATTTCAAGCTATAAAACTCGAAATATTTATTTTTTTGGACGCCCTCGGCTCGAGTTCAGGGCGTTCCGAGCTGAATAAGGGCGTCAAATGACGGCAAGACGCCCCCCTGGCGGAAACGCTGGTTTACGTTAAAGCATGCCTATTTAAATGAATGCTAACTATTTAAATATTTATCTATTCAACCAGGAGAAGTCTCATTGAGATTAAACATGTCTTTAACGAGTCCAGCCAAGCAGCACAAATGACAGACACCAAATGACAAACAATAACAGATCAGACACGTTGTCCCACAGACTGAGTCATTCAAATCCATCCTGCATTTAGATTATGTCACTAAAGCTGCTGAATGGAGGTCGAGGTGAAGCTGAGGATAACGAGCAGGATGAAGACTCCTCGGGCTTTAAGGGGTCAAAGTTCACCCAATAACCAGCTTTCCACCAAACAGGTTTATCTGTAAGCTGCCAATCAGCTGAGGAAGGGGGCGGGCCCACCGTCAGTGTGAACCTCCAATATCTTAAATAATGGGAAATGTGGTTTTTGAGGATGTTGACATATTTAGGATAAAGATAGTAGTTTTGAGTCCCCTAAAACTACAAGATCGACCCACTGGGAGTACAAATATGGCCACTTTCTGGTTGAAACTGCCATTTATGATCCTGAAAATGTCAGAAATGGACTCAGCATCCTCAATAACCTCCAAGAACACTCCAAAGTTGTCCGAATCAACCAAGCCATTTCTTAACTAGTGTCTGCATATGCTAATTAATGCTACTTGTGCTAATTTTGCAACATATGCAAGTTAGCATCCAGCAGTTTCTGTGTGCTGGAGACCTGTACTTTACATATCATAAAACTCTGGGCCCTCAGAGTGAACCTCCAATGTCTAAAATAATGTGACATTTGCTTATTGGGGATGTTGAATAATTTCTGACATATTGAGGATCAGAAATGGCAGTTTCAGTCGTCTAAAACTACAAAAACCACCCAAAATGCATGTGAATCCGTCCACAGGGACACACATATGGCCACTGTCTGGGTAAAACTGCCACTTTTGATCCTGAAAGTGTCAGAAATGTCCTCAATAACCTCCAAAACCTATTGTCTGCAAATGCTAATTAACACAATGTATGCTAATTTTGCAAATTGCCCAACATGCAAGTTAGCATCCGGCAGTTGCTATGGGAGACCCTGACTATACATTTCTTTCATAAAACGTTGGGGTCTCAACATCTCCGGTTCACAGCAGGACTCTGGGAAACAGCTTTAAGTTATATCTGGACTTCTCTTTCCCGTAACGAGCCGTTAACGAGGCGTCCTCCTCAGCTTCACCTGAAGGGACTCAATGGATGACCCTCTGTACAGGAGGGTCAGAAACAGCCGGGGATTGTGGGTAATGGAGAGTCTTTGCTGGCAGAGTTTATGGAGGAAAGTTAATCAAAGACAGACAGTTTTGAAGGATGCAGGAGAGGAGAGGGGCAAAGAGCAAGCAATTCAATCTGATCAGAGATGGGAAGTAGTGGAGTACAAATACTTCCTTACTGTACTTTAAAAAAATCTGAATGTCCTCTTCCAATATGAGAGTACACATGATAACAAAGTATCCCAACTGTAGCTGTGTACATGACAGGATGTATGATTACCTAGAAGAGCATCAGGACTGTTTAGGCATATGATAGCTATGTGATTAACATGATGATTCAGCCTCTATGGAGATAGACATATGACAAGCATGATCATTTCTGACGTGGAGCTAATCTGAACTAAACATTGAATACTGCTTTCTATTCCTCCATCTTGTGACTGTGTAACTCCTCTCTTGTATATCAGCATGTGAAGGACACTGTTCAGGAACTAGTTGATGCTCTGTATGTGATGACTACTTCCATTCTTCAAAGTCAGAATTTTGAGATTTTGAGAAAAAGTCAAAAAAAATTAGACTTTGAGAAAAGTCAGGATTTTGAGAGAAATCTGAATTTTTAGAATTTAGAAAAAAGTCAGAATTTTGAGATTTTTTGAAAAAAAGTCAGAATTTTTGCTTATTGATGCTACTTATATTCTTGAGGATAATAAATACATGTATCCTTATATTGAAGCTCAAGCGAGTGACGAGTGATATTTTTCTAACAGTAATCTAATATCTCCTCACAGAGCCCTCATTACAGCGACTTTGTGGACGAACTGACCGAATATAAGACGAAGAGCGTCCTCGCCACTCCGATAATGAACGGGAAAGACATGGTGGCCGTCATGATGGCCGTCAACAAGCTGGAAGAACCCTGCTTCACCGCCAAGGATGAAGAGGTAACGCTGAGTAATTCACACATCAAGTCTTTGTTTTAGTATTGTTGTCGCTTGATTTTGAATAAACTCACACAGCATCAGGACACAAACCACCAGACTCAGGACAGTTTATCCCACAGGCCATAAGACTGTTAAACATCGGAACTTTTTAAAGAACATCCATAACATTCGTCTGTTTGCATCTTGCTAATTATTTATCTATATCATATTCAATGTACTTGTGTATAGACTATTCTTGCACTATTTCTATTTTTTTTGCATTTACTTGCACATGTCATTTCATTTTATTGTTGTCGCTTGATTTTTTAAGTAAATTCAAAGTTTTTCCATAACGCACGAAGGTATAAGCCTATATTACCTCTTAAATTCATCTTTGTTTTGGTTCGTTGCAATAATATTAACACACAAATTGTGTATAAAGTATATGTATCCAGTCCCATGTCAATAAGAGTATTGAGAACTTTTAAAATATTCCTCTAAGGTATATTTAAACAAAAAATAATTTACATGTACCGATTGTCAGCCCTAGTAAATGTATAGGAACCAGGAGAGGTTATCCCTTCCATTTCTCAGTGTGTGTGTGTGTGTGTGTGTGTGTGTGTTGTGTGTGTGTGTGTGGGTGTGTGTGTGTGTGTGTGTGTGTGTGGTGTGTGCGTGTGTGCGTGGTGTTGTGGTGTGTGTGTGTGTTTTCTTTCTTTCAGACCCTCAACAAGTACCTGTACTTCGCCAACCTGCTGCTGAGGGTCTACCACCTGAGCTACCTGCACAACTGTGAGACCCGCAAAGGACAGGTGAGCAACTTCAAAAAACCGTCAACTTCTCACAGCCGTACGCAGGACTTGTTTTTCTGATTGGTCTCCTGTGATCAGGTGCTGCTGTGGTCGGCCAGCAAGGTGTTGAGGAGCTGACGGACATCGAGAGGATGTTCCACAAAGCGCTGTACACGGTCAGAGCATTCCTGAACTGTGACCGCTACTCTGTGGGTCTGCTGGACATGACCAAGACCAAGGTGGGTGTCTCTACTTTAAAGAGTCCTGCTGATGTTCAGGTTATATCAGTACGTAGTGTCTCTACTTTAAAGAGTCCTCTCCTGCTGATGTTCAGGTGTATATCAGTATGTAGTGTCTCTACTTTAAAGAGTCCTCTCCTGCTGATGTTCAGGTGTATATCAGTATGTAGTGTCTCTACTTTAAAGAGTCCTCTCCTGCTGATGTTCAGGTGTATATCAGTATGTAGTGTCTCTACTTTAAAGAGTCCTCTCCTGCTGATGTTCAGGTGTATATCAGTATGTAGTGTCTCTACTTTAAAGAGTCCTCTCCTGCTGATGTTCAGGTGTATATCAGTATGTAGTGTCTCTACTTTAAAGAGTCCTCTCCTGCTGATGTTCAGGTGTATATCAGTTTGTAGTGTCTCTACTTTAAAGAGTCCTCTCCTGTTGATGTTCAGGTGTATATCAGTTTGTAGTGTCTCTACTTTAAAGAGTCCTCTCCTGCTGATGTTCAGGTGTATATCAGTATGTAGTGTCTCTACTTTAAAGAGTCCTCTCCTGCTGATGGTCAGGTGTATATCAGTATGCAGTGTCTCTACTTTAAAGAGTCCTCTCCTGCTGATGTTCAGGTGTATATCAGTATGTAGTGTCTCTACTTCAAAGAGTCCTTTCCTGCTGATGTTCAGGTGTATATCAGTATGTAGTGTCTCTACTTTAAAGAGTCCTCTCCTTTTGATGTTCAGGTGTATATCAGTTTGTAGTGTCTCTACTTTAAAGAGTCCTCTCCTGCTGATGTTCCGGTGTATATCAGTATGTAGTGTCTCTACTTTAAAGAGTCCTCTCCTGCTGATGTTCAGGTGTATATCAGTATGTAGTGTCTCTACTTCAAAGAGTCCTCTCCTGCTGATGTTCAGGTGTATATCAGTATGTAGTGTCTCTACTTTAAAGAGTCCTCTCCTGTTGATGTTCAGGTGTATATCAGTTGTAGTGTCTCTACTTTAAAGAGTCCTCTCCTGCTGATGTTCCGGTGTATATCAGTATGTAGTGTCTCTACTTTAAAGAGTCCTCTCCTGCTGATGTTCAGGTGTATATCAGTATGCAGTGTCTCTACTTTAAAGAGTTCTCTCCTGCTGATGTATCAGGGAAGGGGAAACCCCAACAACCTGAATAGGGCCTCTTTAAACGTAATGCACTGATTGCTTATCAGCTTTCTTTGATGAACTACTTTCTTCCGCTTTAATCCCTCGCAGTAACACTTTATATCTGCTGATCAAAGTGGAACTATCCCCATGTATTTATGTTTACTACCGTGTTGTAGTAAATACTTATTGTCTGTCTGTCTCTTGATTACGAGCAGCTGCTTTAGATTCCTAACACCTGCTCTCTGAGAACAAACACATGTTGGCTGCACACACAGATGGCTGTCTGCGGTCATCAATAACGCTCCTACAAAACAAATAAAAACTAGCAGCCCCGCTCATGGAAACTGTGCACAATAAAAACACATATTTCACGGCATACTGGGTCTCTACTCCTGTATGTACGTTTGTTTTAATTGTATATCTTCTGACTGTGTGTGTGTGTGTGTGTGTGTGTGTGTGTGTGTGTGTGTGTGTGTGTGTGTGTGTGTGGTGTGTGTGTGTGTGTGTGTGTGTGTGTGTGTGTGTGTGTGTGTGTGTGTGTGTGTGTGTGTGTGTGTGGTGTGTGTGTGTGTGTGTAGGAGTTCTTTGACCTGTGGCCGGTTCTTATGGGAGAAGTTCCCCCGTATGATGGACCTAAGACTCCTGATGGCAGGGTGAGAATAATCAATAACTGTTATTACTTTGTTTTTACCCTTCTATCATCATTGTTTAAAAAGAGTCCCTTGATTATAACTTATCCATGAGAAGGACACACTACAATTCCCATGAAATGTGCAGGTAGGAAATGACACACTTCAGATGTTCCTGCTGGCTAATCTCTAGGAAATATATCAGTTTGCCAGAATTCTGATTTTAAGATTTGTTTTTGTTTTTTTACGATTTCCTCTCAGAAAAAAAAAGTTAGATACAAATATTTATTTTTGTAGGATGTATTTATTTGACTTTTTGTTACTTTTCCTCAGAACTCTTATTTTATAGGGATGATGAATTATTAGAAACAAAAAAAAATCTCTTTTTTCACTTTTTTTTCTCACTTTTTCCTGATTTCTGACTTTAATCTCAGAAAGAGAAAACAAAATATATATATATAGAAAAATGTTTTTTTTTCCAAATAATTTTCTTTCTGACTTTCCTCAAAACTTTAATCAAAGAAAAGAAATTGTGAAAAAAAAAATCAAATATTTATTTTATTGACTTTTTGTGACTTTTCCCTCAGATTTCTTAATCTTATCTCAGATTCGGCAGAAATATATCTTCCATATTTTTTATCATACATTTTTTTCATCTGACTTTTTTCTCAGAATTCTGACTAAGAAATAAAAGTGGTTTGAAAAAAAAACATTTTTCTAATTGTATGAATTCTTCTCATAATTCTGACTTTAATGACAGACCTATACAAAAAAAATCACTTTGGTCAGAATGAAAAAAGTGCCCCTAATTCTCTTCCATAGTCCCAAAAGTGTTATTATTTTTTGCAAAATATTTTCAAATATTTTCAAATGTTTTCAAAATGTGGCTCCATCACTACAACTACTGATATATTTTCACTACAGCTGCTGCAACTAACTGTAAATACCATTCCTTCATCTCCACTCTCTAAAGGAAATTATCTTCTACAAACTGATCGACTACATCCTCCACGGCAAAGAGGACATCAAAGTCATCGCGTGAGTCACAACGGAGATCCAGTTAAAGAGTTTTTGACCACTAGGGGAAAAGCAGTGGAGCTTTTTTTGTTTGTTCTGTGCCCTACACATACTTGACATATTTTATGTTGTAGCTTGACTCAGACCTTATTTCAGACTAACAACAAAAAACACTTTCAGAAAACCATTGACCTCCAGACCAGGACGTGATGACATTTTGACTCATTTCGGGGTTTAGGACTCATTCCTCGTCCACTCTATTCCACTGATATACAGGAGGTTTATGAAAGCGTTTTTATAACAGAGATAATAGCAGGATATTAATGAGGTTTTTTCCTTCTCACAAAACCATTCATGATTTTTTAATACCTAATAATACAAGGAACAAAATAAGTCATTTATCTTCAGCATTTGCTTTGTTTCTATTATCCAGCGCTGCTGCTCTTGTAAACAGTATTATCTCACCTGTGTTAATGGAAAGGGCTGCATTATTTAATATGGATGATTCTACATAGCGTTTCATATACACACAGAGTAGGAAATTAATCTCCATGTTTGTTGTGTTTTCAGTTTGTTGGAGATGATTATCATAACAATAACATTTTCACGTGTGTTGGTCCTCAGGACTCCTGCAGCCGACCACTGGGCGCTGGTGAGCGGGTTACCAACATACGTAGCAGAAACTGGACTGGTACGTGTTTCTCTTCCTCTAGTTCAGTTGCTTTAAGATCACACTGTTCTGAATTGAGCATCCACTCTTTAGTATGTAATGCAAAACATCAAGACATTACATGAAAAGGTGTGACCATTTTCAATAACAGTTATTTTATGTATTATTTTGTGAATAGCCAGAGGTGGAGAAGTACTCAGGTCTTGTACTTGAGTAAAAGTAGAAGTACTCAGGTCTTGTACTTCAGTAAAAGTAAAAGTACCCAGATCTTGTGCTTGAGTAAAAGTAGAAGTACTCAGGTCTTGTACTTGTAGTAAAAGTAGAAGTACTCAGGTCTTGTACTTGAGAAAAGTAGAAGTACTCAGGTCTTGTACTTCAGTAAAAGTAAAAGTACTCAGGTCTTGTACTTGAGTAAAAGTAGAAGTACTCAGATCTTGTAGGCTACTTGAGTAAAAGTAGAAGTACTCAGATCTTGTACTTGAGTAAAAGTAGAAGTACTCAGATCTTGTACTTGAGTAAAAGTAGAAGTACTCAGATCTTGTACTTGAGTAAAAGTAGAAGTACCAGAGTGTAGGAATACTCTGTTACAGTAAAAGTCCTGCATTCAAAATGTTCCTCAAGTGAAAGTATAAAAGTATTCTCATCAAAATATAGTGAAAGTAGAGACAGTAAAAGTAGTCATTGTGCAGATTGGTCCATTTCAGAATAATATATATGATAGTTTTATAATGATTGATCATGAAAGTGTTCTCAAAGCTGGTAAAGGTGCAGCTAGTTTGAATGAATTTGTATACTGCAGGGTAGCTTGTGGATTTACTCCAGGTGGAACTAAAGTCTGATTTAACACTTGATTATATTTCACATCATTCATCCACATCTTGAAGCGCGGTAGATTTTGTCCTGTGTGTAGTGTTGTAGTACTTGAGACCGGTCTTGGTCTTGGTCATGATTCAAATTCAAAGGTTTTATTGTCATACGCACAAAGCTACAGTGCAGAAATGGCAATGAAATTCTTCTGATGCTGGAGACGATAGGCTGCCCTGATAACAGAGGTTTAGCGCTAACGTTAGCATCCTATGCTACCCATCCCAACTTCCTATAGAAGAACTTTCTTTATACCTCTCCTTACTCGACATATTTGCATCCTCCATCGACAGGCATGATTAGGAAGAGTTTCCACTGTTACATTACTGCGTGTTTTAATGGAAGCAATGTTCTCAGGTGGCAGTGATGCAGTGTACATCTTTAACGCTCTTATTTTGAAATGGAGATCTTGATCCTGAAGCAGGCAGAAAGCAATGCTGCCCAAACGATGATGGAGTCATTATTCTGCAGACATCATGCAGCTAAAGCAAAAAAAAAAAGTTCTCTATAGACACTTTAAACTTATAGGAGGAAGAAAAATCCACTTTGTAAACTTATCGTTTGTTGGATTCTCCTCAGGGCGCTGTAAATCAGACGTAATGGACATTAGCACAGCAGCAGGGGGACAGACACTACATCGATAAAAGATGCCAAACCTTTCATCTGCCAGAAATATTTTCAAAATCTACAAGAACGTTTTAAATTCAATGCATTTCACTTTCACATCTACTTTATTGCAACGAGTTATTAGCAGTGGCTCCGTCAGTAGGGGCTTGGACTGTGAGCCGTAGGGTCGCCGGTTCAAGTCCCCGACCAGACCTAAATATGGAGTGTGGACTGCTACTTGGAGAGGTCCCAGTTCACCTCCTGCCCTGCCGTGGTGCCCTTGAGCAAGGCACCGGACACCCCCCTTCCCCCCCACTCCCATTGCTCCCCGGGCGCTGTACAATAGCTGCCCATTGCTCCTGGTACTAGACTCCTAGTACTAGACTCCTGGTGCTAGACTCCTAGTACTAGACTCCTGGTGCTAGACTCCTAGTGCTAGACTCCTGGTACTAGACTCCTAGACTCCTGGTGCTAGACTCCTGGTGCTAGACACCTGGTACTAGACTCCTGGTGCTAGACACCTGGTACTAGACTCCTGGTGCTAGACTCCTGGTACTAGACTCCTGGTGCTAGACTCCTAGTACTAGACTCCTGGTGCTAGACTCCTGGTACTAGACTCCTAGTGCTAGACTCCTAGTGCTAGACTCCTGGTGCTAGACTCCTGGTACTAGACTCCTGGTACTAGACTCCTGGTTCTAGACTCCTGGTACTAGACTCCTGGTGCTAGACTCCTAGTACTAGACTCCTGGTACTAGACTCCTGGTACTAGACTCCTGGTGCTAGACTCCTGGTACTAGACTCCTGGTGCTAGACTCCTAGTACTAGACTCCTGGTGCTAGACTCCTAGTGCTAGACTCCTAGTGCTAGACTCCTGGTGCTAGACTCCTGGTACTAGACTCCTGGTGCTAGACTCCTGGTACTAGACTCCTGGTACTAGACTCCTGGTACTAGACTCCTGGTACTAGGATGGGTTAAAAGCAGAGAACACATTTCACTGTGTGCTGTGTGCTCTGCGTGTGAGACCATTAAAGAGGGTTCATCCCTCCCAATTCTATTCTATTAAAGGACACTGAGGGATTTGACTTTTTGACAAGTGTCCTGTCATCGTGGAGCCCAAAGTGCATGAAATAAACAACAGAGACGCTTTTCCTAGAAAACTGTGGGCAAAAGAAATGCTTTGGGATTTCACACGAGGGGTTTTCGATTGATTCGCTGCGCGGCAATACAACTTTTCCACTCCTGAATTGACCGTAACATGAACATTTGGTCCCTAAAAAAGGGCCAAGAGCAGTTTTTCTTATGATAACATGATAGCAAAGATGTGGTTAAACCTGACTTCCTCTACACATTTTATATATTGTAATATAATGTGCATGTTCTTACTTTAACTTCTTACGTTCTGGTAAATATCTTACATTTATTTTATTGTATATTTGTATTGCACATTCATTCGTACTTTAACTTGTTATGTTTATATATATTTTATTTATTATTAACTCTTATCGGACTCTGCTTTGTTATATCTTTCTCTACAGATTTGTAACATCATGAACGCAGGTCAGGACGATTTCTTCAAATTCCAGGTGAGACGTCCTTTAACTTTTGTCCAGTTTGGAGTAACTTAACACCAAAGCATCAGTTTGTCATGAAGTCTGCGTTATGATCTTCAGAACATGTTCACATGTTCCTTTTCTACCTGGAGAGTTAAAACATAACTTCATCCTATTGCCAGTTTAATCTCCAGCTTTCTAAACTAATCCTTAATATGTCTCCTGCTCAGTGGATGTCATTAGGTAATAATATATAGCTGTTATTCACCTCGTGTTGATGGTTAATAATAACTCTCACTGCCAGAAGGGTAGACAAAGGTCCACAGTGTTCAAATGTATAAAAACAAGTTAACATAGAGACTCTTATAACCTGTCAGTGTGCTGTTTAGCTAGTTAGCGACCGTTATCAAACTAGCATTAGCTGTAAACTTAACAATCACGTTAGCTTTCTAATTTACAAGCTAGCTAACGTTTACTATCTATCGAACCAATTAGCTAGCTTATGTTAGCTACCTATCTAAGAAGCTAGCTAGTGAATATGGCTAAATTGCTGGCTCTCATAATTAACAATCTAGTTAACGTGAGATTGCTAATTTACAAGCAGGGTTGGGAGGGTTACTTTGTAAATGTAATCAGATTACTTTTAGATTACTTTTGGATTACTTTCTTTTTCATAACAGATGGGTATGTTTTGGTGTACAGGAGACACAAAAAGCAAAAGGAAACTGAACGTGTTTTTACTGTTTTAATGGCTTATCAAGAGCACAACTGAAACATAACATCTGAAACGATGTAACAACATAGGCTAATACACTTTTTGGGGATGCAGCTTGGGATGTGAGGAGTGAGGGACACGGCTTAGAACGGGTGTCGCCTTCTGTCCTGCCAGTGTTGGCAGGACATGAATTAAAATGTCGAACTCGGACTTCATTTTAAGGACATTTCGGCCAGGGGTGTAGAGCTATATTTGTTTGAGCACCGGATTGGCAAAACAGGAGAGTGTGTGCACCAGTCTGCCTTGATCTATGAATTCATGTCCGTGACACTCACAGTATCTGCTGCCCGCAGCTGTTTTATAGAAGGAAAACCTCCTTCTCTTCATGAAATCTCTGCAGCGCCAGGAGGCAGCGGGAGGGTTAACTCAGCCTCTGAGAACAGGAGCGCGCAGTGCCTTTCACACACCGCCTTTCACTCACCGCCTTCACTGTGTTTACCTTCAGAATCATTAGAAAGGCTAAAGAGCGACCGCAGGCTGATGTGTTTTAACCACACACCTCTACACACACACACACACACACACACACACACACGCACACACACACACACACACACACACACACACACACAACGATTTAAACACAGACTTTTGTTCCTCCATGTTTCGTGTTATTGTTTCACTTAGCGGACCCGCGAATTTTTTTCAAACGCTCCCTTTTTCGGTCCATCTGCGGCGGTAATAGGTTTTGTGCGCTGTGATGATTCGGCTGTACCTTTAGTAACGAATATTAAATGTTTGAGGAAATCTTTCCACCAATAATTCCAATAAGTAATCCAAAATGTATTCACTTCAGGTTTACGAAAGTAACTGTAATCAGATTACTCGTTTTTCAAATGTAACGCGAGCTGAATACAGTACTGATTACGTAACGCCGTTACATGTATTCCGTTACAACCCAACCCTGGAGACATGTTAGCTAAGGTTTACTATCTATCTAACCAATTACCTATCTTATGTACAATCATATATCATCTCTCTCTCTCTCTCTAACAAGCTAGCTACTGAATATGGCAACATTGGTGGCTCTCATTGTTTGAATTGGATTTTATATTTAACACCATTTAGTTAAACTTGCAGGTTGGACCTGTTTCTATGTTCAGGCAGTGAGAGTAATTATAAAAACATGTTGACGTGTTTTTCTTTAAGCTAACCGTCTGCTCCCATACAGCAGCAGCTCCTCACAGCTCCAAACATCAACGTAGATTCTTAAATAAATCTGCGTTATTTGGATAAGTAATTACATATTGGTAATCTAAATGGTTTGTTTCTCACCTTAAAAAGGTTTATAACTCAATAACAGTTCATTCAAAAGCCTAAAAACTGTTTTATTTTGCGAGTAAAGAAGAATAAAGCTGGCGACACTATGCAAAGGAATAGCAATTAAGCTCTAACTGGAAATAACAACACAAAATACGACAAAGTCACCTTAGCAGAGGTGGTTACAGCACATACCAGTTTCTTTCCACATTCCATTAATATACAGATAAATGAAAATGTAGTTATTATCAACTCTAACCCATTTACATTAGTTCCCTTGGCACACACGTCTTCAAAGCATGTGAAAATCATCCTTCAGATCCAGTCTATCGTTCGTTTGATTCTTATTATTTGTTCTCTTACATGTAGAATACACTCCGTACGTCTGTATGTGTTATCAGCGCTTCCTGCTGAATTCGCTCAGTATCTGTAATCAGATTATGATGTAAATATTAGTTGATATTAGCATATCACAGATTACAGTCATTGCATTACTGTATGTGTTGAGTGATGTGAATGAAACAGATCTCAGAGTATATTTTGGAATATTGTATTAAAAAAGTAATTAAGCTGTATAATGGTGTCTCATAAAAGAGCACCAGGGACCAATCGGAGGATTCTGCCTATTTAAAATAGATGATACTTTCCCCCTGCTCTCTTTAGTGTAAATTGGTTTCCTGAGGGCTATAAAGCGACCATTATATTTATCCTTATTATACAGAGTCTCTGAAAGCCATTGTCCTCGTTCATACGTCTCAAAGTTAATCTGAATGTTGAAGAAAATGCCTCACAGGTCGATCTCACAAATCCATACCAGATACTTAGTATTTCCTGATTATAAAACATACATATTATCATAGCGACTTCTTCGTGTCACGGAGCAACATCCGTGCATTTCACATTAATTGCTGACGTGCAGATGGGCGTGAATTGGGCTAAAATCGGTCCAAGCATCGGTGCATCCCTACTGTTTATCCCTAACAGGTGATGATACAAAACGTGAACCATCTGATGTAAATCAACCCCCACCGCTAAGCTAAAGGTGGCTAATGTTGGGCTATAAAGGAACTACAGCACGGTCACATGACTTCACGTCACCACCGCTAAGCTAAAGGTGGCTAATGTTGGGCTATAAAGGAACTACAGCACGGTCACATGACTTCACGTCACCACCGCTAAGCTAAAGGTGGCTAATGTTGGGCTATAAAGGAACTACAGCACGGTCACATGACTTCATGTCACCACCGCTAAGCTAAAGGCGGCTAATGTTGGGCTATAAAGGAACTACAGCACGGTCACATGACTTCACGTCACCACCGCTAAGCTAAAGGTGGCTAATGTTGGGCTATAAAGGAACTACAGCACGGTCACATGACTTCACGTCACCACCGCTAAGCTAAAGGTGGCTAACGTTGGGCTATAAAGGAACTACAGCACGGTCACATGACTTCACATCACCACCGCTAAGCTAAAGGTGGCTAATGTTGGGCTATAAAGGAACTACAGCACGGTCACATGACTTCACTTCACCACCGCTAAGCTAAAGGTGGCTAATGTTGGCTATAAAGGAACTATAGCACGGTCACATCACGTCACCACCGCTAAGCTAAAGGTGGCTAATGTTGGGCATTATGATGTTTAGCAGTCTCTTCTAGTAGTAGTCTATTTTATGTCATGGAACAAAACGTTAAAGTCTCTTCAGCTTCACCTTATTTCAGGCTAACGACCAAAAACACATCCAGAAACCATTGACTTCCAGACCAGGGAACAGGAAGTGGTAAAATGCTGACTCATATCTGGGTTTAGGACTCATTCCTGCACAATTGTATAGTTTAATGTGTCTGTTCTTGCTGTACGTGTTAGTTTTTCTTTCTTTAAAGTGCATTTTATGAAATAGGGTAACTTCAATCGACTTCATCTTAAGTAGAACGTTTAATATAGCTGGGTATGAAATAACTGTTGTTAATAACTCTACTTTTTTGGATATGTACCAATGATGAAGCACCTCTGAAGTTGTTATTTATCCACATAATGATCCTTTAGCTACACAGTATTTCATGTAGTTCTTTCTCCTTTAAAATCCAAGCAACACATCCAAATATTTAACCCGTGTGATAACTTTAGAGAGTAGCCGATTCATTTCAACAACTGCTGCTATTACACAATCTGTTCATATGTTAGGGTCAGGGAGCAGGTGAATGATTGATTATCTCATATTTCCTCAGAATGTAGAAGGTCACGCCACGAGCCGTCCTCCTCAGCTTCACCCTGAAGGGACTCAATGGATGACCCTCTGTACAGGAGGGTCAGAAACAGCCGGGGATTGTGGGTAATGGAGAGTCTTTGCTGTCAGCGTTTATGGAGGAAAGTTAATCAAAGACCAGCCAGTTTTGAATGAGGCAGGAGAGGAGAGGGGCAAAGAGCAAGCAATTCAATCTGATCAGAGATGGGAAGTAGTGGAGTACAAATACTTCCTTACTGTACTTAAAAAAAATCTGAATGTACTCTTCCAATATGAGATTAACATGATAACAATGTGTGTGTTTGTGTGTGTGTGTGTGTGTGTGTGTGTGTGTGTGTGTGTGTGTGTGTGTGTGTGTGTGTGTGTGTGGTGTGTGTGTGTGTGTGTGTGTGTGTGTGTGTGTGTGTGTGTGTGTGTGTGTGTGTGTGTGTGTGGTGTGTGTGTGTGTGTGTGTGTGTGTGTGTGTGTGTGTGTGTGTGTGTGTGTGTGTGTGTGTGCAGAAAGAGCCTCTGGACGATTCGGGCTGGACCATTAAGAACGTCTTGTGTCTGCCCATCGTCAACAAGAAAGAGGAGATAGTGGGCGTGGCAACGTTCTATAACCGGAAAGATGGGAAACCCTTTGATGAGCAGGATGAAACACTGATGGAGGTGCGTGTGTGTGAGTGTGTGTGAGTCATTGGTTTATAAATACACTGGGTCCATTCAGAGCGTCTGCATTATTTATCTCAGCGCCCCGAGGCTTTCTGCTCAAGTCTCTCAGCTCAGGATTAAAACACACAACACGACAGTTTCAAATGTTTCCCGAAAAACATCTGTCAAATATCTTGACACTAAAATATAACCAGGGTTTTAATTTTAGGAAAGAAAAAACCAAGATATTTAGGATCAGAAATGTTTTTATTGATATGAAAACCTGCCTTTCATGAAGCAGATTCAGCCTCTACACCAACACTGGAACACATGAGCTCAGACTACAGTTTAAAAAGCAGGAATAAAATCTGAGCTGACAGGAAATGCTCAGTTTTAGTTTAATACACACAATTAAGCTCACACACACTATTTGATGAACATATAGGTTCACCTGCTGAATTACAAACAGAACAGATGAAGCAAAGAAAGTGAAAACCATGAAGCAGATTCAGGCAGTAGAGATATTCACACTTAAAGTATTAGAGAACAGAACAGCTGACAGAGAAGAGGAACAGCTGATCCTTTCTGATTTTTATAAAAAGTGAGAATTTAGAAAAAAAAGTAAGAATTATGTAAAATGTCAGGAATTCGTAAAAAAGTGAGACTTCGAGAAAAAATATTTGATTTCGAGGAAAAAAGTGAGAGAAAAAAAAGAAATTAAATTAGGAAAAAGTCTTGTTTAAAAAAGTCAGAATTTTGAAATGAAGTTGGAAATATGTCAAAGTCAGGAATTTAAAAAAGATGTATTTTTGAGAAAAAAGTGAGATTTCTCGAAAAAAGCGAGAATGTTGAAAATAAACTTTTTATAAAAAGTCAGAATTTTATAAAAAATGTCAGAATTTTGAAAATAAGCTAGAAATATGTTAAAAGTCGGGAATTTGAAAAAAAGGGAGATTTTGAGAAATATGTCCGAATTTTTATAAAAACTCCCAACATTTTTCAACAAATGCAGATTTGTGTAAAAAAAGTCAAATTTGTTGAGAAAAAAGTAAGGAATTAAATAAAAAAAAAAATAATAATAATTAGGGATTCAGGGCCACGTGTAAAAATTAATAAAATAAAGATCTCATGAAGCAGATTCAGACAGTAGAGATAGATTCACACTTAAAGTATTATCCTACAGAACAGAACAGCTGACAGAGAAGAGAGAACATCTGATCCTTTACAACAAACACTATGTGCTCTTTTAAGGTTTTTACTGACACTGTAATCCTGCTAGTTATCCACAAATCTTAGATATCACAGTAATCTGATTTTCGTAATGTCCCCAGTCTCTGACTCAGTTCCTGGGCTGGTCGGTGCTGAACACCGATACGTACGACAAACTGAACAAGCTGGAGAACAGGAAGGACATCTTCCAGGACATGGTGCTGTACCACGTCAAGTGCCGCAAGGACGAGATCCAACACGTCCTGGTCAGTAAATAAATACATCAATACGTAAATAATAAATTAATGCTTCCACCAAATCTCCGCCTGCAGGGAGACTCAAACACACTCAATGGCATTACTTCAACTTCCCATCTTTACGTTACACAGATGCATTTCGCTGAGAACACAAACTGATGTTTTTGACAAAAAGTAAAGGAAACAAATCCACACAAACATGAACATTATCATATTTAAAGTTAATCAATTTATACAAATCATGGACATGGTGCTGTACCACGTCAAGTGGCGCAAGGGCGAGATCCAACACGTCCTGGTCAGTAAATAAATACATAATGAATACATCAATAAATAAATCAGAATCAGAATCAGGTTTATTTCCAGGCAGGTGGACACGTACGAGGAATCTGACTTGGTGTCATGGTGCTTACATAAAAGTAAAACAAAAATAGAAAAACACAGATAGAGAACTATTTTAAGAAAACTATAATAACATCAAAATATAGTAAAATATAGCAGTATTTACATATGAATAGATTGGAATACAATTTCTCCACCAAATCTCCGCCTGCAGGGAGACTCAAACACTCAAAGGCTGATATAAAGAAACCGTCTGCACTGGTTGCATCACTTCAACTTTCCAAACATTGCCTTTTTAGGTACTTTTTCGCCTTGAATACAAACTGATGTTTTGACAAAAAAGTAAATCACAACAAGGAAACAAATCCACAAAAACATGAACATTATCATATTTAAAGTTGATCATTTGTACAAATCATACTCTGTTTCAGTGAGTGTTGAAAAAATAATAGGATGGTTTTAAGTTGATAATGGGGCATACAATATAGTTTTTAATTGTTGTTATATTAATATGTAATTCAAATTAAATATTTCTATGTGCAACTAGTGCTTTATTTTATTACATTTTATATACAATGTTTAAATGTTAGCGGTTCCTTTAATACTTTATATAGGCAATACAAATACTGCACATTTTCTTTACTTCTTGGTGGTCTACTTGTTTGTTGTTGCTTATTTGTTTGTATATATTTTAATAACTTGCCTTTTTGATTTTATATATAACTTGACTCTTTCTCCTTTGCCTTTTATATCGCTGTACCAGCCAGAGGTTGCGCTTGACTTTTTCGCTGCCCGTCATTTTGTCGGACAGGATCGTAAAATCCAGTATTACCCGTCGGCCTTTACACAACTCTGATGAGGGGGTGGGGGAGAGAGAGCACGCTCGTGAACTGTCAATGGGGGTGGGGGGGGCGCACGCTCATGAACTGTTAGCGCCGTGTTATGCATGCCCACTGCACCTCGCGGGAGGCGCACAGCGTAAAGCCAAACTCACAGACATTTCAATGATTTGTTCGGCAAAGTTGGGTTTGGAAACGATATCATTTCCTTTTTGGAGGGCATGCATAACACGGCATAACACCGGAGCCTCGCTGCGGGGAAGCTTTGGCGCTGTTCCGAGTTTGTTCTAATCTGTCAAAATGATGGACTGCTTTCAGATTTTTCCGTCATTGTTAAAAAAAATCCGTCATAGACGGAAAATATTCGGTTAACGCGACCTCTGGTATACGAGCTGCTGTAGCGCCGTACATTTCCAAATTCTGAAAATGAAGGATCACCAGGTTTTTGATTTTAAAGTAAAAAACGAACAGAAAAGAAACCCCTGCTTTATCCAGTGATAAGAGAACACCACTCTGTTCCCGGTGTCGGTTGATATGATACAAACAGGAGATGAGCTTCATTTATAAAGTGAAATAAGCTGTCAGATTTTCTAAAGGGTGATTCGTCAGCGGAGAGGAAGAGACAGAGAGGGACGACCTTCTGTGACCTCAGATCAGCTGATTGATGCCAAACCATTTCATCCAAGGTCATATTGCTGTGTTTCTGCAGAACACCAGAGAGAGATGGGCGAAGGAACCGGACCAGTGTCAGGAGGAGGAGCTGCAGGAGATCCTGGTAAACAACAACAAACACTGAGATCCTGGTAAACAACAACAAACACTGAGATCCTGGTAAACAACAAACAGGGAAGAGGTTTGATGTTAAACCCTACAAAGGGTTCATGAATTAAAATAGCAAGCATTGAAGTAAAAAGGCTATAAAGGAACTACAGCACAGTCACATGACTTCACGTCACCACCGCTAAGCTAAAGGCGGCTAATGTTGGGCTATAAAGGAACTACAGCACGGTCACATGACTTCACGTCACCACCGCTAAGCTAAAGGAGGCTAATGTTGGGCTATAAAGGAACTACAGACCGGTCACATGACTTCACGTCACCACCGCTAAGCTAAAGGCGGCTAATGTTGGGCTATAAAGGAACTACAGCACGGTCACATGACTTCACGTCACCACCGCTAAGCTAAAGGTGGCTAATGTTGGGCTATAAAGGAACTACAGCACAGTCACATGACTTCACGTCACCACCGCTAAGCTAAAGGTGGCTAATGTTGGACTATAAAGGAACTACAGCACGGTCACATGACTTCACTTTACCACCAGCTAAGCTAAAGGTGGCTAATGTTGGGCTATAAAGGAACTACAGCACGGTCACATGACTTCACGTCACCACGCTAAGCTAAAGGTGGCTAATGTTGGGCTATAAAGGAACTACAGCACGGTCACATGACTTCACGCCACCACCGCTAAGCTAAAGGTGGCTAATGTTGGGCTATAAAGGAACTACAGCACGGTCACATGACTTCACGTCACCACCGCTAAGCTAAAGGTGGCTAATGTTGGGCTATAAAGGAACTACAGCACGGTCACATGACTTCACGTCACCACCGCTAAGCTAAAGGCGGCTAATGTTGGGCTATAAAGGAACTACAGCACGGTCACATGACTTCACGTCACCACCGCTAAGCTAAAGCCTGCTAATGTTGGCCGTGATGGCGTTTAGTCGTCTCATTTAGACACTTGTTAGCAACCACCGTTTTTTTAATCCACCAGTGGGGTATTTACTGACGTATTTGAAGTCGTGGAATAAAAATCTCTTCAGCTTGTGTTACCCACAGGCCTTATTTCAGGATAACAACCAAAAACACATTCAGAAAACCATTGACCTCCAGACCAGGGGACAGGAAGTGCTACAATGTCAGGATTTAGGACTCATTCTTGCACCACTCTAACAGTTCCAGACAGATCATAGTCCAATCAATTAAATCCACAAAAACTCTTTCCAGGTATACTCAAATAAACTCTCAAACAAAATCAATTATCCACAGTACTCTTCGTTAGATCAGGATAACTGCCTTCTTTTCAGGTTCTCACGGGTCTCATGCTTTAATATTCATTTCTATATTTCTCTCTGTCCGCAGTCGGAGGTCCTGCCTGACTCTAAGAAGGTGGAGCTGTTTGAGTTCCACTTCTACGATTATCACCACACTGATCTGGACCTGGTGAAGTGTGGAATCAAGATGTACTACGAACTCAAAGTGGTGGACAAGTTCCACATCCCCAGAGAGGTGAGTGCATGTTTTATTTGTCTCTTTAGGTTCATTTTTGCACAATTAAACTCTGTGATGAACCTGTTTAAGGGTTGCAATGACAAACGAGTTATAATTTATGAAGTTGGAAGCTCCTTTCAGACATTTTGCAACCGTTATGGGATGAAATTGGAGCTGGAACACAAGGAGGAGATCTTTGAACTGATGTCAGACACTGAGGATTTATTGGAGGTCATGGCGGGAGCAACTAACTGAGTTTTTCTCCTCGATATTTAAGTTTTAGGAGAATAATCAACATTTTACGACAAGATACTGCAAGTTCTGTCCCTAGCAGAGAGTGATGCGCTCCAGGGAGATACAGTATCCACCTGATAAGACGACCATCCTGCTTTCTGACTCTCTGCGTCCAGTCTGTCCTGTTATTATCCAAGGAAAATAGGTTTTATGGCAGTTTTTTCGGAAAAGCAGTCACCTATCTGGTTAGGTTAGGTTAGGTTAGGTTAGGTTAGGGTTAGGGTTAGGGTTAGGTTAGGTTAGGGTTAGGTTAGGGTTAGGGTTAGGTTAGGTTAGGTTAGGTTAGGTTAGGGTTAGGTTAGGGTTAGGGTTAGGTTAGGTTAGGGTTAGGGTTAGGGTTAGGTTAGGGTTAGGTTAGGGTTAGGTTAGGTTAGGTTAGGGTTAGGGTTAGGTTAGGTTAGGGTTAGGTTAGGGTTTGGTTAGGTTAGGGTTAGGTTAGGGTTAGGTTAGGTTAGGGTTAGGTTAGGTTAGGTTAGGTTAGGGTTAGGTTAGGTTAGGGTTAGGTTAGGTTAGGTTTAGGGTTAGGTTAGGTTAGGGTTAGGGTTAGGTTAGGGTTAGGTTAGGTTAGGTTAGGGTTAGGTTAAGTGCAAGGGATCGGCCTAGGGAACGCCGGCTTTTCCGACTCAAAAGGCCTGATTTTCCACTAGTCATTCCGGCCTCTCCAAACATTTTGGAAAGTTGGTTATTTCCCATTCACGTCTGGGGATTTTCGTAAGATGGGGGGATTTTGGAACATGGTTAGGTCCGGGCAACTTGCGATTATTAAAACATTTAAAATTCCACATGGTGGTGCTATTCAGATCATTTTGAATTCATCAATATGTACTAGTTAAAATTACGGATTTGAACGATTTTCAATGATGGGTTAGGGTTAGGGTTAGGGTCATATCTGCTGTGGTTGAAACCCAACACAACGAAAGGGCCTGCCTCTTCACACCAGGAGTCACGTCTCTCACAAGGCTATAAACTCACAAATATATTTAAACTGAGTACAGGGTGGAATAAATAATTCCCATCACATTAAACGGATGTTGGAGCCATAAAAAAGTAGATTTATGGGTTTTTCAAACTGCATGTTCTTAAAGGTGAGCTCTGTTATCTTTAGCCCTAGGGTAAGAGTTGACCCTGGAAAAATGTAGCCCCTTCTCACACATTGTTAACCCAGGGCCATGAGATGCACACTGCCCTTCTTATTTCCCTAAAAATGTGTTTAATTTCTTATAAACGTGATGCGAATTCAACAGCAGCTTTCAGCGCAGTGTTGGGTTTATTCTCGGGGGATTGAGCCTCGGACTCAGCCTCATCCTCTGCTGTAATATTTTCCAGGGTTTTGCCGGTTTAAAGCTCCCTTAGCTCTTTTAGCCTGGGGGTAGTCTTTATAAAGCAATGAGTTAGCATCCCAGGCTAACTCAACTATTCTGTGTGTGTTGCAAAGCTTCATAGAGAGGGCCTCCAGCCTCCAGCACTAATGAGGAAAACAAGGCTATAGGGAAGGAGCCTTCACAGCTTTTATTGTTACACATATTTATTTATATATATCATTACAGTATACAGTATTTATTTTACTTTCAGTGTTTTTTCTTAAAGTCTGAGTACTTATATATGCATTTTACTAGTATAGTTGTATCACTATTGCTGTATTTTACATCACTTCCATGTTTCTTTATGTGTTGGGTATATTGTATGTTGGCAGGAAGGACTTCAGATGTTCATTGCCAGCTTTTAAGCTTAATTTAATGTGAACATGACAAATAAGACATTTGAGTCTAGCAAGCAACGAACGTAAGCTACCCACTTAACAAGCAAGGGAAAGTTAGCTTTTTATTGTACATTACATTACATGTAATTTAGCTGACGTTTTTGTCCAAAGTGACAAAAATCATACAGATTACAACTGAACAACAAGGAAAGTGCAGATATATTCACTTCAAGCTAGATCATACCATTAATAACTGCTGGTGAATTAGTTACAAGGCCTAAATTAACATTAACATTAACATTGTACAACCTAGCTATGTTTCTTTCTCCCTATTTAGCAAGATTACATTAGCTACCCATCTATAATCGCCAATCATTGAAGGTTTAAAACTGTTTCTTTGGTAAGTAAAGGTTGATAAAGCTGGCGACACTAAGTAATAGCAATAATGGTCTAACCAGAAGTACCAACAAATGATCAAAGCTTGAAGCGTGTTTTTGAACAACAGTACACTCAAAATGATTACGTGAGAGAACTAACAACTGCAGAATAATAACCAGAAAACCAAATCACAATACAATTTGTCTGGAAGTACATCCAACAACCTGAGGACACAAAAGGAATACGAATTAAGCTTGATCTTGTTTTCATACGTATTCTGTTAATACAATAGTTGATATCCAGTATCTTCAGTATTCTCGGGGTACAGTTAGTGAAGTGAAGGTTATTGGTGTGGCATTGCTGAAAAACTATACATCTTTTTCTCATATTAACATAAGCATAAATCTGTGTGTGTTTGCAGGCGCTGGTGAGGTTCATCTACTCTCTGAGTAAAGGCTACAGGAAGATCACCTACCATAACTGGAGACACGGATTCAACGTGGGACAGACCATGTTCACCCTGCTGATGGTGAGGCAGATCAGTCACTACCTCACACTACAACAAACTCCAAATCTTGCCCAGTATATGTGTCTGATATCTAGTCAGAATATGTCTCTACTCCTGATTAAGACATAATAACTTCAGAAGTGACACTGCAGTGAGATATCAGGTCTTGTTTTTAGACAATGCATCATCTTGTTAAGTCAATCAATCTTATTTTGAGATGTATCTCAGATGAAACTTGTTTTTTTTCACATATTTATTGGAAAATCACCAACTAAGATCAGAACACAGAACACTTTTGAGCATTTGCAGCTCATATTGTAACACAACATTTCCTGATTCTGGTCAAATATAGTTCAAAATAAGTTTCCCAGCTAATTACAAGATCTGATTTATCTAAATATCCCTTCTTATTCCAAGAACTCTTACCAAGCTCATTTTCACTTGTTCTATTGGCAGATTTTTGAACTTATTTCAAGTGAAAACACCTTGTTTCCATTATTGTTTAACTTGTTTTTGGAGCAGCATTTTTTCAAGTGTACATCCTTACATCCTTACAGCCTTACATCCAAACATCCTTACATCATTACGTCCTTACATCCTTACATCCTAACACACACTTACATCCACATCCAACATCCTTATATCCTAACATCCTAAATCCTACATCCTTACATCATTACGTCCTTACATCCGCATCCTAACATCCTACAACATCCTAACATCCTTATACTAACATCCTAACATCCTAACCCTTACATCCTAACATCCTAACATCCTAACATCCTAACATCCTAACATCCTAACATCCTTACATCATTACATCCTAACATCCTTATATCCTAACATCCTAACATCCTAACATCCTAACATCCTAACATCCTACATCATTACGTCCTACATCCTTACATCTAACATCCTACATCTACATCCTAACATCCTTACATCCTTACGTCCTTACATCCTAACATCATTACGTCCTAACATCCTAACATCATTACGTCCTTACATCCTTACATCCTAACATCCTTACATCTTTACATCCTAACATCCTTATATCCTAACATCCTAACATCCTTACATCCTTACGTCCTTACATCCTAACATCCTTACATCTTTACATCCTAACATCCATATCCTAACATCCTAACATCCTTACGTCCTTACGTCCTTACATCCTAACATCCTAACATCCTAACATCCTTATATCCTAACATCCTAACATCCTTACGTCCTTACGTCCTTACAGTACATCCTAACATCCTTACATCCTTACATCTTTACATCCTAACATCCTAAAATCCTAACATCCTAACATCCTAACGTCCTTACGTCCTTACATCCTAACATCCTAATGTCCTTACGTCCTTACATCCTAACATCCTAACATTCTAACATCCTTACATCCTAACATCCTAACATCCTAACATCCTTATATCCTAACATCCTAACGTCCTTACGTCCTTACATCCTTACATCCTAACATCCTTACATCCTTACATCTTTACATCCTAACATCCTAACATCCTAAAATCCTAAATCCATCCTAACATCCTAATGTCCTTACGTCCTTACATCCAAACATCCTAACGTCCTTACGTCCTTACATCCTTACATCCTAACATCCTAACGTCCTTACATCCTAACATCCTTACATCCTTACATTCTAACATCCTTACATCCTAACATCCTAACATCCTAACATCCTAACGTCCTTACATCCTAACATCCTTACATCCTTACATTCTAACATCCTAACATCCTAACGTCCTTACATCCTAACATCCTTACATCCTTACATTCTAACATCCTTACATCCTAACATCCTAACATCCTAACATCCTAACGTCCTTACATCCTAACATCCTTACATCCCTACATCCTAACATCCTAACATCTAACATCCTAACGTCCTTACATCCTAACATCCTTACATCCTTACATTCTAACATCCTTACATCCAACATCCTAACATCCTAACATCCTAACATCCTAACATCCTAACATCCTTATATCCTAACATCCTAACATTCTTACATCCTTACATCCTTACATCCTTACATCTTTACATCCTAACATCCTAACATCCTAACATCCTTATATCCTAACATCCTTACATCCTTACATCCTAACATCCTAACATACTTATATCCTAACATCCTTATATCCTAACATCCTTACATCCTTACACCCTTACATCCTTACACCCTTACATCCTTACATCCTTCTCCTAAACCCTCATCAATCCTCACAACCGACACCTCTTCCTCCTTTCTAATTCAAAGTGATAAACCTTATTTCTCCTCTTTCCTTCCTCCCTCAGTAATGAGATAATGAAGTGTGTCTGTAAAAGAGAAGTGAGTCAGTGTTGCCTGTAACTGGTCATCAATAAGGAAACGCAGTGATTGTGATTTTAATATCAGAAGCAGAGATTTGTCCAACAGCGTGGAAATGTACGTTGTTATCAGCAATGAAACAAAGTGCAGATATAAGGCAAAATAAAATAAGCATATTAGTTTTCGCCGCCATGGCTAGGGCGTTCGATGTAGACTAAAGATGTTGTTAGCTTTTCATCTTCAAGGTCTTTAGATGGTACTGACCAAATTTGAAGTTGATCCGATGAAAACTGTTGGAGTAGTTTGTTCAAATATGGCACGTGGAAAGTGCAAAATATGGCCAAATATTGCACATAGAATCCAAAATGACAGACTTCCTGTCAGCGAATAAGACCCCCGAGCATGTGCACACACACAAGGCAGAAGATGGCGGATATTCGTGCAAGAAGGGAGGCATTTGTTTGAACTGATGACTATGTTGTTGGCGAAACGCATCAGCAATGACGCGGGGGTGAGCAGGAGAGGTGGGAGAGGTAGGGAGAGGTGGGGAGAGGTGGGAGAGGTGGGGAGAGGTGGGGAGAGGTGGGAGAGGTGGGAGAGGTGGGGAGAGGTGGGAGAGGTGGGGAGAGGTGGGGAGAGGTGGGAGAGGTGGGAGAGGTGGGGAGAGGTGGGAGAGGTGGGAGAGGTGGGGAGAGGTGGGGAGAGGTGGGAGAGGTGGGGAGAGGTGGGAGAGGTGGGGAGAGGTGGGAGAGGTGGGGAGAGGTGGGGAGAGGTGGGAGAGTGGGAGAGGTGGGAGAGGTGGGAGAGGTGGGGAGAGGTGGGAGAGGTGGGAGAGGTGGGAGAGATGGGAGAGGTGGGGAGAGGTGGGAGAGGTGGGGAGAGGTGGGAGAGGTGGGGAGAGGTGGGAGAGGTGGGGAGAGGTGGGGAGAGGTGGGAGAGGTGGGGAGAGGTGGGGAGAGGTAGGGAGAGGTGGGGAGAGGGGAGAGGTGGGGGGGAGAGGTGGGAGAGGTGGGAGAGGTGGGGAGAGGTGGGAGAGGTGGGGAGAGGTGGGGAGAGGTGGGGAGAGGTGGGAGAGGTGGGGAGAGGTAGGGAGAGGTGGGAGAGGTGGGAGAGGTGGGAGAGGTGGGAGAGGTAGGGAGAGGTGGGGAGAGGTGGGGAGAGTGGGGAGAGGTAGGGAGAGGTGGGAGAGGTGGGGAGAGGTGGGGAGAGGTGGGGAGAGGTGGGGAGAGTAGGGAGAGGGGGAGAGGTGGGAGAGGTGGGAGAGGTAGGGAGAGGTGGGGAGAGGTGGGGAGAGGTGGGAGAGGGTGGGAGAGGTGTGGAGAGGTAGGGAGAGGTGGGAGAGGTGGGAGAGGTGGGGAGAGGTGGGGAGAGGCGTGTCGGCTCCAGACCTATACCCACGTTGGGAGCCGGTTTCAACGTTTATCGGTTTCGGGCTCCGAAGCCGCGGCTCCGTTTCGGCTTCGTGTGGACGAACCGTCTATACGATAAAGAACTTAACTGATATCGTCTCCGTGTGGACGGGGCCTTAAACTCCTGAAGTTCCCCACAGGGATTAATAAAGGTCCATCTCATCTTATCTTATCTGTGTCCTAAATAAACCGTCTCTCTCTCTGTTGTTGTTGTTGTTGTTGTTGTTGTCAGACGGGCGATCTGAAGCGGTACTTCACAGATCTGGAGTGTATGGCCATGGTGACGGCCGGCCTCTGCCACGACATCGACCACCGAGGAACAAACAACTCTACCAGATGAAGTGAGGGGGGGGGGGGGGGACTTTTTCTCAAATACTGACTTTTTCTCAAAATCTCAAAATTCGGTATTTTTCTGAATACTTAACATTTTTAATAATCACTCGTTCCCGGATTGATCTTTGTTATCATGTTATCAACCCTTATTCAGGATGTTCCCAACATTTATCATCAGAGACTTCAAGCTACAGAATCACACATCTTTATTCGTCCCATTGCGAGGGAATGTACGTTTGGAACGGTTCAGATAAAACACACAGAAATTACTCGACTTACATGTTAAATAAAGCACATTTGAATAACATCAAATCAAATAAGTGCACATCCAAAATAAGTAACTAGCAGCAGTATCAAAGTAACACAGAAAGGTATTGAATGAGAAGGCAGTGATAACATTAATGACTTGATTGTTACTGTCTCAGGTATTGAAGTTGTGTATCCGTCTGATAATTGATTTATTTAGATTATTTTATTTAGCAGTCAAATCGATGTTTGGTTTTAAACCATGTCTTCAAATATTTGATCTCAAGACACTTTTATTTATTTAAAACATTGCTTCTGGCTTTTCTTTTTCAAGCCGACCGCCTGTGGTAATGTGGAAACCCCCTAAGCAGGCGGAGCATAATGTGAATACGTTAATCAACAACAACAAGGCAGACAGCTACCATAAATAACAACATGATGCATTAAATACATGCTTTTATAGATTTTCCCCCTCCTTTGAAGGGAAAGTTAGCTTGTTATTGTACGTTACATTTAGCTGACGCTTTCATCCAGAGACCAAAAAACATAAAGATTCAAACTCAAAACAACAAGGACATGCAGATATATCCACTTTAAGCTAGATATTAAATACATGCTGTTATTGATTTGTTTTCGCCCTGCTTTGACCCAGTTTCTTGGACAGTTTGGTTATATTCTTGGATAGCGTTTAATGGCCTCCAGCTGACAGCAGCCCCTCCTCCTGACCTCAGATCAGTGTGTGGAGGTAACGTCGCTCACTGAGAACATCAAGGAGCAGATTCCAGATCCTCCTCCAGCTGATGGATGAGATAATGAGAGCCAGGCCCTCCATGTGTGAAACACGCAAGATTTATCACAGTGTGACCTCCCCATTCTGTGTGTGTGTGTGTGTGTGTGTGTGTGTGTGTGTGTGTGTGTGTTGTGTGTGTGTGTGTGTGTGTGTCAGGTCTGGTAATCCCCTGGCGAAGCTTCACGGCTCCTCCATCTTGGAAAGACACCACCTGGAGTTTGGAAAGACTCTGCTGAGAGATGAAGTACGCTGCGATTAAATTCAATTATAAGGATGTATCATCGTATGCTCAGTAGCTAGAGTGTAGATATGGCAATGAACATATTAAGTCCAAGGCTCCTGCAACAATGCAACATAAAGATACATGTCATGAAACAATGAAAATATAAAAAATGTGCAAGACTGATGTGCCTAAGTAATGCAGGAGATGTTTACTATAGTCAAATAGAATAAGATGCACACACATGCATAATGACAGGACACATTAACACCTGTACAATTTGCAGCAATGCACTTTAACGTTTCTAAATACAGTCCAGTACAGAAGTGCATGTCCCATAAGTTTTGAAAATCGTCACACAATTCAGAAACATGTTTTCAGCTTTCTGTACTTAGTTTTTTTTGTCAATTCACAATCAATCGAATCAATCAATCAAAGTGTATTTGTAAAGAAGAGAGGCCGAATACAGAATACAACACCCCCTGTCCGTAGTCCCTCACATTAAGACACCCAGAGAGACCCCCTCAGTTAATGTGGAATCTCACTAATGTTGTCACACTTTCTTTTTCACGTTAATCAAGGCCTGTTTGAGACTCTCTTGTCTTCCTCTCATAAGAGAAGAGAAGATGTACTTTATTGATCCCAATTTGGGAAATGTTTGCGTTGCAGCAGCATGAAAGACAAGGCATTGCACATATGTAGAAACAAAAAGAGTAAAAATAAACAATTCTAAAATGTAAACATCTCAAAATAGAAATAAAACAGCCTTTAAAAAGTAGAAAAATATACATGTTGAAATACCAATTTACAGTGAACTAAACATAAAGCAAGGCAGGTTCATGTATTTATATAGCACCTTTCAACACAAGAGGCGCTTTCACACCGGAGTACTTTTCCCACTTTAGTTCCGATAGTTCTTGAAATGTGCGTTCACACCAAAGAAATCCGAACTAGAACTTAGTTCGTGAGAACCTTTTCACCCCCTTTTCAGTCCCTAGAGAGGTGGTACTTTCATGGGAGAAAAAGGTTCCCATTTCTGATTGGCTGGGCGGATTGCAAACCACGCCTCGTAAAACTCTGAAAAGTTTTGTGAAGCCGCCATTGTATTTGCTGGCATTAGCATTATTAGCATTAGCATTAGCCCCGCGCACCAACGGAGAGAGACTAACTTATGGCAACACAAAAGAAAACATGGGAGCGGTGGAGATGAGGAGGTGTCGGCGTTCTGGCGATTTACTCGGAAGGCTTCAGTAGAAGCTGCTGGGAGTCCCAGCAGCTTCTACTGAAGCCAGTCCCCAACTCCGGGGACTTCCGGCCGGGGACTTCGGGTGGCAGTATACGCCATGAAGTGGTTTGCGGCCTGCCAGTAAACCCAAAGCAGAAGAAGAAGAAGTGACGTCAGCGGCTTCATTTGCCTAATCCTCCCTCAGGGAACTTATTCCGGTGTGAACGCGATCTGTTCTGATGAACTAAGTACTGGGAACTGTACGGCAAAGTACTTGGAGTGAAAGCGCCTAAGGCAATTCAAAGTGCTTTACAAAAATGAAAGACATTAAGCATTAAGAAACATATTATGAAATGGCATTTAAAAACACTCATTTAAAAGCAAGATAAAAACATGAATAACAAAGGTACATGAATTAAAGTTACAGTTAATATACATTGACAAGTGTGTACCCCTTACACCCAGCACCTATCCTTTCCTGAGCTTCCTGCTATCCTTTTTCCTGTTTTTGATCTTTCTGACCTCCTCTCGTGTTTCAGTCGCTGAACATCTATCAGAATCTGAGCCGCCGGCAGCACGACACAGTGATCCACCTGATGGACATCGCCATCATCGCCACCGACCTGGCCCTCTACTTCAAGTCAGTTCAGCAAAAACATTAACACTGTTTTTTAAAGGTCACCTATTATGCAAAATCCACTTGTTCATGTCTCTTCTACATCAACATGTGTCCCCTCTGTGTAAAGAGACTCTCCTTTACACAGAGGGGACACATGACTCTTCTACATCAACATGTGTCCCCTCTTCTTCATGTCTCTTCTACATCAACATGTGTCCCCTCTTCTTCATGTCTCTTCTACATCAACATGTGTCCCCTCTTCTTCATGTCTCTTCTACATCAACATGTGTCCCCTCTTCTTCATGTCTCTTCTACATCAACATGTGTCCCCTCTTCTTCATGTCTCTTCTACATCAACATGTGTCCCCTCTTCTTCATGTCTCTTCTACATCAACATGTGTCCCCTCTTCTCCATGTCTCTTCTACATCAACATGTGTCCCCTCTTCTTCATGTCTCTTCTTCATCAACATGTGTCCCCTCTGTGTAAAGAGACTCTGAAAGTTTCAGGAACAAAGATTCTCTCTCTTTTTCTCCTGATCCATTTCTATAAAAACCTGTCTGAAAATGAGCTGATCAGATTTTGGCCACTTTATGATGTCATAACGATGTTTTGTCTTTCTAACCAAATCTCTCTCAGAGGGGCGTGGGGAGGGGCTCCTTATTTTCTTCTAAAGTAACAGACAGAGAATCAGCACTTTGGAAACAGGGCTGAAACAGAGGGGATTATGGGATGCTGCAATGATCTGTTTGGTGTTTCAGCCAATCAGAGACAGGCTCTGGGTATATCTGAGACCTGTGATATATTGATGAGAAACAGTATAATAGGGACCTTTAATGGTAAAACCAAGTCTGTCTGTTCAGGCGTTATCCCACTGCTTTAAATGCTGAAGATATAAGGTAATTTAGGACGGAAAAGTGCCATTAAACTGAGAGGCACATTTAATAGTCCTTTCAAATCTTACATTTGTAGAAGAATTTAAA
>JAAKFY010000022.1:38451217-38463717 GCA_011823955.1 Dissostichus mawsoni
AAAGATGTGCCTTTACCTCACTGGTTGTAGAAAAAGCTTCTTATATTCGTTAGCATAGCTAGCTAACCAGATGCTAATAACAACACAGTGATTGACTGTATGATCAGTATGACAGATGAACAGATCGCCACTGGGCTTTCAGCTAAAGACACTGCCACGCAGAAACTGCGCCATGTGTGCGGCTCCTTATCTGAACTGCCGGAGCGGCGTTCTGGTGCTCTCCGTCAGATCTGCACCCCTGTCAGACGAGACATATACCACGTGATGACACGTTAGGCTCGTGTTGTGTTCAAGGACCCTGACCTTGGCCAAGAAAAACAGGCACTCGCTTGTTTAATTCTTTTGCGGTCTAGATTTCTTTAATTTTTTTCTTTTTTGCATGTGTTTATAAATTACCTCGAGGGCCGTATGAAATGGTCTCGCGGTCCGTATACGGCCCGGAGGTTCCCCATCCCCTGCTCTAAAGTAACTACTTTGACAATAAATGACAAATATATGTAGAAAATAAACGTATTTGAGTTACGTCCAAAACAAACGTAATGTGGGAGAAAATACGTTTCTAGCTTAACATAATCAAGAATGCAGTTTAGTTCTGTGGGAACGTAATTTTGAGGAGACAGGGTTGCAGTCGATGGATTATGTAAAATAATATGGTCAAATCTCCATTAAAATTGGTGAAAGAAGGCGGGAAAAACCCCAAATTTAGGGCAAATACATGAATTGTACTTCACTTGTTGTGTTATTGCATGATAACTTTCTATTTCTAGATCAGTGGTGTCTGTTGTTCGCAAGCATCATTAAAACGACTGTGTCTGTTGGTTCCTTGCTTCCTTTCAGATACAAACAGAACAGAAAGTAGCTCCACTTGGTGACACTAATTACTGTGAATGAGGAACACTGAACTTTGACAACATCTAATCACCTCTAAACCTCAGCCATGCTTGACTTGATGGGGGGTTTATTTAAAATAGGGCTGTGACTTCTTCAAAAAAACTATTCGATCTTAAGTTTGGTTTGTTCAGTTTCAATTGCAGGGTGCAAGACTTTACATATAAATAACATCCACTTTATGGAGGCCTTGCCTCACAGAAAGAAGGTAATTAAGCCCCTTTATCCACCGTTTTGCATCTACATCTACCCTCAAACTCTTAGATTGTGTGGCCAGCCGTTCACCTCATGCTTCCACATTGTCTTATTTTGTGTTGACACAGGTCAGCACTGCAAGTTCAAAAAATAATAATGCTAATTTAAATTATGTTAACCACCTACTTGGGCATAGCTACCTACAGTAGATAGCAAAAATGTGCAAGGGAACTAGTTAGATAGATCGATAGCCATGTTACATCTTTTACATCTAAAAAAATCCTGCCGTACACCAACAACCCAACAAAGTCACTTAAAGGTCACCTATTATGCAAAATCCACTTGTTCATATCTCTTCTACATCACCATGTGTCCCCTCTGTGTAAAGAGACTCTCTCTTTACACAGAGGGGACACATGTCTCTTCTACATCAACATGTGTCCCCTCTGTGTAAAGAGACTCTGAAAGTTTCAGGAACAAAGATTCTCTCTCTTTTTCTCCTGATCCATTTCTATAAAAACCTGTCTGAAAATGAGCTGATCAGATTTTGGCCACTTTATGATGTCATAACGATGTTTTGTCTTGTGTAACCATTAGCCAATCAGCAACCAAGGTAACCCCCCCCCCACCTTATCACCTGAATCTCCTCCTAGAGCACCATTGAGTTCTTTGTAACCAAATATCTCTCAGAGGGGCGTGGGGAGGGGCTCCTTATTTTCATGTAACCATTAGCCAATCACCAACCAAGGCAATGCTCATTAGCCAGCTTGTTGGATAGCTAACTTTCTCTAGTTAAAAAGCACACTGACAAGTTAATTGAATTCAGTCTTTAGGTTTACTTGTTTTTATACATTTCTACACTGGACTTTTGTCTCCCATCCTGTCAGTTAGAGTTATTAGAAGCATGAGCTAAAGTCTCTTGAAGTAGAGGTTTATTGTTGCCCAAAAATATAAGATGAAGCATCCTTTTCAAAGCTCTCTACAGCTATTTATAGTTCATTTCATCTTCTCTGACTTTTGGAATTATTTTGAGGCTTTTCCTCACAAACCTCCCTCACCTCCAGGCTCTTAATGAGGAAAATATTCAGACCTTACAGATGTTCATCAGAGGCTGATAGATATATAACAGAACTTCATATCAAACTGAAATAAAAATCATTTCCATACTGCCAACATGAGTAACATTTTGATTAGAAACCAAGTTTTAAAAGACGTTCTGTTCTGTTTCTCCTCCTGTATTGCACAATCCCTGCCTTTAGGTTATTCCACTTTATTTCTATATTTTCTGGTTGTATTTCAGCCTCTGAGCACCTGTGAGTCAGCTCTGCCTCCCACACTCTGTCAGCACATCTATCTCCAGCGTCTCCTGCGGATTGGGCTCTAAAAGTAGTTTGATGACTAACTCTCTCCTTTTAAAGGTGAATTCCTCCCTCAGTGCAGCGCTAACAAAGTGTAGCTGTCACGTGAAACCCTGCAAACACTTTGGGCCAGAGTTGGAAAGAAGTGGAGTACAAATACTTTGTGCTGTATTTAAGTACATCTTTCTGGTATCAGTACTTTACTCCACTACTTATTTTTCTGACGACTTCTTACTTGACTTCTTACACTTCTTACATGTTGAACCCAAATACCTGTACTTTCTACTTCTTACATGTTGAACCCAAATACCTGTACTTTCTACTTCTTCCATGTTGAACCCAAATACCTGAACTTTCTACTTCTTCCATGTTGAACACAAATACCTGTACTTTCTACTTCTTCCATGTTGAACCCAAATACCTGTACTTTCTACTTCTTCCATGTTGAACCCAAATACCTGTACTTTCTACTTCTTACATGTTGAACCCAAATACCTGTACTTTCTACTTCTTCCATGTTCCAAACAGGCTGGTTCCTTTAGTCTGAATGTGTGTTTGGTGGCGTGATCATTATTATTTAGAGTCATTGCGTGCCTATTGATTTGAACACGATCCGTGTATCCATCATTTCCTGGTCTTCTCTAAAGAAGAGGGACCAATGAAAACGTTGTCATGTTGCCGTTGTTCAGCATGGAAACATTCATTAGCTAACAATGACATTATTGTTCTATTAATATAAAGGGAGGTCAGGTACTCTTTAAAACAGCTGCTAGTTATGGGTACTTTTTACTGAAGTACATTTCAAAGCCCATACTTCTGTACTTCTACCTGAGTAAAGGATGTGTGTACTTTTGCCATCTCTGCTTTGGGGTGTTATCTTGTGCAGAGATACCAGAATTTAATTTACCCACAGTGTATCTCTCTCGTATAGCTGCTCTTTGAGATTTAGATTGATACGATGCTCCGATTCCTACATACAAATCTTCCAAAGCACAGATAGATTCTCTTCTCTCGCCTTCTGTCAGATGTTATGGAACGACGAAAAGCTTCAGATGCTCGCTTAAAATATGCCCCTGACATTTTTATAGCTGATATTTTACTTTTCATTCTGCTTCCCACGCACACTGAATATCTGCTGCAGCTGCCTCGTGGCAACTGTTCCCATAACTGGCTTCATGACTAACTCTTTCTGTCCTGAATGCAGAATTCACATATTATTCACCAGATCTCACGCTGCTCCTCTCAGGCTTTCATCTCGTCAAAACACAAAGCCTGAAACTGCCTCGTGAGCTGTGATTATAAGACTCTCATTTAGGGAACATGGTGAAAGCTTTGTGGGCTGAATTTAACAACAAGGGTTTCTCATTGTTCAAATGACACTCAAATCAGCCCCGTGGTAATAAAGCTCCAACTGAGGCTTTTGAATGTGACAGCATGTTTCTTAAAAAGGACAGTAACACCAGAATATAGCACTGAAATCATTTAAAAATCCAGAAATCATACAAGCATAAAATGTCAAACTCCTCGTCTGTGAGGATTTGCTCTGTTTCATGTCATGTGGATTTAACTTTGAGTTAAATTTGAGTTTTTCAACTGTTTGTTATGGTGGCTGTCAGGTGCAAATGTGCTACAACGATCAAAACACGTCCATCAGGAGAAACGTGCAGATATAAGGATGCAGATATAAAAACCCAAATGTTCCAAAACCCAAATGTTCCAAAACCCAAATGTTACACATGAACATCTTCAGCAACTTGTTGAGGAAACATGCGCAGCGTTTACTAAGCTCAAAAACAACGGAGACCAGGGGACACTAAAGAGTGACGCACACAGCTGGGAGACCAGGGGACACTAAAGAGTGACGCACACAGCTGGGAGACCAGGGGACACTAAAGAGTGACGCACACAGCTTGGAGACCAGGGGACACTAAAGAGTGACGCACACAGCTGGGAGACCAGGGGACACTAAATAGTGACGCACACAACTGGGAGACCAGGGGACACTAAAGAGTGACGCACACAGCTGGGAGACCAGGGGACACTAAAAGTGACGCACACAGCTGGGAGACCAGGGGACACTAAAGAGTGACGCACACAGCTGGGAGACCAGGGGACACTAAAGAGTGACGCACACAGCTGGGAGACCAGGGGACACTAAAGAGTGACGCACACAGCTGGGAGACAAGGGGACACTAAAAAGTGACGCACACAGCTGGGAGACCAGGGGACACTAAAGAGTGACGCACACAGCTGGGAGACCAGGGGACACTAAAGAGTGACGCACACAGCTGGGAGACAAGGGGACACTAAAAAGTGACGCACACAGCTGGGAGACCAGGGGACACTAAAGAGTGACGCACACAGCTGGGAGACCAGGGGACACTAAAGAGTGACGCACACAGCTGGGAGACCAGGGACACTAAAGAGTGACGCACACAGCTGGGAGACCAGGGGACACTAAAGAGTGACGCACACAGCTGGGAGACCAGGGGACACTAAAGAGTGACGCACACAGCTGGAGACCAGGGGACACTAAAGAGTGACGCACACAGCTGGGAGACCAGGGGACACTAAAGAGTGACGCACACAGCTTGGAGACCAGGGGACACTAAAGAGTGACACACACAGCTGGAGACCAGGGGACACTAAAGAGTGACGCACACAGCTGGGAGACCAGGGACACTAAAGAGTGACGCACACAGCTGGGAGACCAGGGACACTAAAGGTGACGCACACAGCTGGGAGACCAGGGACACTAAAGAGTGACGCATACAGCTGTGCAAACTGTCTAGAGAGCGTCGAGGTAATTGATGATCAAAGTGGTTCTAGATTATTTATTTTGTTGTCGTCTTTTTTTTTGCACCTACGAGTCAAATGATCTTCCACTGACTCATTAAACTCCTCTGTTCCCCTGTAGGTGGCGCTGGCGGTGGCTGCAGAGTTCTGGGAGCAGGGAGACCTGGAGAGGACCGTCCTGGAGCAGACCCCATTGTGAGGAGACCCTAAAACCAGGTTTTATAGAGACACAGAGGGGAATATAACAAAGTCCTGAAGTACACATTTGAGTAACTTGTACTTCTCTTGAGTATTTCGATGTTATGCTACTGTGTACTTCTACTCCACTACAGTTCAGAGGTAAATGGTGTACTTTTACTCCTTATGTATTTAATAACTTTAATTAGCTACCCTGCAGTATACAAAGTCATTCAAACTAGCTGCACCTTTACCAGCTTTGAGAACACTTTCATGATCAATCATTATAAACATATCAGATATATTATTCTGAAATGGACCAATCTGCACAATGACTACTTTTACTGTCGCTACTTTCACTATATTTTGATGATAATACTTTTCTACTTTTACTTGAGGAACATTTTGAATGCAGGACTTTTACTGTAACAGAGTGTTACGACCTGGCTCAAAAGGCCACAACAAAGAGGAGACACACCATATCAACGGTTTAACAAAAGATGTTTATTAAAGCAAGTAGTCCAAATTAGCCAAATTAATTATGTGCAAAACCAAATGAAGCATGAGGCGTGGATGTCAGTGGTATCAGTAGTGTAAGTGCAGGGTGAGGATTGCATGGACGTGTATGAGTGTGAGAGTGTTGAAGTGCACAAAGTGAAGCAACTGAACATACTCAACCAAAACCGGGTGCCTGTAGGAGAAAGCAGAGAGAGAACACAGAGAGGAGCAGAGAGGCTTTAAATAACTGCAGGGCACCAGACCCAGGTGCCCTGAGTTACTGCAATCAAGGCAATCAAGGAGGCTGGATGCAGCACAGCCCCACCCTCTCCAGATGAACCCACAGGGGCATCACACAGAGTAATCCTACACTCTGGTACTTCTACTTTTACTCAAGTACAATATCTGAGTACTTCTACTTTTACTCAAGTACAATATCTGAGTACTTCTACTTTTACTCAAGTACAATATCTGAGTACTTCTACTTTTACTCAAGTACAAGATCTGAGTACTTCTCCTTTTACTCAAGAACAAGAACTGAGTACTTCTACTTTTACTCAAGTACAGGATCTTAGTACTTCTACTTTACTCAAGTACAAGATCTGAGTACTTCTACTTTTACTCAAGTACAAGATCTGAGTACTTCTACTTTTACTCAAGAACAAGAACTGAGTACTTCTACTTTTACTCAAGAACAAGAACTGAGTACTTCTACTTTTACTCAAGAACAAGAACTGAGTACTTCTACTTTTACTCAAGAACAAGAACTGAGTACTTCTACTTTTACTCAAGTACAGGATCTTAGTACTTCTACTTTACTCAAGTACAAGATCTGAGTACTTCTACTTTTACTCAAGTACAAGATCTGAGTACTTCTACTTTTACTCGAGTACAAGATCTGAGTACTTCTACTTTTACTCAAGTACAAGACCTGAGTACTTCTACTTTTACTCAAGTACAAGATCTGAGTACTAAAAATAGAAAATCTCAAGTAAAGTACCAGTCCCTCAAAATTGTACTTGAGTAAATGTAGTTAGTTACTTCCCACCTCTGATAGTACCTATAGTACAGAAGTACAATGCTTGAGTAAATGTACACCGTTAGATCCCAGATGAGTTAGTAATGAGTGTGCGGAATGCTTTGGCAATACTATGTTTAAAATGTGGTCATGCCAATAAAGCCCCTTTGTATTGTATTGTATTGAGTACAACTTTGAGAGGAGAAACAGAGGATTTGGTGGACAGGAATGATGGTTATTAATCAGGACGAGTCTTCTTCTGTTTGGGATTGAGAGCAGAACAAGAGACAGACTCACGGCTGAAGACAGAATGAAAGGACAGATTCAGTTCCCTGAGCGAGCTGATGCTCAGGCCATTAAGTGGAGCAATGAAACAGAGAGAGAGTCGCCTCGTGTCCTTCAACATCCCACTCTCTCTCACCTCACAGTTTAATAGCCTCTGTGTCGGCGGGGAGGACATTTCATTTGATCAGTTTGTTTTCTTTGCTGTGACTCACTGAGAAAACTTTGCAGAGGCTCAAACGATTTTACTCAAATGTAGGTGGGCGATTACAGCCAGCGTGAAGTTCCTTTAAAGCCCAACATTAGCCACCTTTAGCTTAGCAGTGGTGACGTGAAGTCATGTGACCGTGCTGTAGTTCCTTTAAAGCCCAACATTAGCCACCTTTAGCTTAGCAGTGGTGACGTGAAGTCATGTGACCGTGCTGTAGTTACTTTAAAGCCCAACATTAGCCACCTTTAGCTTAGCGGTGGCGACGTGAAGTCATGTGACCGTGCTGTAGTTCCTTTAAAGCCCAACATTAGCCACCTTTAGCTTAGCAGTGGTGACGTGAAGTCATGTGACCGTGCTGTAGTTCCTTTAAAGCCCAACATTAGCCACCTTTAGCTTAGCAGTGGTGACGTGAAGTCATGTGACCGTGCTGTAGTTACTTTAAAGCCCAACATTAGCCACCTTTAGCTTAGCGGTGGCGACGTGAAGTCATGTGACCGTGCTGTAGTTCCTTTAAAGCCCAACATTAGCCACCTTTAGCTTAGCAGTGGTGACGTGAAGTCATGTGACCGTGCTGTAGTTCCTTTATAGCCCAACATTAGCCACCTTTAGCTTAGCGGTGGTGACGTGGGTTAGGGTTAATGTTAGCTTCCAATCGGTGATAACTAGCTTTAGCTACGTAGCATGTTTCTGGTAACTGCAGCCTTGGTGTTACGTAGCAGTACCACGTTAAGAAAGCAGGAAGTAAATACAAAGGAGCGTTCAGGAACAAGATACCAGATACCAGAAAACTGCATCCAATAACTATTCATATCTCACACTGCACTGTACCTTTTATTTGTATATGTTATACTTGTCTTATTCTATATTAGCTTAATTCTCTTGGCTTTCTGTTGACTGTATTTAACTGTGTTTCTGTTGCACTATATCCTAAAAATGTTATACTTTTGTAAAGCGCTTTGAATTCCCTTATGTTGAAATCTGCGTATTAATAAACGTACCTTGTTTACGATACGATACGATAATACTTTAATGGTCAGATCAAGTCTGAAATTTGACTTGCATCACAGCAGCTCCATGTGTAACATCAACATGGACAAATATCAAGATGTTTCCATAAAGAGATGAAGATGCGTGTGCTCAGCAGTCGAGTTGATGAGTGTTTTTAACACATTTCTCTCTCTCCTCTCCAGCCCATGATGGACAGAAACAAGTCAGACGAACTGCCCAAGATGCAGTGTGGCTTCATCGACTTCGTTTGTGCTTTTGTACAAGGTCAGACATCAAACAACTGCTTTTAACCTAGCCAACACACGCTGCTATAAACACCCACCTGTAGCTACATTGTTCTGAAGGTCTAACACCTGTAAAGTCTGACCTAGGAATTGATTTTAACTTGACTTTTTGCTGGGTGACTTAATTTCTAAATGGTCCAGGTGTTGATAATCGACTTTCCTCACACCCTCTGATTCAAGATTCAAAGTTTCAAGGCTTTATCATCAGCAGCAGCTACAGTGTAGATATGTCAATGACAAACTGAAGTCCTCCTCCAACAGAGCAACATGAATATATATAGGACATAGAACAAATAAAACAGATGAAATAGTGCAAGAGAATGTTTTGAGATGTGCAAGTAAATACAAATGAAGTAGAAATAGTGCAAGAAGAGTACAAGTAAATGGAATATGATATATAGATAAATAATTTGCAAGATGCAAACGAATGTTTATGGATGTTCTTTACGGAGTTCAGGTGTTTAATAGTCTGATGGCCTGTGCATAAACTGTCTCTGAGTCTGGTGGTGTTAGACCTGATGCTCTGAAAGTCCTTTGTTAGTGTTGTCAAAGATATAGATAGATAGATAGATAGATAGATAGATAGATAGATAGATAGATAGATAGATAGATAGATAGATAGATAGATAGATAGATAGATAGATGACTACTTTTACTGTTGGTACTTTAACGATAAAGATAAAGAAGTACTTTATTAATCCCAATTTGGGAAATGTTTGCGTTGCAGCAGCATAAAAAACAAGGCAATGTACATTAGAGAAATCAAGACACTAGAAATAAACAGTCCAAAATATTTCAGAAATAAAATAGCATTAAAAAGTTTTAAAAGAAATATACATGTGGAAATACAAATAGTACAAATAGTAAACGTAATTCAGGTGTTTAATAGTCTTATTGCCTGTGGGATGAAACTGTCTCTGAGTCTGGTGGTTTTAGTCCTGATGCTCTGAAACTCCTTTGTTAGTGTTTTATGTCAAAGATTAAGTAAACGTATTCGTGTGATCTCTTCCTCTCCAGGAGTTCAGTCGTTTCCACGTGGAGATCACCCCGATGCTGGAGCGCCTGCTGAACAACAGGAAGGAGTGGAACGCCCTGAAGGAGGTGTACGAGGGCAAGCTGGCGGCCATCGAAGGGGCAAAGACAGCCAAGGAGGAGGCGGCGGCCGCAAAGCAAGGTAAGAGACTCTCAGACTGAGAACCAAAAAGAACGTTTTGTTCTACGGCATAAAATAAGTCAGTAAATACCCCACTGGTGGATTTAAAAACAGCGGTTGCTAACAAGTGTCTAAATGAGACGACTAAACGTCATCACGCCTAACATTAGCCACCTTTAGCTTAGCGGTGGTGCCGTGAAGTCATGTGACCGTGCTGTAGTTCCTTTATAGCCCAACATTAGCCTCCTTTAGCTTAGCGGTGGTGACGTGAAGTCATGTGACCGTGCTGTAGTTCCTTTATAGCCCAACATTAGCCACCTTTAGCTTAGCGGTGGTGATTTGAAGTCATGTGACCGTGCTGTAGTTCCTTATAGCCCAACATTAGCCTCCTTTAGCTTAGCGGTGGTGACGTGAAGTCATGTGACCGTGCTGTAGTTCCTTTGTAGCCCAACATTAGCCACCTTTAGCTTAGCGGTGGTGATGTGAAGTCATGTGACCGTGCTGTAGTTCCTTTATAGCCCAACATTAGCCACCTTTAGCTTAGCGGTGGTGACGTGAAGTCATGTGACCGTGCTGTAGTTCCTTTATAGCCCAACATTAGCCACCTTTAGCTTAGCGGTGGTGATGTGAAGTCATGTGACCGTGCTGTAGTTCCTTTATTGCTCAACATTAGCCACCTTTAGCTTAGCGGTGGAGACGTGAAGTCATGTGACCGTGCTGTAGTTCCTTTATAGCCCAACATTAGCCACCTTTAGCTTAGCGTTGGAGACGTGAAGTCATGTGACCGTGCTGTAGTTCCTTTATAGCCCAACATTAGCCGCCTTTAGCTTAGCGGTGGTGACGTGAAGTCATGTGACCGTGCTGTAGTTCCTTTATAGCCCAACATTAGCCGCCTTTAGCTTAGCGGTGGTGACGTGAAGTCATGTGACCGTGCTGTAGTTCCTTTATAGCCCAACATTAGCCTCCTTTAGCTTAGCGGTGGAGACGTGAAGTCATGTGACCGTGCTGTAGTTCCTTTATAGCCCAACATTAGCCGCCTTTAGCTTAGCGGTGGTGACGTGAAGTCATGTGACCGTGCTGTAGTTCCTTTATAGCCCAACATTAGCCACCTTTAGCTTAGCGGTGGTGATGTGAAGTCATGCGACCGTGCTGTAGTTCCTTTATAGCCCAACATTAGCCCCTTTAGCTTAGCGGTGGTGACGTGAAGTCATGTGACCGTGCTGTAGTTCCTTTATAGCCCAACATTAGCCACCTTTAGCTTAGCGGTGGAGACGTGAAGTCATGTGACCGTGCTGTAGTTCCTTTATAGCCCAACATTAGCCACCTTTAGCTTAGCGGTGGTGATGTGAAGTCATGTGACCGTGCTGTAGTTCCTTTATAGCCCAACATTAGCCGCCTTTAGCTTAGCGGTGGTGACGTGAAGTCATGTGACCGTGCTGTAGTTCCTTTATAGCCCAACATTAGCCACCTTTAGCTTAGCGGTGGGACGTGAAGTCATGTGACCGTGCTGTAGTTCCTTTGTAGCCCAACATTAGCCACCTTTAGCTTAGCGGTGGTGACGTGAAGTCATGTGACCGTGCTGTATTTCCTTTCTAGCCTAAAGTTAGCTTTTTACTTCAGAAATCATAAAGTTGTTTTAATATGTGGAGGAGCATTTTGTATGGTGTCATTTTCAAATGGTAAAAAATATCTTCCTCTCTGTCTTTCCTTCCTCCTGCAGCAGCGGCTGCAGCCCAGTCGCAGTCAAAGACTTGTATTGTCGGCTAGAGAAGCTACGACAGCAACAGGTTGCTTTGCTTCATGTTAATCGTCCCCCCAATATATTTATTTCTAATCTCAAAATACCTGTTTCTGTTCTATCAACTGTTTCTCTTTTGCTTTCTTTCTGCTCGGCTTTACTATGTATATTTACTACTACTGTATTACTCATCAAATGCACTTAGTATCATAGCATTTGGAGTCTGAGGGAAATGGTAAATGGACTGTACTTATAAATCTCTTTATCAGGTCTTCTCGACCCCTCAAAGCTCTCTACATACTACGAGTCATTCACCCATTCACACCTCATTCATGCAGAGCAGCACCTCTAGGGAAGCACACACATGTGGGGGAAACTTCTCAAGCAATAGGAGTCAGGACTCAGAGAGACACGATGGAGCTGGAGCTTTGATGGCAAACACTGACGGTTTATTTGGAGCTTCAGCCGGAGAATTCACAAGACATGTCACGGGCCACGGTCTGACCACACGGTAGAGATGCCACAATCAATTCTGAGACCCCTCCTGTAGCTCCAGGTTTTAACTAGAGAGTGTAACATTCAACATTCTTCAATAGATAGACTAAACAACTGAGGACACTGAATCACATCAGTTGTCGCTTATGGCTCGGGGTCATCTACACCCCGAGAAGGATGTGTTCCAGGTGTCCCACAACAATGACTATCTCTGACCGAGAGCTGCCCGTTCACAAACTGGTAACATCAACAACTTGCTAGGGCGGCCCCTCCTTAAGGGAGATAGCGGCTGCCCAAGGCTGGGCATCTGCGTCAGAGGGCGAAGGAGGACATGCAGGGGAAATTATTCCCTGACCACACACACACACACACACACACACACACACACACACACACACA
>JAAKFY010000022.1:38468717-38523717 GCA_011823955.1 Dissostichus mawsoni
TTACTATCCACTAATCACTATCATTTACGAGATAATAATACAGCAGACCGACAACATTAAACATGCTTCTGAAAACATTAGAAATACAAAAAATGCCATGAAAATACGGCTGTAAATTTGAAATGTGTAATTAACTCCAGCTTTAGTTAAAATAAAAAAGCATAGCAGAGGTCTTTGGTTGTATGTCACCATGTGTGTGTGTGTGTGTGTGTGTGTGTGTGCGTGCGTGCGTGTGTGTGTGTGTGTGTGTGTGTGTGTGTGTGTGTGTGTGTGTGTGTGTGTGTGTCGCAGGGTCATTCTCCCTGAATGTGTGTGTTATCAGTGTGTAGCACGAGTTGACCTCTGACCTCTGCAGTGTGTCGTGTTTCCCGCTGAGTCCTGAGAGACGACGGCTGATTTAGAACTAATGTCTGAAATGAATTCATGGCAGTGCAATTTACAGCGTATTTAATTGGTTTTGAGAATGAGTTTATCAGTCGAGATAAACATTCAACACTGCAGCTCCGTGAGATTTGATGAAGACTGAAGGTTAAATAAAGTTTGCAGAATGAATAACAGCAACATGTAATGATGTTCTACAAACTGGAAATTATATTTCTGCATTTTTTTTTATTGAAATGAACATCAGCAGGAGAGGACTCTTTAAAGTAGAGACACTACATACTGATATACACCTGAACATCAGCAGGAGAGCACTCTTTAAAGTAGAGACACTACATACTGATACACACCTGAACATCAGCAGGAGAGGACTCTTTAAAGTAGAGACACTACATACTGAGACCGGAACATCATCAGGAGAGGACTCTTTAAATTAGAGACACTACATACTGATATACACCTGGACATCAACAGGAGAGGACTCTTTAAAGTAGAGACACTACATACTGAACCGGAACATCATCAGGAGAGGACGCTCTTTAAAGTAGAGACACTACATACTGATATACACCTGAACATCATCAGGAGAGGACTCTTTAAGTAGAGACACTACACACTGATATACACCTGAACATCATCAGGAGAGGACTTTAAATTAGAGACACTACATACTGATATACACCTGAACATCAGCAGGAGAGGACTCTTTAAAGTAGAGACACTACATACTGATATACACCTGAACATCAGCAGGAGAGGACTCTTTAAAGTAGAGACACTACATACTGATATACATCTGAACAGCACAGGAGAGGACTCTTTAAATTAGAGACACTACATACTGATATACACCATGAACATCAGCAGGAGAGGACTCTTTAAAGTAGACACTACATAGTCTACTAATATGAACCACGTTGCAAAAAGATACACAAACTCAAATCTTTTTCAGCTAATCAATTTTTTGCTTGACATTTGCAGACAGAAAGCTCAAATGTGTCCTACTCATTAGTGTAATGTCAACATATTTCACCACTGCTGTGAGATTTGAGAGGACCTTGACAGATCAGTAGAGGTTTTGACAGTCTTGTCCTGGTGTCCCTGTCAGAGTTAAGCTGAGCTCATGGATGACACTGTGTGTGTAATAAATAACCCCGAACACTGTGGGAGCGGCTCTGATGCTGCAGTCACGACTTCAGGACAGAGGACAGAAGAAAACGCTGACATCAGGATTTATAATTATCTGCCCCCTCCTCTGACATTGGGTTGTACACTTACAGAAAAAATACAATAAAGGCGCCTGTAGACCATCATGCGCTCTCTAAAGTATTTTTCAATATGTCGTCAGTCATAATGATGTATCTATGAAGTTTTGATAAATGCTTGGCTAATAAGAGATTTCTGACCTCAATACCTAAAACTCCAACCTGAAATAACTCATCATCCACGATTATCTCAAAACACGGTAGTATTTTTTTATGAAAAAGGTAGAAATTACAAATAAATAAAATAAACTTAGACTTTTATCACACATGAATATAGTTTAGGCCTACCCATCCAACACCAGTCCTCACGGCATTTCGTGTTATAGTCACGAAATTAATCTATTGATTCGTGTTCACCAACACGACTTTCGCATTGTTTTCGTGTCACACAGAAACGATTTTAAAAGCAATGTAAATAATAACAAATTTGAAGGAAAAAGAGATAAAAAAAATACAGATTTCAGTATTCTGACACAGAACGATTTTAGAAGCAATGTATTTCTATTGGTAGTATGTTTCGTGCCTGCGCCAAATAATAACAAATTAGAAGGAACATTTTTTTTTTAAAATACAGATTTCAGTATTCTGAGAATCTGAGCCCCATTTCTTTTCCTCGCGGACGGCAAAAAAACTCCGACATTATGCAATTTAAATAAAAGGGTTTCGGCTTAGGGTTAGATATTGAGTAAGAATATTTTTTATGAACCACACAGCTTCTGGTCTTCCAAGACCCGACGGGACAAAAACGTGGTGGCAGGCACGAAATATACTACCAATAGAAATACGTTGCTTTTAAAATCGTTCTGTGTGACACGAAAGAAATGCAAAAATCCTGTTGGTGAACATGAATCAATAGATTAAATTAATTTCGTGACTATAACACGACATGCCGTGAGACTGGTTGACCCATCTTACCCTAGTTAAGTATTTTGTGTTGGTACTTCCTCGTAAAAGCGTAATTTGCTATTACTTTGCATAGAGTTGCCAGTTAATCAACCTTTACTTGCCAAAGAAATTGCAATTCTAACCATAAAATATTCAATAATTATTTTAGACACCAGTCAGGCCGTAGCAAGCCAGATAGCTAACGTTCGCTTGTTAGCTTGTTCGATAGGAAGCTAACGTAAGCTACACAACTTTTTGGATATATGGCGAATGTTAGCTGGTTGCAAAGTAGAAAGCTAACGTTTGTTAGTTAGCTTGTTAACTATACAGTATAGGCCTAGCTAATGTTTGCTAGTTAGATATACAGTATAGCTAACGTTTGCTAGTTATCTTGTTAGCTATACAGTATGGCTAATGTTTGCTAGTTAGCTTGACTATATACAGTATATGCTAGCTAACGTTTGCTAGTTAGCTTGTTAGCTATACAGTAAGCTAACGTTTGCTACTTAGCTTGTTAGATATAGCTAACGTTTGCTAGTTAGCTTGTTGGATATACAGTATAGCTAACGTTTGCTAGTTAGCTTGTTGGATATCAGTATGGCTAACGTTTTGCTAGTTAGCTTGTTGGATATACAGTATAGCTAACGTTTGCTAGTTAGCTTGTTGGAATATACAGTATGGCTAACGTTTGCTAGTTAGCTTGTTGGATATACAGTATAGCTAACGTTTGCTAGTTAGCTTGTTGGATATACAGTATGGCTAACGTTTGCTAGTTAGCTTGTTGGATATACAGTATAGCTAACGTTTGCTAGTTAGCTTGTTGGATATACAGTATGGCTAACGTTTGCTAGTTAGCTTGTTGGATATACAGTATGGCTAACGTTTTCTAGTTAGCTTGTTGGATATACAGTATAGCTAACGTTTTGCAAGCTAGATAGATCTCTAACATCACTTTAAAAAGACAATAACAGGTAATTAAATTCTAGGTTAAATTGTGTTTCGACAGAGTTATTAAAAATGTCCTCATATGAGATGTTGGGCCATTTCCATATGGCTGTAGCTGTGAATGATCTCCAAAAAAAAGACTTGTTGCGGCTAGTGCTAAACCGGAAGAACTTACACGTTACCATTTGTACCGGACGTTGTTAAAGGGGTGGTGCTACCTACGGTGAATGTAATAGCCTGGTATTAAATCCTCCCTTCATCGATGTTACACATTTCATTTTTGTGTTTTGAAGTGTTGATTGAACCTAATGGTCATTTTGGATGCTGCAGTTTTGGCGCTGTTGAATTGACTTATGTTGTCCTGAGAGGTGTTCCAGACACTAAGCATACCCTCGTTAGGAGAAAAGGAGTCCTGGAGATACTGCTCAGATACTGGCTGCTCTGAGCCCTGTGAGTCATTTATAGCATCAAACAAGAGCTGTGCTGGTATTATCCAAGGTCAAATGTGTTTTGTAGTTATCATTGTGCTCCAACGAGGCTGTTTGGGTTATTTATGAAGAGATTATCTGAGTCAAGGCACTGATAGGTGTACGTTTTGGTCATTAGGGTTGAATATATGATGTAGTTCTGCTGGCTTCATTTGATTGAAATGAACATCAGCAGGAGAGGACTCTTTAAAGTAGAGACACTACATACTGATATACACCTGAACATCAGCAGGAGAGGACTCTTTAAAGTAGAGACACTACATACGGATATACACCTGAAGATCAGCAGGAGAGGACTCTTTAAAGTAGAGACACTACATACTGATGTACACCTGAACATCAGCAGGAGAGGACTCTTTAAAGTAGAGACACTACATACTGATACACACTGAACATCAGCAAGAAGAGGACTCTTTAAAGTAGAGACACTACATATATACACCTGAACATGAGCAGGAGAGAACTCTTTAAAGTAGAGACACGACATACTGATATACACCTGAACATCAGCAGGAGAGGACTCTTTAAAGTAGAGACACTACATACTGATATACACTTGAACATCAGCAGGAGAGGACTCTTTAAAGTAGAGACACTACATACTGATATACACCTGAACATCAGCAGAGAGAACTCTTTAAAGTAGAGACACTACATACTGATATACACCTGAACATCAGCAGGAGAGGACTCTTTAAAGTAGAGACACTACATACTGATATACACCTGAACATCAGCAGGAGAGGACTCTTTAAAGTAGAGACACTACATACTGATATACACCTGAACATCAGCAGGAGAGGACTCTTTAAAGTAGAGACACTACATACTGATATACACCTGAACATCAGCAGAGAGGACTCTTTAAAGTAGAGACACTACATACGATATACACCTGAACATCAGCAGAGAGGATTCTTTAAAGTAGAGACACTACATACTGATATACACCTGAACATCAGCAGGAGAGGACTCTTTAAAGTAGAGACACTACATACTGATATACACCTCTTCAGAATTTGAGCCAAGGTGTAAACTCTGTCAGCCAAAATGTGAAGCAGTTTGAATAAGACACTCAAGTTTTCTATGAGGCCATGGTACGATGAATCGCCCGTTTAGATTAGGAGTTCCTGCCAAAGTAAAAGTAATTTCTGTTCTCGGTCACAGCTGAGTTAGCGTGTTGTTAAGATTGCATTGTACCAGACGGTCATGCCGGAGCCTGAAAGTGAATCTCTCCTTTCTGAAAGTCAATGCTACAGCTCTCCACTATGGGCATGATCTCTGGGTAGTGACCAGAAAAAGAAACGTTAGATACAAGAAGTCAAAGAGCATGCAGAACAGAATCTGAATCTGTGAACAGAATGCTCCTGCTGCTTTATTACTTTAAAGGGGACCTATCATGCTATATTTAATAATATATAAGGTATATATATATATATATATAAGGTATATTAATACGTTTTAATTTTCAAAATACGAAACAGATCATGCATTTTAGCCATGCCTCATTTTGCCTCACTCCAGCTCTGTCTTTGCAAGGTCTGATTCAGCTGACCACGCCCCCATGCGGAAGAGGGGGGCGTGACACGGCCCCGGCACGAGCGTCATGTTATCATGCTTGCTGTGATTACGAATGGAGAGTCAACATGGCCCAACCTCTCATTCCCCTGATTGGTGGAGAGTTGACCAATCAGGCGGAGTGCCCCTACATTACGTCAAAAAGGTGCAAATAAAAATCCACCCCGTATCAAATCCGTTGCAGCCCCGTTTTTTAGAGATTTGGGTATGGAGGAAAAGAGAGAGGGTTGTGTTTTCTGACACTTTGTGAGTTCCCTGGAACACCGGGGACACATATGTATGTATAAAAGACATCACAAAGTGCATTTTGCACGATAGGTCCCCTTTAAGGTGTGTAGATAAGCAGTTGTTTTATAATGTTCCTGTAGTTTAAAAACGAGGAGACAAGTTATTATCCGAATGCCTGATGTGATTATGTTTTGCTCGGCTCACAAGGTATGGATCCTATTAATGTCATTTAGACAGTTCAAGTTGCACAATACCTTACTCCAGACATGTGTGTAGTGGGGTTTTGTTTAATGGTCTGTCCCAACTAAGCGATATTTCTTTATTTAACCTACATCACGCTTTTTTTTTCACACCGTGTAAAGCGGCCTTGGGTCCCTTGAAAGGCGCTATAATCAATTGAATCTATTATTATTATTACATCCATTACCATTCAAACTCATGTTTACTCTTGTTTTATCGTGTCGTTCTGCCCTCTCAAAGACCGCGTGGCTTCATTCCAGGTTAAACAAATAGAAAATCTTCCCGTTACATTTATATTATCCTTTTCCTTCATGTTTTTTTGCGCTCAGTGAACACACAGTTGTTCCAGTGTGTGTGTGTGTGTGTGGGAGTGACAGCAGACCAGAGACAGAGCTGGTACACATGATGATGTTTCTGCACTGACATCATCAGACGCTGACATGTGAATCACTGTCCAGCCAGCCGAAAATTGCCAGCGGCCTGGTAATAGGATGCTGTTTAACCAGGGAAGACTGGGAAGGGAGCGTGTGTGTGTGTGTGTGTGTGTGTGTGTGTGTGTGTGTGTGTGTGGTGTGTGTGTGTGTGTGTGTGGTGTGTGTGTGTGTGTGTGTGTGTGTGGCAGCAGAGCATACTGCTCTATGAAGCTCAACCTCTCCACAGCATAGATAGACTGAGCACAGTAGCACAATACATGCATTGTTGTGTATGCACGAGTAACGGTTTGTCTAAAGTCAAATAACTAACTGTTCAGTGTGAGAGAGTTGATTTTGTTTGCAGCAGGAATTTCTAACAACATACAACAGAAAAACTCTATAAATCCATCCTTTTATGGAAATATGAGTATTTTAAACTATGTGGGATTTGTTTTCTCTGCTGCATTTCAGACAAGGGCTATACAATCAAATAAAACAAGCGCCTGTAGACCATTGTGGGGGAAACTTCTGAAGCAATTTGAAACAGGACTCAGACAGACACGAGGAGAGCTGGAGCTCTGATGGAGTCAGGACTCAGAGAGACACGAGGAGAGCCGGAGCTTTGATGGAGTCAGGACTCAGAGAGACACGAGGAGAGCCGGAGCTTTGATGGAGTCAGGACTCAGAGAGACACGAGGAGAGCCGGAGCTTTGATGGAGTCAGGACTCAGAGAGACACGAGGAGAGCTGGAGCTTTGATGGAGTCAGGACTCAGAGAGACACGAGGAGAGCTGGAGCTCTGATGGAGTCAGGACTCAGAGAGACACGAGGAGAGCTGGAGCTTTGATGGAGTCAGGACTCAGAGAGACACGAGGAGAGCTGGAGCTCTGATGGAGTCATGACTCAGAGAGACACGAGGAGAGCCGGAGCTCTGATGGAGTCAGGACTCAGAGAGACACGAGGAGAGCCGGAGCTTTGATGGAGTCAGGACTCAGAGAGACACGAGGAGAGCTGGAGCTTTGATGGAGTCAGGACTCAGAGAGACACGAGGAGAGCTGGAGCTTTGATGGAGTCAGGACTCAGAGAGAGACACGAGGAGAGCTGGAGCTTTGATGGAGACAGGACTCAGAGAGACACGAGGAGAGCTGGAGCTTTGATGGAGTCAGGACTCAGAGAGACACGAGGAGAGCTGGAGCTTTGATGGAGTCAGGACTCAGAGAGACACGAGGAGAGCCGGAGCTCTGATGGAGTCAGGACTCAGAGAGACACGAGGAGAGCTGGAGCTTTGATGGAGTCAGGACTCAGAGAGACACGAGGAGAGCTGGAGCTTTGATGGAGTCAGGACTCAGAGAGACACGAGGAGAGCCGGAGCTCTGATGGAGTCAGGACTCAGAGAGACACGAGGAGAGCCGGAGCTCTGATGGAGTCAGGTCTCAGAGAGACACGAGGAGAGCCGGAGCTTTGATGGAGTCAGGACTCAGAGAGACACGAAGAGAGCTGGAGCTTTGATGGAGTCAGACTCAGAGAGACACGAGGAGAGCTGGAGCTTTGATGGAGTCAGGACTCAGAGAGACACGAGAGAGCTGGAGCTCTGATGGAGTCAGGACTCAGAGAGACACGAGGAGAGCTGGAGCTCTGATGGAGTCAGGACTCAGAGAGACACGAGGAGAGCTGGAGCTTTGATGGAGTCAGGACTCAGAGAGACACGAGGAGAGCTGGAGCTCTGATGGAGTCAGGTCTCAGAGAGACACGAGGAGAGCTGGAGCTCTGATGGACTCAGGACTCAGAGAGACACGAAGAGCCGGAGCTCTGATGGAGTCAGGACTCAGAGAGACACGAGGAGAGCCGGAGCTTTGATGGAGTCAGGACTCAGAGAGAGACGAGGAGAACTGGAGCTTTGATGGAGTCAGGACTCAGAGAGACACGAGGAGAGCTGGAGCTTTGATGGAGTCAGGACTCAGAGAGACACGAGGAGAGCTGGAGCTTTGATGGAGACAGGACTCAGAGAGACACGAGGAGAGCTTGAGCTTTGATGGAGTCAGGACTCAGAGAGACACGAGGAGAGCCGGAGCTTTGATGGAGTCAGGACTCAGAGAGACACGAGGAGAGCTGGAGCTCTGATGGAGTCAGGACTCAGAGAGACACGAGGAGAGCCGGAGCTTTGATGGAGTCAGGACTCAGAGAGACACGAGGAGAGCCGGAGCTTTGATGGAGTCAGGACTCAGAGAGACACGAGGAGAGCCGGAGCTTTGATCAATCATCAATCAATGTTTATTTATATAGCCCAATATCACAAATGTTACATTTGTCTCAGTGGACTTCACAGTTTGTACAGATATCAGTAGACAATACGACACCCTCTGTCCTTAGACCCTCACATCGTACAAGGAAAAACCTCCAGAAAAAGGAAAAACCCCACAGTTTAAGGGGAAAAAATGGGAGAAACCTCAGGGAGAGCAACAGAGGAGGGATCCCTCTCCCAGGACGGACAGACGTGCAATAGATGCCGTGTGTAAATTGAAAAGATAATACATTTACAACATAGGTAGTCCAAATGTTTGGAAATGCATGTGTCTATAATAAGAAGATGAATCCACGAGGATATCCATCCAGGACTTATGATCCAGGACCACAGCAACAGGCACAGCCACGACTCAAGATCCAGGGCTCGCGATCCAGGACTCAGGACCACAGCAACAGGATCAGCCACGACTCAGGGTCCCGGCGTAGATAGACACCAAAAAGAAATTTGGGGAAGCTGGGTTATTCGGAACATGAGAGTACACAGGTACAGACAGAGAGAAGGAAGAAGTAAAGTAAAGTGTCCCCCGACAAACTAAGCCTATAGCAGCTAAACTAGGGCTGAATCTAATCAGCCCTAACTATAAGCTTTATCAAAAAGGAAGGTCTTAAGCGCACTCTTAAAAACGGATAGGGTGTCTGCCGCTCGAACACAAACTGGAAGCTGATTCCACAAATGTGGAGCTTGATAAGAAAAGGCTCTGGCTCCCATTGTACTTTTAGAGACTCTAGGAACAACCAACAACCCTGCATTCTTGGAACGCAATGCCCTAGTAGGACAGTAGGGTATAATGAGTTCTTTAAGGTAAGATGGCGCCTGCCCATTAAGGGCTTTGTAGGCGAGAAGAAGAATTTTAAATTCTATCCTATGTTCTATAGGAGCCAGTGTAAGGCAGCCAGAACAGGAGTAATGTGGTCCCTTTTCCTAACTCTGGTTAGTACACGTGCTGCAGCATTTTGAATCAGCTGAAGCGACTTAACTGACTTCTTGGTACACCCTGATAATAGAGAGTTACAATAATCTAGCCTTGAAGTAACAAATGCATGGACTAGTTTCTCTGCATCGTTTTGAGGCAAGATATGCCTGATTTTTGCAATGTTACGTAGATGGAAGTAGGCGGTCCTTGAAATAGATTTTATGTGGGCGTTAAAGGATAAATCCTGATCAAATATAACACCAAGATTCCTTACAGTCTCACTGGAGGCCAAATTAATGCCATCCATAGTTAGTATATCTTTAGATAATTTGTTTCGTAGATTCTTTGGGCCGAGTACAATAACTTCAGTTTTGGCCGTGTTTAACATCAAAAAGTTTAAAGTCATCCACGTTTTTAAGTCCTTAAGGCAGTCTTGAATTTTATTTAGATGATTAATTTCATCAGGCTTGATGGATAAATATAGTTGAGTATCATCCGCATAACAATGAAACTGTACAGAATGATTCCTTATAATATTGCCTAACGGAAGCATATATAATGTGAACAAAATAGGTCCAAGCACTGAGCCCTTTGGCACTCCATGGCTAACTTTGGTTTGCATGGAAGATTTATCGTTGACACACACAAACTGAGAGCGTTCAGATAGATAGGACCTAAACCAGCCTAAAGCAGTTCCCTTTATGCCAACTAAGTGCTCTAGTCTTTGCAATAGGATATCATGGTCGATAGTATCAAATGCAGCACTGAGATCGAGTAAGACAAGAATAGAGACAAGTCCTTTGTCTGAGGCTATTAGAAGGTCATTTGTGACTTTAACCAGAGCTGTCTCTGTGCTATGATGTGTTCTAAAGCCAGACTGAAAATCTTCAAATAAATCATTGTTTTTTAAGTAATCACACAACTGTTTTGCGACTGCTTTCTCAAGAATTTTTGAGAGGAACGGAAGATTAGAAATAGGTCTATAGTTGGCTAAAACCTCTGGATCGAGGTTGTGCTTTTTAAGAAGCGGTTTTATCACTGCTACTTTAAATGATTGTGGAACATAGCCCGATAATAAAGACATATTCATAATATTTAATAAAGAAGTGCTAATTAATGGAAAAACTTCCTTTAACAGCTTAGTTGGAATCGGGTCTAAGATACACGTTGATGGTTTAGAAGAAAGAATCATTGAATTCAATTGTTCAAGGTTTATGGCTGAAAAGCATTCTAATTTACTATCTAGTGTAATATTAGAACTTACGTTTCCGGGAGCTGTTGATAACACTATACTGGTCAAAGGCAAGAGGTCATTAATTTTGTTTCTAAGAGTAACAATTTTATCGTTAAAAAAGCACATAAAATCATTGCTACTGAGTGCTATGGGAATAGAAGGCTCAGTAGAGCTGTGGCTCTCTGTCAGCCTGGCTACAGTGCTGAAAAGAAATCTTGCATTATTCTTATTCTCATCTATTAATGAAGAGTAGTAAGCTGCTCTCGCTTTACGTAATGCTTTCTTATATTCATTGAGAGTAATATGCCAAATTAAACGAGATTCTTCGAGTTTAGTGGAACGCCATATCCTTTCAAGTTGTCTCGACTTTTGCTTTATTTACTTTTACTTTGATGGAGTCAGGACTCAGAGAGACACGAGGAGAGCCGGAGCTCTGATGGAGTCAGGACTCAGAGAGACACGAGGAGAGCCGGAGCTCTGATGGAGTCAGGACTCAGAGAGACACGAGGAGAGCTGGAGCTTTGATGGAGTCAGGTCTCAGAGAGACACGAGGAGAGCTGTAGCTCTGATGGAGTCAGGACTCAGAGAGACACGAGGAGAGCTGGAGCTCTGATGGAGTCAGGACTCAGAGAGACACGAGGAGAGCTGGAGCTCTGATGGAGTCAGGTCTCAGAGAGACACGAGGAGAGCTGTAGCTCTGATGGAGTCAGGTCTCAGAGAGACACGAGGAGAGCTGTAGCTCTGATGGAGTCAGGTCTCAGAGAGACACGAGGAGAGCTGGAGCTCTGATGGAGTCAGGACTCAGAGAGACACGAGGAGAGCCGGAGCTTTGATGGAGTCAGGTCTCAGAGAGACACGAGGAGAGCCGGAGCTCTGATGGAGTCAGGACTCAGAGAGACACGAGGAGAGCCGGAGCTTTGATGGAGTCAGGTCTCAGAGAGACACGAGGAGAGCGGAGCTTTGATGGAGTCAGGACTCAGAGAGACACGAGGAGAGCTGGAGCTCTGATGGAGTCAGGTCTCAGAGAGACACGAGGAGAGCCAGAGCTCTGATGGAGTCAGGACTCAGAGAGACACGAGGAGAGCTGTAGCTCTGATGGAGTCAGGACTCAGAGAGACACGAGGAGAGCCAGAGCTCTGATGGAGTCAGGACTCAGAGAGACACGAGGAGAGCTGTAGCTCTGATGGAGTCAGGACTCAGAGAGACACGAGGAGAGCTGGAGCTCTGATGGAGTCAGGTCTCAGAGAGACACGAGGAGAGCCGGAGCTCTGATGGAGTCAGGTCTCAGAGAGACATGAGGAGAGCTGGAGCTTTGATGGAGTCAGGTCTCAGAGAGACATGAGGAGAGCTGGAGCTCTGATGGAGTCAGGTCTCAGAGAGACACGAGGAGAGCCGGAGCTCTGATGGAGTCAGGTCTCAGAGAGACATGAGGAGAGCTGGAGCTTTGATGGAGTCAGGACTCAGAGAGACACGAGGAGAGCTGGAGCTTTGATGGAGTCAGGACTCAGAGAGACACGAGGAGAGCTGGAGCTTTGATGGCAAACACTGACGGTTTATTTGGAGCTTCGGCCGGATAATTCACAAGACATGTCACGGGCCACGGTCTGACCACACGGTTGAGATGCCAAATCAATTCTGAAGACCCCTCCTGTAGCTCCAGGTTTCAACTAGTTCAAAGTGTAATAATCAACATTCTTCAATAGATAGACTAAACAAATATGGACCCTGAATCTAACTATAGCTGTTGTCCATAGAAAAGAATGTGCGCCAGGGAACCTACGTTACCTCATGGCAGCTTGTGCTCGGTCATAAGCTGGCAACAACAATGCGCCCAAGCTGCCCCTCCTTAAGAGAGATAGCAGCAATACCCAAGGCCGTAGACCTATGCCACGGGAAAGGAGACATTATGAACTGTGTCAAAGGTTGAATACCTAAGCAAATGATTCCCTAACAACCATCATGTCCTCACTAAAGTAGTTCTTCAATATGTCTTAATAAGGATGTATCTATACATATCGTTTTGATAAATGCTTGGCTAATAAGAGATTTCTGAACTCAATATCTAAAACTCAGCCCTGAAATAGGTCATCACCCATGAATCTCAGGACACGGTAGTTTAAATCTTAAGAAAGGCAACAAACTAACCATTTAGATTACCAATATGTGATGATTTTATCCGAATAACGCTTATTTATGAATCTAGGTTGATGTAAAAGAAAAAAGAAAAAACACGTCAACATGTTTTAATAAGGTGTCTGAAAGTAGACACAGGTGCAACTGTTAGTCTAACCATAGGGGGTTAAATGAAAATCTGATTTAAATTATGAGAGCCACCAATGATAGCTAGCTAGAAATCTAACATTTGCTAGCTAGCTATCTAGCTAATGTTTGCAAGAGATCAGTGGCGAACCGTCAGGGCCTTCAAGGTATTCAGAGAATACCCTGGAACACTCAGATAAAACAAACAAAAAAATCGATTTAATTATATAAATAAAATGTATATAAAATGAATAAATGAGCATCGTATCTGTGTTGTTGATCGGTAATATTACAGTGTTACGTTGATTTGTCTTCTCGGTCCATGCACTACGCATTTCAGTGGTTTTGTGTTAGAAAAGAAAGCAACCAATCAGATCTTGTTCTGGGTCTCTGGGTAGAATATCCTTCAACAAGGTATTCTATATCCTTGATAGAAGGCCCTGGCCGTTGCACTGAATGAGAGCGTACGTTTGGACTGACAGTTTGATCAACCAATCATATATTGATTTGTAGCCAATGGGCGTATTCTTTCAGAGTTTCCCTCGGTGCCAGGGTATTCTCGAAGGCCCGGTAGTTAACTGGCTCGAGACAGAGGATCTTCTAGATAAATGCCACGAAGCAATTCATGCCGTTTTATTGTTTTTAACGTTGAAATGGCAAGTGCAACATGTGAAGATGAAGTTGTTGCGGAATTGTTGTGAGTACCCTTTTCAAGACGACACTTCAGTGAAAAGACGGACATTATAACGGCGGGCGCGGCGGCGGCGGGGGGTGTGTGTGTGTCTACAGAAGGTCCAGTTGTGATAGACACGGTTCGCCAATGCTAGAGATAGATAGATGAATCTCTTCTTCAAATTCTGAAATTTTCAAATTCAGAATCTTTATAAAAATCTAAAAATTCTGACTTTTTCAAAAAATCCTAAATGTCAGACTTTTTTTTAATAAAAATCTCAAATTTCAGACTTTTTCCTCAAAATTCTGACTTTTTTCTCAAAATCTCAAAATCCTGACTTTATTTATTGAATAATAATATCCATCTACACCCTGGTTATACAAGCGGCCGAGATGGGCGGCCGGCACAGCCCGAAAAGGCAACATGGACAACACCTCCGCTTCTCCGTCCCGCGGGCCCACCACCTACGGGAAACAGCGATGGGGTCGGGTGCACTGCCAGAAGGGTGGCAGTGAAAGCAGAGGGTCTCGACGGACCAGACCCGGGCGACAGAAGCTGGCTTTGGGGACGTGGAATGTCACCTCTCTGGGGGGGAAGGAGCCGGAGCTTGTGCGGGAGGTGGAGCGTTACCAGTTGGATCTGGTTGGGCTCACCTCTACGCACAGCGTCGGCTCTGGAACCTTACTTCTGGATAGGGGTTGGACTCTATTCTTCTCCGGAGTTGCTCAAGGTGTGAGGCGCCGGGCGGGTGTGGGGATACTCACAAGCCCCCGGTTGGGTGCTTCGTTGTTGGAGTTTACCCCAGTGGACGAGAGGGTCGCCTCCCTACGCCTGCGGGTTATGGGGGGGAAAACTCTGACTGTTGTGTGTGCTTATGCACCAAACAGCAGTTCAGAGTATACGGCCTTCTTGGAGACCCTGGAAAGAGTCCTGTATGGGGCTCCTGAAGGGGACTCTTTAATCTTGCTGGGAGACTTCAACGCACATGTGGGCAATGATGGAGACACTTGGAGGGGCGTGATTGGGAGGAACGGCCCCCCTGATCTGAACCGGAGTGGTGGTTTGTTACTGGACTTCTGTGCTAGTCATGGATTGGCCATAACAAACACCATGTTCAAACATAAGGATGCTCATAAGTGTACGTGGTACCAGAGCACCCTAGGCAGAAGGTCCATGATCGATTTCGTTATCGTATCATCGGACCTGAGGCCGTATGTTTTGGACACTCGGGTAAAGAGAGGGGCGGAGTTGTCAACTGATCACCATCTGGTGGTGAGTTGGGTCGAGTGGCGGGGGAAGCCTCTGGACAGACCTGGTAAGCCCAAACGTGTAGTTCGGGTGAACTGGGAACGTCTGGAGGAGGCCCAAGTTCAGGAGGCCTTCAACGCACACCTCCGGCGGAGCTTTTCGGGCATTCCTGTGGAGGTTGGGGACATTGAACCAGAGTGGGCGGTGTTCAAAGCCTCTATTGCCGAAGCCGCGGGGAGCTGTGGTCTCAAGGTCTTAGGTGCCTCAAGGGGCGGTAACCCTCGAACCTCCTGGTGGACACCGGTGGTCAGGGAAGCCGTCCGACTGAAGAAGGAGGCCTTCAGGGATTTGTTATCCCGGGGGACTCCCGAGGCAGTTGCAAGGTACCGACGGGCCCGAAGGGCAGCAGCCTCAGCCGTGGCCGAGGCAAAGCAGCGGGTGTGGGAGAAGTTCGGAGAAGCCATGGAAAAGGACTTTCGGGCGGCACCAAAGTTGTTCTGGAAAACTGTCCGACACCTCAGGAGGGGGAAGCAGGGAACCATCCAAGCTGTGTACAGTAAGGATGGGACGTTGTTGACCTCAACTGATGGAGTGTTAGGGCGTTGGAAGGAACACTTTGAGGAACTCCTGAACCCGACAACTCCGCCCTCTATGTTAGAGGCAGAGCTGGAGTATGACGGGGGATCAACACCAATCTCCCGGGGGGAGGTCACTGAGGTCGTCAAACGACTCCACAGTGGCAAAGCCCCGGGGGTGGATGAGATCCGCCCAGAAATGCTGAAGGCTCTGGGTGTTGAGGGACTGTCATGGTTGACACGTCTCATCAACGTTGCGTGGAAGTCGGAAACAGTACCGAAGGAGTGGCAGACCGGGGTGGTGGTTCCCCTTTTCAAAAAGGGGGATCAGAGGGTGTGTGCCAATTACAGAGGCATCACACTACTCAGCCTCCCCGGGAAAGTTTACTCTAAGGTACTTGAAAGGAGGGTCAGGCCGATTGTCGAACCTCAGATTGAGGAGGAACAATGCGGATTCCGTCCTGGTCGTGGAACGACGGATCAGCTTTTTACTCTCGCAAGGATCCTGGAGGGGGCCTGGGAGTATGCTTATCCGGTCTACATGTGTTTTGTAGACTTGGAGAAGGCGTATGACCGAGTTCCCAGGGAGTTACTGTGGGAGGTGCTGCAGGAGTATGGGGTGAGGGGGTCTCTACTCAGGGCCATCCAATCTCTGTACTCCCAAAGCGAGAGCTGTGTCCGGGTCCTCGGCAGTAAGTCGGACCCATTTCCGGTGAGGGTTGGCCTCCGCCAGGGCTGCGCTTTGTCACCGATCCTGTTTGTAATATACATGGATAGGATTTCGAGGCGTAGTCGTGGGGGGGGGGGTCTGCAGTTCGGTGGACTAAGGATTGCACCACTGCTTTTTGCAGATGATGTGGTTCTAATGGCTTCATCGGTCTGCGACCTCAGCACTCACTGGATCGGTTCGCAACCGAGTGTGAAGCGGCTGGGATGAGGATCAGCACCTCCAAATCTGAGGCCATGGTTCTCAGCAGGAAACCGATGGACTGTCCACTCCAAGTAGGGAATGAGTCCTTACCCCAAGTGAAGGAGTTCAAGTATCTCGGGGTCTTGTTCTCGAGTGAGGGAACAATGGAGCGTGAGATGGGCCGGAGAATCGGAGCAGCGGGAGCGGTACTGCAGTCGCTTTACCGCACCGTTGTGACGAAAAGAGAGCTGAGCCAGAAGGCAAAGCTCTCTGTCTACCGGGCCATTTTCGTTCCTACCCTCACCTATGGTCATGAAGGATGGGTCATGACCGAAAGAACGAGATCGCGGATACAAGCGGCCGAGATGGGTTTTCTCCGCAGGGTGGCTGGCGTCTCCCTTAGGGATAAGGTGAGAAGTTCAGTCATCCGGGAGGGACTCGGAGTTGAACCGCTCCTCCTTCGCGTCGAAAGGAGCCAGTTGAGGTGGTTCGGGCACCTAGTAAGGATGCCACCTGGGCGCCTCCCTAGGGAGGTGTTCCAGGCACGTCCAGCTGGGAAGAGACCAAGGGGTAGACCTAGGACCAGGTGGAGGGATTATATCTCTTCGCTGGCCTGGGAGCGCCTTGGGATCCCCCAGTCAGAGCTGGTTGATGTGGCCAGGGAAAAGAAAGTTTGGGGCTCTCTGCTGGAACTGCTACCCCCGCGACCCGACCACGGATAAGCGGGAGAAGATGGATGGATGGATGGACCCTGGTTATTCTAGTAAAACAACATGTATTCTGTAATTTAAAAAGTGTGTAATCTTTCTTTCAATGTTCTGAAACTTAACACCCGTAACAGTGATTTTAAAAACATATTATAATGTGGTGTTTCAACATTCAAAAACACGTGATGCGCAGACAGAGTGCTGTTCATTAGGATTTTATTTTTTGGAGGCAAATCAATGAATATATGTACTTTATACAGTATATGAGGAGCACATCTCTACAGTTTCATAATGTAAACAATCTCTGAAGAGAAATGTATTCAGTTTAAAAGGAAGCCATAGTCTTCTGTTTTAAACTATTTACATGAATTAAAATATAATTTATAACATCAGATACTTCCGCTTCTATGAAACTAGATTTTAACAATTCAAAAATACTGAAATGCCTTTGTCTCCACATTCTCAAGACATATGAAATCACACAAAACAAAGAAAGAAAAAAAACACCATTTAAAGACATCCAAACTAAGTGGCGTATAAATAAAAAACACAAAATAAAACCAACATATGTAAAAATATAAAATCTCACTAGCAGTATTTACCTTTTTTGTTTTTACCAAAAACTAAAGTTAAAAAAGAAAAATCATTTATGTGAATTTGATAGTCATTAGATGTAAATAGACAATAAATCAAGAAAAACATCAAAAACAATGTATGCCCTTTATGTCAAAAATATTAACTTCCACCAGAGAACAGCCGCTCACATTTAGCAGAATTAGACAGTTTGCAGTCCCTACTAAGTGCCTGTTTGACATCAAGTTTGACAGGTTACCCATTAGTGTGTGTGTGTGTGTGTGTGTGTGTGTGTGTGTGTGTGTGTGTGTGTGTGTGTGTGTGTGTGTGTGTGTGTGTGTGTGTGTGTGTTGAACGACTGTAGGTGTTGACACAAGCGTTCAGATCAGACATGGAAGAGGAATCTGAGGCCGGCGTTGAAAGCACTCTTTGACGGTGTAGCAATAGCTGACAGATACATTGTTTTTTCCCAAAGTAAAACAGTAAGTGACGTGAGAACAAAGACGTGTTTTTAGTGGCCCATGGCATTGGAAACATCTATAAAACTGGATCTGAAATGGCCGTGGAAAACCCCCACAGCCGCCCCTTAGCCACGCTCGTTATTGTCGGTGTGTAAAGGTGTCTTTTTTTGGTCAAGTTTTACAGTTTTCTTGCCATTTTCCATTTTTTCCTGAAATGAAGAATGGGCAGAAAGGTATTGCATTCTGAGGGTGTTTCCCTTTGGAAGGACGTTTTTTTTTTTTTTTTGGATTTGTTGTCCATCGACCTAGGACCTAGACCAAGCGGACAGCAGTATTATTATTCTGTTGAAATGTGTCAACGTGTTCTCAAAACACCGAGGAGAATGGTCAACATCAAAGTTTTCTATAAGAAAGTATATAATCATCTAGATATCTACACAAACACACAAATATATATTCATATATATGTATATACCTTTTTATAATATGGCTATTGAAAAAAAGTTGTAATTACGTCAGTAATCATTTAATAATAAACCACATTGGATTGGAAAGGAGTTGAAACAGCAATAATAAAAGCTAGTGGTAGCTTCGTCTTCCCCTCCCGATTGATTTTAAGGCTTGCCAGGATGAAAAATGGGTTCTCCAACGTCATTAACCTCTAGAAAATCGAGGCACCCTAACTGGCACGGCGGCAGACACTGTAGAAACCCAACCACTGACTCTCAGTTTCAAGAGATCCTCCACATACAAATGTTGGATTATATGTAGAAACTAAGATCTCCCAACCGGCCGAACAAGAGCTAGCTTTGTCACGTGGAAGGGTTAGCAAGATATGCTAACGAAAGCCTTTTAAGTTTTGCCCGTTAGTAAAAGGGAAGCACATTTCTTCTCCTATAAACACCCATGACTTCCACTCTATGTTTTATGTCTATGCAACATTCCCAAATGTGCCGAATCCGACTGCTTTTATGCTTTACTTAGCATCTAAAACAAACACGTCCCAGCTAGTTGGACCAAGCGTTCTGTAAGTTAGATTTCCTTTGTGGTATACAGTCGTGGTGTAATCATTTAAACTGGATTTCTACAGTGTCTACCTTATCGGTATCAACTAATGTGAAACTAGAACCGGGTCAAACCAGCGACGACTTGCTTTTGTCTCCTTTCCCATCCCCCACATTCCTCCACCAGTCATACATGTTTAGTTATTGGCTGTTCCTGTAGTACAGGTGTTCAACACACCTGTGCACCATCGAAGGTGATAGCAGTTACAATGGCTTCCTTTCAACGAAAATAAAAACTGTGAAGATATTTCACCACTTGGGACGTTATTTGTGCAAGAGTATACGGTACGATTTGTTTTGTATATGTGTTCACAACTACCCTCTTTCTTCCTGTAGTTTTTATGTGTTTTTTGTGTTTAACAGCAGTCTACATACAGTACATTAGTCTATTGGATCCGTCGCTCAACAACCAACCTATATATTATTATTATCTCAGTTTCTCGGAAAGGCTGTCTTAAAGATAAGATTATTATGTATTGCATTTCAAATTGCTCGCTAAGAAAACATTAAAAAAAAACATTAAAAAATATTGAGTCATTTCATAAACAGCAAAGAAACCTGTTAGTGTGATAGTCTAAAGGGATGTCTTTTACAACAGTGTGACCTTATCTCAATTCCCTTCATGTCCTCCCTGTACTGACTGTCTGATTAGCTATCAACTATAACCCGCCACTTCAAAATAAAAAAACACACAATACAATTTATGTTTACAACGAGGCATAGTGCTATATACACATTTTATATTCATATATATTCTTTTTTTTTATATGTAAACCAGCACATTCTCTCACTTTTTTAGTAGTATACATACTAAGCACAAATACTTATTCAGTTGTTTGTGTTTTTAAATAATAGTTTAATAACTTCTCAATCAGTATGTATAGCACTAAAGTGTTTTTGTTAGATTTGGACATCAGTGAGCCTGGAGAAGGTAACGCTTCACTTTGCTGTTAATTATTATTTTTTTAAACACTGAATAAGGCCCTTTGTACTAAGTTTGCGTTCCTAATAAAGTCAAAGGAGAATCGAGTGATGAAACATTCAATTTTTTGTGTGTGTTACCAAGGAGTTGATTAGATAGGACGGGTAAAAGAGGGATTATTTGTTATAAAGCGGGAGGTTACCGGGGTTTGGGGAAGACCCCGAGGCCTAGAACCCACGAGACGGAAAGCGATAGTTTAGGGAGTCGGGCTGCGATTTATTGAAATTCTTAGGCGAGGAGAGGAGGAACGTGTCCCTGAATAAAAACTGAAAACCAGGAGACTTTTCCCCCTTCGATCGAGGACCGAACAAACCCTAAAGCCAGCGTTCGACCCCTCCTCACCGACCTGCAAGCGCCAGCAGTGTCCGCACTCAAACACGAGACAAAGACGAAACACTCAGAAACACACGGACACACGGTCGAGACTCCAAGTAACGGACACGCTTAAAACCGTTATGAGGCAAGCGGAGGAAAGAGTTAGAGAAAGAGAGACAGAGATTATTCCCCTTTTGAGCCATAGTATCAAAAGTCAAAGACAAACCCCGAAACGACCCATAAGTTAGGGACAGACAGAAGAACATTTCTGACAGAATAAACTCATAAAAGAAGGTGGTCGAGAGCCTCCAGAAGATGGAGAAAGGGACGGATGGATGTGAGGTAGAGATCAGCTGATACCTCCCGGATGAGAAACCAGATTTTCGGCCGCTTGTTTTTTTGTTCTTTACTTTCAAGCCCGTCCCTCGCTCGCCCTTTGGTGCCACCATATTGGCACTATAGGTGTGGAGGCTCTCTCCCTTTTCATTGCTACTGGCTGCGTCAGGAAAGCGGTTCTAACCGGACTGCATTTCAAACGGTAACTTCCTGCAGACCGGACAACTTACTTTAAAGCACCAAAAAAACTCCACAATCTTTGGGCAAGCAGAAATGGGGAAAACTCGATGATTACATTCAAATTCTTGAATACATTCCAACAGATTCGTCTACTTCTTGTGATGATGATGTGGATTATAGGGGGGGAGCAAAGTGGTCTTGATCCCCTTTAAACTTAGAAACCCAATGCACTAATGTCACCAGGACATTAACAATAGTTGAATGACTGTAACGGAGATTGGACTGGGAGGATCTGGACAAAGTGCAGCTGTGATGGATTCATAACAAAGTATGATATAAAGTATTCTATGGCTACCATCTTCATTTCCCCATTATTGTCCTGCTTGCTGCAGTCCAAATGTAAACAGTAAGTGTTGCATTGGCTGTGGGTGTCATTAGGCTGCATCCTTCAGAGGACACATGTTCAGTGGGATCCTATAAAAGGTACATCAAGACCCCTCCAGATGTGGAAAAAACGTACCTGGAAGCAACCCATGAAACACCTGTCAAATTGTGTTTTCTAACTTGGGATTTGCTCAACAAACGCAGTAAATATTGCCTTTCCAGTCCGTGTTTGCATGTGTCGGAATACATATAAAGGTACATCTTGTTCCAGGTCATAGTGGGGGTCTTAATGTATGAAACGCCTACCAAACAGAGCCTGCAGCAGCCAGTAGCAGAAACCTAAAGCATGGCAGAGTTCGAGTCAAACAGGGAACGTGGAGGAGGCGTTTCCCTCCGTACAGTGCATAGATCAAATCAAGGAAGCACTACAATTACAAAAAAGAAAAAAAAACATGATTTTCTTCTTCTTCATCTTAGATTTGTAAACTTTTATCAGTCATCAAATGATTACGTTAAATGTTTTTTTATATATTCTTTGTCCATAACACACACACAATAGATTTTAGAATTTATAACATCCACAATTCTTCGCTAAAACAAAGCAGGGTTTTTTTTGTTCTGGTTAACAGCCGCAACAGCTTGCAGGTTGCAGCTTGCAGGTTCACCACCCGTTACCGGAAAAGGGGAGGTTTTATCTTTTTTTTTTACAAAACGAACAGAACAAAGAACACGCACACGCAGAAACACACACACCACGACGACCAACGCAGGAATAGCAAGGTTTTGCTACAGAGGTCCTCTGAAGTCACCAACAGACGGTTATTGTCAGCAAACAGCTGTATCATCATCGTTCGTACTCGTTGTACTGTTGTAAGTCCTTTTGCTCTCCGGTGGATTCCTCGTTTTTAAGCAATATATCCTCCGGTGAAAGAAAAAAAACAAAACAAAAAAACTACGAGGTCCTTATCACTACTTTATTCCAATGGTAAAAATGTAAACATTTTGCGAGGTTGCCTTGCATGGGGGTACTAATGGCCTTTCTGAGGGCCCTGTAGTAGAGGGTGTAGTTCACTAAGGCTGCCAGGAGGGGGCGCTGTCAGCGGTGCAAGGACTTCTGGGCCTCCTTCAGCAGAGTGTCAAAGTCCAGTGCATCGTACTTGCTCTTCACGGGGCCCGGGCCTGCCTCGTCTGCAACACACAGAAACAAAGATATGGTCAAATACAAGGAGTCAAAAAGTCCAAGGAGTCAAAGTCTAAGGGACCAAGTCTGAGGAGTCAAAGTCTAAGGAGTCAAAGTCTAAGGAGTCAAAGTCTAAGGAGTCAAAGTCTAAGGGACCAAGTCTAAAGAGTCAAAGTCTAAGGGACCAAGTCTGAGGATCAAAGTCTAAGGAGTCAAAGTCTAAGTAGTCAAAGTCTAAGGGACCAAGTCTAAGGAGTCAAAGTCTAAGGGACCAAGTCTGAGGAGTCAAAGTCTAAGGAGTCAAAGTCTAAGGAGTCAAAGTCTAAGGAGTCAAAGTCTAAGGGACCAAGTCTAAGGACTCAAAGTCTAAGGACCAAGTCTAAAGAGTCAAAGTCTAAGGAGTCGGAGTCTAAGGAGTCAAATTCCAAAGAGTCAAATTTCAAGGAGTCAAAGTCCAAAGAGTCAAAGTCTAAGGAGCCAAAGTCCAAGGAGTCAAAGTCCAAGTTGTGTTTTTGATATTTCTAACTTAAGGCCCAATCGTGGTATTTGCTTAACCAACATCGTAAATATCGCCTTTTAAATCCATGTTTGCATTGGCTGTCAAATTTCCAAGTTGATCAGTTCCAATCAATCTTTCTTGAGTAGAAATTAGAATTTCACACAGGTCCAGTAAACAGGCACGATCTTGACGTATAGGTATATATACATCCAACAATATGTCCTGTTTTCTGAGAAATATAATGGAAGAAAACCCAGTTAAGCTCTAGTTGAAGGAACTCCTAGAACGTCACTAGTTTCCCTCTGAAATCTCACAAATCCAAATGCAAGTACAAAATCTATCATGTGACAAACAGACCTAGCAACGAATAACTTAGAACAAGACCATTTTACAGCGTGTATTCTTAATGATATATGTCTTATCTACTGTAGATACAGTATATAAAGTATCCATCTACCTATTGCAAACACATGCCGAGTCACAATACCATCAAGCTTTATTTCCACGCTGGTAGTTTGCAGTATAAGTGTCAGGGTGTGTTTATTACCAAGATCTATGTAGCGTTTCCTCGTCAGCCGCTTCAGACCTGCAGGAGCGTTCTGGAAAGCTGGCTCCCGTTCCCTCCAGTGCTTCTGAACCCCCGCCTGACGGATCTTTATCACCCCACAGCGCTCCCTGCAAACACACACACACACACACACACACATTAAGATAAAGACAGTTTGCTTTGGAGAGGATGAAAGCGTACGTCCTGGCATCAGTAAAGATGGAGGACGCTCAATGAATCATATGCATCCTTTCATTCAATGGGCATTCAACGCACACATTGAGAGGATAATTGGATTGAAATACAGAGGAAATGACTCCAAATACGTCGCCTATTGGATCCAGTCTGTCCCTGGACTGATGCCTGATTTGTATTTACTACATCAAGTCTATTTCAGCATTTTAAAGGATGCATAAAAGGAAGAATGTCTGCAACAAAACAAGACACCATTTCTTTGTTTAAAAGTCATATTTAATGAATGTCTCTGGGGAAACTTGTCCTTTGTTATTGACCCTTTATCAGTGGGCAGAGACAGTACAAGTCCCAGGAGACGTGACTCGGTCAAGGACAATATCCCTTTCTTTTAAAAGAAGAACGATTGCGACTGATCCTTAAACCAACAGGTTGCCGGATTACTTCTGGGGATTGAGACCGGCATTGCTGATGAGTTGCTTTTTTTACAGTTCATTTAAAAAGCTTAGTTTTTCAAGCACTCAGTATAGGTAAGGCAGGTATATCAGGGTATATGCAGGAATCCTGAAGTCACATTTAATACCTTTTAAGACCTTTTTTAAGACCCTTTCCATACATTTTAAGACCTCATCGCCACTTCGAGTTTTAACCGGTTACATTGGCGACACACTTTACCTCACATTTACTATATACAGTTTGATTGTCCTTCCTCCTTATCTTCCAACCATTTGGACGCAGACTTGCATTTCCCCATAACCTGTTGTTTAAACAACCGGCGTAAACGACCTTCGCGCGCTATCAAGCAGTGAGCGTGCGATGTCCTGTTCAGATGACGTCAACCAACGGGATGCCATAAATAACTACACAGAATCACTACACACCTACGCAATGATTACTTCATTCACACTGTAGAATTCAACCTCTTTGGACAATTTATATACTTATTGAAAACAAGCTACAACATTTAATACCTTGGAAAATGCCGTTTAATACTTTTTAATAGCCTTAATTTTCGCTATATTGATTTATCAACTTTTAATACTTTTTAAGACCCCGCGGACACCCTGTATATGTATATAGCACCTTTCAACACAAGGCATTTAAAAGTGCTTTACAGAAATGAAAGACATTAAGAGCATTAAGAGGAGACACATTATAAAATGGCATTTAAAAACAGTCATTACAAAGCAAAGATAATAAAATAAAAGTTACAGTGCAGTGTGAGATATGAATATTTATATAGCCTGGATTTAAAAGGACCTGCAGGTTTCTGGGAGTTTGTTCCAGATGTATGGAGCATAATAACTTAACTCCTCCATGTTTAGTCCTGGCTCTGGGGACAGAAAGCAGACCAGAAGACTTGAGAGTTCTAGATGGTTCATCATTTAGCGGGAGATCAGAATAAACCATTCAGTGCTTTATAAACCAGCTGTCTCTGACAGGAAGCCAGTGTAAAGACCTCAGAACTGGACTGATCCACTTTCTGAGTGTTAGCAGCGGCGTTCTGAATAACCTGCAGCTTTCTAATATATGTTTTAGGAGACCTGTAAAGACCCATTGCAGTAGTCCAGTCTGCTGAAGATAAAAGCATGGACACGTTTTTCCAAATGCTGCTGTGACATTAGTCTTTTAATCCTCAATATATTCTCAAGGTGATAGTAGGCTGACTTGTTTTGTTATTTTTCATCATCTGAGCCAGTGGTAGTATGTAGATGTGAAAGAGAGGAGGCCCCAGGAGGGCGCCTTGAGGAACCCCACGTGTCATATTTGTCAACTTATATTAAAGTAGTCCAGTCTGCTGAAGATAAAAGCACTCAGTCTAGTATAAGTTAATAACAATGGGACTTTTTCTGAGTACAACACCTCCCTCTGACTATAAAGGATGTATTTACAGATGGAGGAATCAGGATCACACTCACTCGTTGCAGATGATGACTTTGCAGTCCTCTGGTTTTCCGAAAACCTGGAAGCGTTTCCGCAGCATGTTCTGGGTCACGCTGGTTGGCAGGTTGTGGATGTAGAACACCTGGCAGTTGTCCTGGAAACAGGGAAACCATGGCAACAGTCAGGGACATACATTAAAAAATAGGACAACGCAGAGCAGGAGGACAGACGTGGGAAATGATTGCAGGACGGACAACACTTTACTTCCCCTCCCTGCTGCAGCATGCATCTGAATATCAGTTTGCATAAGCATGACCTAAAATCATGTTTGCATGCTTTGGGTTGTTTTAAAATCTTAAGGCTACTGAGGAGCAGAGGTGTACAAGATCTGAGTACTTCTACTTGTACTCAAGTACAAGATCTGAGTACTTCTCCCATTCTGCTGAGGAGTTTGCCTTTATATTAAGAGTGTGTGAAGGTGTGTGAAGGTGTGTGTGTTCTCTGTACCTCGTCAGACTTGGCTTTGTTCCTCTGCTTGTCGTCGGGACAGATCTCCGAGTTCTCACTAAGAAGTGAACGAGAGAGAAAGAGAAGCGTTAGTGAGAAAAGGACAGAAGGTGAAGCTGAAATGTCAGACAGGAGGGAACAGGTGAACTGCGGCAAAATCTGACACTTCCTCCCTCTGACTGCAACACTGCAACACCTATTACCGTTTCATCCCCTCCCTTTGTCTGCCAGGTACAGAAATAATACTGACCTGATTCTGTGTAAAGTCAACTCACACTGTATCTTACAAGGGCAGAATGAACACTGACCTGATTCACAGTACAGTCTTTGAAACATGTAAAAGATTTGGTTAAAGAACGATTTCGTACACACTGAATGCATCACCTTCACTTCACTCTACATGCAGAGATCTGGGCAAAAGAGCACAGCGAATCTCAGGTATAACTGAATATTGTTTAAAGTAAAAACCATCAAAGGCTATGGTTGGTCGTGTCGCTGCAATGCTATGTTTTCCTGATCAGCGTTTGATGCTTTGACTTGTGGCGCATTTACAACCAAAGATGTCTGCATGTAGAGTAAAGCCTTTGTTTACTCTTGTCTCTATGATTTGGTGCGTCGATATATAGTATAAGACGTAGAGTTTAATCCATTCTGCAAACACACTGTTCTTCTAACTGGCCTTTGTTCACAGCTACAGACAGATTGTAGACCCTGTGTTGTGAGCAGTTGGCTTCCCATATGTGCCACAATATGCCAAGACAATTACACAAGAGTGGTACTTGGATTAGAGTGTATAAAATGCCTGTCCCCTGGTCCGGAAGTCAATGGTTTTCTGAATGTGTTTTTGGTTGTTAGCCTGTAATAAGGTCTGTGGTTAACACAAGCTGAAGAGATTTTAATGTTTTGTTCTACGACATCAAATAGGTTAGTAAATACCCCACAGGTGAATTTACAAGTGTCTATGAGAGACCTGCCTCTCTCAGTTTGATATCTTCTTGACCCCTCCCTCCTCTTCCTCCATGGTACAAGTGTTAGTCCACAGCTTTAATGTCAAAACTGCTCAACCAGTTGGAAATCTGCTCAAATGTTGTAGGTCTGTGAGAGACTCTATGAATCAGCTGACCGTAACGACATATCAACATCATCTCTAACTCCGACCAGGTCCTCAACAGAGAATATGAATCTTTATCAAATCAGAGGAACAGGGTCCCACTTGATTGACTTAAGTACTCCTTTGTGCACGAGTTAATCCTCAAATAAAATACAGAGTTACAGCTGAAACTGAGCATGTTTTCTCTTCAGTGATCGTCATGTTATGGTAAATGTCTGTTCCTTGTATCTGTTCCTTATATGTGTCCTTGTTGATGTTGCAAATGGAGCTGTTGTGATGCAAGAAACATGTTGATCTGAAAATAAAGTATTTTATCGTGTTCTGTCTCACCTGGAGTCTGTCTTGCTGGCGGGTGAGTCGGGACAAAGGTGCATTGTGGGTGATGGGGAGCGAGACGCAGACGATCTCTCCGCCTCCTCCTCGGACACCGGCGGCGTAGCGGTCGCCGACTGGCAGTGAGAGGGCGGCGGCAACGAAGAAATCACCAACTTCCTCGTCGTTTTGGTCGTGGTGGTCGTGATCTGCTGCTCCAGCAATTCTGCTATCTGTGACGCCACCATCACTTCCTCTCTCTCCCTCTCTCTCTCCCTCGACCCCTGATCGTCTACATTTTTCGGTGCTTTGCTACCATCCATTCCCCCACTTTGCGCCTGTAAAATGGCGCACAACATGTCGGCGCTGCGTTTCCTGCTCTCCCCGAGGCTCAGCGCGCAGTAGTCGTGATCTCCGAAGGTCCGGTAGGATTCGTTGGCGCCCGCCTGACCCATGCGCCGCAACTGGGCGTAAAGCTCCGTTTGTTCCGGAAGCTTCCGTGGAGGGTGAGCGCGAGAAAGCCAGGACGAGGAAGCCTTCGTGGAAACGCCGACAACATCGCTGGGTTTTCCTGCCTCTGAAGGTTTGAAGAGCTCATCCTCCACTGGTTTGTGAGGCGGGGTGGTGGGAGGGGTGAGACCTGAGGAGGGAGGAGGAGGTACAACATGAGTCAAATGATTATATAATCATTTAAAACAAACTGCATCCTGACAAGAAACAGTCCTGCACATAAACCCCGGACAAGCTGTGTTTTAGAGGTTACAGATTTAGTGAGCGAAAATACGCAGAGAGCCGGTCATTATGAACAACTGATTGGTTGATTTTGGCTGCAGCTGACGTTAAATTGTCCAGACTTCTTTCTGCGGATTGATATGACGCACATTATTAGCAACAATATGCTATTGCTAGCAGTGGATTGGATAAAGCGCTCTATAAATACAGTCCATTTACCCTCTAGGAAGGAAGACCGCGTAGAGCGTAGCTAGTTTCCCCCTTATTATGCTAAGCTAGGCTAACAGTCTGCTGTTACTCCATATTTACAGATTTACTGCACATATGAAAGTTGTATCAACCTTCGCTTCTAACTCCTAAATGTGTATGAGTTTTCATGCCCTTCATCCCTCCCTTCTCTTATCTCTTCATCCCTTCATTCCTACATCCCTTCATCCCTTACATCCTTTCCTCCCTCCTTTCTCTTATCTCTTCATCCCTTCATTCCTACATCCCTTCATCCCTTACATCCTTTCCTCCCTCCCTTCTCTTATCTCTTCATCCCTTCATTCCTACATCCCTTCATCCCTTACATCCTTTCCTCCCTCCTTTCTCTTATCTCTTCATCCCTTCATTCCTACATCCCTTCATCCCTTACATCCTTTCCTCCCTCCTTTCTCTTATCTCTTCATCCCTTCATCTTCATTCCTACATCCCTTCATCCCTTGGGAGTTTATCGACCTTCGCTTCCAACTCTAAACCCTAAATGTCTATGAGTGTTCATACCCGCATCTTGTTACGTCTAATCCCAAACTAAAACAGATGTAATCCCACTCTCCCCTGGCTCTTATGAGGACATTTCTAGAGCTGTAACCTGTTGCCATCATCCAAACAAACCCTTATTAAACATGATCTGTGTTTACGATATACTTTATGGTCCCCTTAAGGACATTTGTTTACCTGCCGTCCCGCACAGATCCACTCCCAGCGTCTGCTCGAAAGGCTTGCTGCTGTACTGGGACTCTCTGGTGGAAACACAGAAAGAAAAGTTAAATTAATGAGTGCTTTGTCATGTTGGAGTCTGTTGTGTTTTCCAATCCTCCGAGTCAAAAGGAATCCAATAACAGAGAGCTTTTCTTCCCCATGACACAAAAATAGCTCCAGCTGATGTCTGCTGAATTTGAATGATGTTTCTCTCGGTAAAAGCTACCGCGCTCCTCGTTTCTTATCACAACAGCCACATGTCCTCCCCTATTCTTCTTCTGCTTTCTATTCCTGGCTGTCTGCTTCTGTTTCTCCAGTCGCCATGAAAGGCACCATGGAGTGGATTGGCTTCAGGCGGGTTATTACTGAAACTCCTCAGAGAACAGGAGAGTCAAATATATAAAAAAACAAACACACACAACTCTTTCTTTTTTGGTGAACGCTTCAGAAGACAGGCTCATTTGGAAGATGGACGGACGCCAGGGGTTTGTGGAGGAAAACATTCAGCCTGGTTGGAGAAGATCCAGGCTGATTTTTAAAAGTAAGAGCAGTCTGTCTGGCACAGATTAAAATCAGAGCCAGGCAGAGGTCCCCGTTCATTAGGGATCTTAAAAATGAATTTGGGCCCATTTTATCTGGTTTTATGAGATTAAACACGACATGAATGCAAACCATGATTTATGAAGGTTCACTACTATTTTGTTCATGTTTTAGCCCCTCACATCTTTGCAGGTGACTTTTCATTCCTACATCCCTTTATCCCCTTTTCCCTAAATCCCTTCACCCACAATCCCTTCATCTCTTCATCCACAATCCCTTCATCCCTTCACCCCTACATTCCTTAATTCAACAATATTTACATCCCTTCTTCCCTTCATCCTTCCCTTCTCTTATCCCTTCATCCACAATCCCTTCATTCCTTCATCCCTTCATCCTTTCATCTTCATCCCTTCATCCCTACATTCCTACATCCCTTAATCCAACAATATTTACATCCCTTCTTCCCTTCATCCTTCCCTTCTCTTATCCCTTCATCCACAATCCTTTCATTCCTACACCCCTTCATCCTTTCATGCTTTCATCTTCATCCCTTCATCCCTACATCCCTTCATCCCTTCATCCCTACATTCCTTAATCCAACAATATTTACATCCCTTCATCCTTCCCTTCTCTCATCCCTTCATCCACAATCCCTTCATTCCTACATCCATTCATCTTCATCCCTCTCTTCTCTTATCTCTTCATCCTACAGCCCTACATCCTTTCCTCCCTTCATCCCCTTCATCCTTTCCTCCCTTCCTCCCTTCCTCCTCTTATCCTTCATCCCTTAATCCCTTCATCTCTACATCCTTACATCCCTTCCTCCTATCTACTTGTCTCCTCATCCATTTGTATCCAACCTGTGCATACATATTCAAAGTGTGACTCTAAGAATATCTGTGGTGCTGCATCAGCCCAAGTGGAAAAGTGCCAGAATCTGCTTTGAAGAAGATGCTCTGTGAAGAGACTGAAGGTGTCAAATTCCTATTTCCTGAAACTCTGACGCTGCATCGATGCTTTCGTCATGCAGAAGAAGGGATGGTTAGAACTAAACTGCATTGGAAAAACAATAAACCTGACCGTCTGCAGCACACAGAAGCTTTTAAGATCCACAAACCGATCCGTCAAACTTTGCTGAATGTGTTCATCCAGCGTCGGTTATCCGTCTTAGTTTCAAAGGTTTTTTCCTCCCTGCCAACAAACAAATCCTCCCGGACAAAACAACTCAATACTTGGAAGTGTATGAGTTATGGAGCGCTGCACGTCGTGAAGCACTAGATCATATCATGATAAAACAAAAACAAGTGGGATCGAACCAATTAGAGGGGGATTTTTGGAGATGACAGCAGAGGAAATGAACGCCGTGTTTTGCCACAGCAGAAAACTATCGTCCGCGGCTTAATGGAGCTGCCTCTCAATCAGCAATCATCAATAAACCATTTGCAGAAGTCCAATGCATTTTCTCAGCAATGTGGATCAGTAGCTTCCAGTGAATCCATTTGGAGCTTACATCAGACTCTTTATCAGAAATCTACCTGGAAAAAGGTATCTCATCTCATCTCATCTCATCTCATCTCTCATCTCATCTCATCTCATCTCATCATTCATCTCATCTCATCTCATCTCATCTCATCTCATCTCATCTCATCTCATCTCATCTCATCTCATCTCATCTCATCTTCACATAGAGAGACTCACCCTGTGTTCTTGGAGTTGAGAGGCAGACAGAGGCAGGCTCGTTTCTCTGCAAACACATGAAAAACACAGTTATAAACATCACTTTACAACATGCACCCCAGCATATGTGTGGTGTGTGTGTGTTGTGTGTGTGTGTGTGTGTGTGTGTGTGTGTGTGTGTGTGTGTGTGTGGGTGTGTGTGTGTGTGTGTTGTGTGTATGAGTTATCAAACCCTTCAATAGGTTATTAAATGGGTAGTTACCAAACCTTCCAAAATGTAGTTAAACAGGAAGTTATCAACCCATCCAACAGGAAGTGTGTGTGTGTGTGTGTGTGTGTGTGTGTGTGTGTGTGTGTGTGTGTGTGTGTGTGTGTGTGTGTGTGTGTGTGTGTGTATTAAACCTCACCGTTGTGGCAGCAGTGTTTGTTCTCTAGTTCTCCGGCCGTCAGCTTTTCCGTCGTCGTCGTCGCTCCTCCCGTTTGTGTCGGCAGCACTTTGACTCCCGCTCTCGCCTCCTCCCTTTCTTCCCTTTCCTTCCTCCCCATGACTCCTTCCCTCTCCTTTCCTGGCCGAAGCCTCTTGCCGAAGCGACTCGGGAACGAGGCGAGTCGACGGGAGCGACGAACCGAAAAAGAGCCGCCGTCCTCAAAATCCGCAAAATCCACAAAATCCTCCGGGCTCTGAGGCCGCCTCTGCTGGGAGTCTTTACGGAGCTCCAGTTTATTTATAGTGGAGGAGGTGGAGGGGGGGGAGGAAGATTTATTTGGGTGTGAGACTCTGCTGGGGGAGTGAACGTAGGGGGGGGTTTGCAGTCCGTAAGGCTTGCTCACGTCGTACGAGCTGCTCTGCTGCAGGAGGTCTCGGAGGAGAGAGTTGGCCTTCATCTCCCGCCGCCTGAAGGACAAGAAACAGAATAAGAATAAGAATCAGAATTATTATTATTCATCGTTTATTTGGCAGGGACAATGCACAGTAATGAACACTTAAAACATTCAAATGTGTCAAGCCTAACAGTGCCAGATTTAGCTTTGAGCTCATTTCCATCCGCAGTCCCTCGAATAAGTTGTTACAGTAAGATATTGAGACAATGTTGGTGTGGTTTTTGAGGTATATTGAGGAAGTGGTATCAAATTCTGACATTATTAGGGTCCACAATTGCAGTTTTGAGTCCTCTAAAACGAGCTTAAATGCAGCAAAATCAGTCCACCAGGAGTACAAATATGGCCAACTCCTGGTTAAAACGGTCATATTTGATCCTGAAAATGTCAGAAATGGACTCAGCATCCTCAATAACCTCCAAAACCTATTAACTATTGTCTGCAAATGCAATTTATGCTAATTGTGCAATGTACAGGTTAGCATCCAGAAGTTTCTTTGTGCTGGAAACCGGCACTCTACATTTCTAACATAACACTTCTTCTCAACATCTCCGGGTTCGCAACTCAATAACAGATTTTTGTTTGATTTGACTAACCTTGCAAAGGGCATCCTGCGGGGGCGCTGTTGCTCCCAGTGCCCGGCGCGGACACCAGTACCACCCTGCTGTGGGTGTTAGTGGGGGGGCGGGGGGCCTCGTTTCGGGCCCTCGGCCTCGGCGCCTCCTTCCTTTGATCCCAGCCCTGCTGCTTGCGGATGGGCAGGCAGTAGGTGTGCATGTAGGTGATCAGATCCACCACCGAGCGCAGCTCCTTCTCTGAGCTGAACTGAGACTTTGGAGGAGGAACAGCGACGACTCCTCCCTCCACTTCGCTGCTGGAAGACTCCTCCTCTTCATCTTCATCCTCCTCCTCTGACTCACTCTCTTCTTCCTCTTCGTCCTCTTCCTCCCTCTTCCTCCTTGTCCTCCTCAGTGTCTCGAGCGGTGGTCAGGTGTTTGTGCAGCTCGGTGCAGAGACGACCGGACGGACGGACGGCGCGCGGCTTCCTGTGACGGAGGTCACACTGAAGGGTGGAGACACAGCGTGAGACGTTACATTCAAACTGTTTGATCATCAGAGGTACAGCTCTTTCATTCTCATGCACCCAAAACCCTCGATAAATATATCCCTCAAGTGCTTCATCAGTAGGGTCCAGGCTGAAGGAAAAAGTCTAAAAGACTTGAAAGAAGCTCAACCACAAAGGTTGGGGCTTGTTTCTGCTAAAATCTTACGAAGAGTTGATAAAAAAATGTTTAAAGGGAACAGCAGAAGAAGACGGAGAGGAAGTAAACACTAAAGGGAACAGCAGAAGAAGACAGAGAGGAAGTAAACACTAAAGGGAACAGCAAGAAGACGGAGAGGAAGTAAACACTAAAGGGAACAGCAGAAGAAGACGCAGAGGAAGTAAACACTAAAGGGAACAGCAGAAGAAGACAGACAGGAAGTAACACTAAAGGGAACAGCAGAAGAAGACAGAGAAGTAAACACTAAAGGGAACAGCAGAAGAAGACAGAGAAGAAGTAAACACTAAAGGGAACAACAGAGAAGAAGACAGGGAGTAAACACTAAAGGGAACAACAGTAAAGAAGACAGGAAGTAAACACTAAAGGGAACAACAGAAGAAGAAGACAGGGAGTAAACACTAAAGGGAACAACAGGAAGAAGACAGGAGTAAACACTAAAGGGAACAACAGGAGAAGAAGACAGTGAGTAAACACTAAAGGGAACAACAGAAAAGACAGACAGGAAGTAAACACTAAAGGGAACAACAGAAGAAGAAGACAGGGAGTAAACACTAAAGGGAACAACAGGAGAAGAAGACAGGGAGTAAACACTAAAGGGAACAACAGAGAAGAAGACAGGAAGTAAACACTAAAGGGAACAGCAGAAGAAGAAGCCAGGGAGTAAACACTAAAGGGAACAACAGGAGAAGACAGACAGGAAGTAAACACTAAAGGGAACAGGGGAAGAAGAAGACAGGAAGTAAACACTAAAGGGAAAACAGAAGAAGAAGCCAGGGAGTAAACACTAAAGGGAACAACAGGAGAAGAAGACAGGGAGTAAACACTAAAGGGAACAACAGGAGAAGAAGCCAGGGAGTAAACACTAAAGGGAACAACAGGAGAAGAAGACAGGGAGTAAACACTAAAGGGAACAACAGGAGAAGACAGACAGGAACTAAACACTAAAGGGAACAGGGGGAAGACAGACAGGAAGCAATTATCAAAACCTTTTTTTGAACCTGGTTTAATTTAGTTTTACTAAAGAAATGAGCACAGTTAGAGCCCACACGTGTTGGTTATCCTGAGACATTTTATGATGAAGAAATATGTACACATTTCCCACAAGAACAAACGTATTAAAAAATGTGTTGACTGATTGCTGCTAATGACATTTACCAAAATCATTAAATCTGATGAGATGTTGAAGGGTTGAGGAATCACTTCTAAACTAAACAAAGTCGTTTTAATTGTTGAGGGATGCTTACGCTCTCTTATCACTTTCATTGGTAGAAAGAGGAAGTAAGTAAAAGTGTTCTTGTCTCACCTTGACCAGAGGTTTGACCGTCCTCAGGCTGCGGCTGCTGTATCGACTGCCGTTGACTTTCTGTGAATCGATTCCTGCGGGAACGTTGGGAGGCGTCAGCAGCAGCTTCTTCAACTAGTGAGGAAGAGGAGGGACAAATAAACACATCCTTTACTCAACTACAAATACAGATACTCGTGTTTAAAAATACTCTGGTAAAGTAGAAGTACTGACTAAACTTCTTTACTCAAGTAAAAGTAAAGAGGCTTTGAAATGTACTTCAGTAAAAAGTACCCATAACTAGCAGCTATTTTAAAGAGTACCTGACCTCCCTTTATATTAATAGAACAATAATGTCATTGTTAGCTAATGAATGTTTCCATGCTGAACAACGGCAACATGACAACGTTTCATTGGTCCCTCTTCTTTAGAGAAGACCAGGAAATGATGGATACACGGATCGTGTTCAAATCAATAGGCACGCAATGACTCTAAATAATAATGATCACGCCACCAAACACACATTCAGACTAAAGGAACCAGCCTGTTTGGAACATGGAAGAAGTAGAAAGTACAGGTATTTGGGTTCAACATGGAAGAAGTAGAAAGTACAGGTATTTGGGTTCAACATGTAAGAAGTAGAAAGTACAGGTATTTGTGTTCAACATGTAAGAAGTAGAAAGTACAGGTATTTGGGTTCAACATGTAAGAAGTAGAAAGTACAGGTATTTGGGTTCAACATGGAAGAAGTAGAAAGTACAGGTATTTGGTTCAACATGTAAGAAGTAGAAAGTACAGGTATTTGTGTTCAACATGTAAGAAGTAGAAAGTAAAAAGTCGTCAGGAAAATAAGTAGTGGAGTAAAGTACTGATACCAGAGAATTGGCTCAAATGCAACCTTTTTCTTAAGGTTTTTTTTAAAGATATGACCAAAGAATTCACTTAAATGAATCCCTGTTTTGTGGTAAAGACTAACAACGTTTTTTTTAATGTTTCCACGTGGGATAAAAAGTCAGATCTCGTCCAAACTCCATTCTCTAATCTCCGAGCTGTCGGACGTTAACTCGAGGTTTTTTCGGGGAATAATGTGAGCAGAGGTCTCGGGGTTACAGTTCTGTACATTCATCACTTCAGTGAAGCCGACAGCTACACGGCACATCCACGAGTCCCATTAAAGAGCCATTTCTATCGCTGTAATAACACAATATGACTTCTGCTCCTCCTGGTGTCTTTCCATCAACTCTTTCCATCTCTGATGACCTCCATCTTCTCCTCTACTGTAATCCTTTTCCTGTCTTTCGGCTCATTTTTCCTACTTTCCATTTTCATCCTTTTGCTCCATCTATGATCTTTTACAACCACCACCAAAAACAAACGTTGATTTAAAATAGGATGAGAAATTAAACTGTATAGTTATCTGTTTGGATTTCTTATATTTACCCTTTTTTTACTTTAATTTCCTCTTTTTCTTAGTTTTTTCCTTCATTTTCATTTCGCTTTTCATTGATTGGTAATGTATGTTATTTTTGCCTTGGAAATGTGTGTATATATACATTATGTGTACATTTAAATGCGTGTGTACTTATGTAAGTATTGTATGTGTATGTATATATAGAATTGTGTTTATGTATGTGTGTATTTTATATACATACACACATGGAAACCTACCTACGTTTGCAGTTGAAATCCCGTAATATGTCAAAGAAATTCCAAACCGAATGACTATTTTCGATATAATCCTTCCCTCTTCCCTGTTTTTGATTGTCTGATTCATTAACTGTCTGTTTTAATATTGAATTGTATAAAAAAAAATCCGCTTTATCTACACCTGTGATCCTTTCCATCCCTCCATTCATCCACTTCTTCTTCTCAGATCAAACAGGAAGCAGGAATCAGAACAAACCCCCTCCTCATAATTACTTCCAAAGGGTTTTTCAAATGAACATAACGCTCCTGATTCTCCCACTATCCTTTCATTGATATTCATCCATTCAGTCCCAGCGTCATGACGGGGATATCAGCTGATAGAAGATCAGCTTAGGGAGAAAATCCCTCGCTATCTGTGCAGCTCGCAGAGAAAACGCCGGTGTAGGAATCGTACAGATGTGAGAGGAAAGAAGAGCGGGAGGATATTCCCAAAAGACTCCCAGAAAAACTCACAAAGAGTCCAACAATTCATCCAGGAATGAAAGAGTCCTCTCTGTATATCAGTATGTAGTGTCTCTACTTTAAAGAGTCCTCTCCTGCTGATGTTCAGGTGTATATCAGTATGTAGTGTCTCTACTTTAAAGAGTCCTCTCCTGCTGATGTTCAGGTGTATATCAGTATGTGGTCTCTACTTTAAAGAGTCCTCTCCTGCTGATGTTCAGGTGTATATCAGTATGTACTGTCTCTACTTTAAAGAGTCCTCTCCTGCTGATGTTCAGGTTTATATCAGTATGTGTGTCTCTACTTTAAAGAGTCCTCTCCTGCTGATGTTCAGGTGTATATCAGTATGTGGTGTCTCTACTTTAAAGAGCCTCTCCTGCTGATGTTCAGGTGTATATCAGTATGCAGTGTCTCTACTTTAAAGAGTCCTCTCCTGCTGGTGTTCAGGTGTATATCAGTATGTGTGACTCTACTTTAAAGAGTCCTCTCCTGCTGATGTTCAGGTGTATATCAGTATGTGTGTCTCTACTTTAAAGAGTCCTCTCCTGCTGATGTGCAGGTGTATATCAGTATGTAGTGTCTCTACTTTAAAGAGTCCTCTCCTGCTGATGTTCAGGTGTATATCAGTATGTGGTGTCTCTACTTTAAAGAGTCCTCTCCTGCTGATGTTCAGGTGTATATCAGTATGCAGTGTCTCTACTTTAAAGAGTCCTCTCCTGCTGTGTTCAGGTGTATATCAGTATGTAGTGTCTCTACTTTAAAGAGTCCTCTCCTGCTGATGTTCAGGTGTATATCAGTATGTACTGTCTCTACTTTAAAGAGTCCTCTCCTGCTGATGTTCAGGTGTATATCAGTATGTACTGTCTCTACTTTAAAGAGTCCTCTCCTGCTGATGTTCAGGTGCATATCAGTGTGTAGTGTCTCTACTTTAAAGAGTCCCCTCCTATAGCTTACACAGAGGACTACATATAACTGAGACAGACTTTAATACCTGTTATAGGCTGGCTGTGACTTTGTGACAGTAATGTAAAACATTATGGAGGTAAATCAAACTGATGGGACATTAAGAAGTTCTCTGAAACAACCAGAGTGTTTATGATGCTGGTTGTTTGCCATAACCTTTATTTACAACACTTATTATATATTATATACTATTACTGTAATGTGTGTATTACTGTAATGTGTGTATTACTGTAATACTTTAATGAGTACTACATCACCATATTTGGCAGACATACTATCTGGGTCAAATGACTGACATCTCTGCTGGTCAGGCCAACTTGGCACAGTGTGTGTGTGTGTGTGTGTGTGTGTGTGTGTGTGTGTGTGTGTGTGTGTGTGTGTGTGTGTGTGTGTGTGTGTGTGTGTGTGTGTGGTGTGTGTGTGTGTGTGTGATGCTCTCAGAGAAGTGAAGAGGAGACTGAAGGTGTGTGTCTGTGTGAAACATTGAAAGCCCTCACACACTCTCTACTCCACTCTGGAGGCCTGCCAAAGCATCAATGCGAGCCTTGTTCTCAGAGGAACACACACACACTAACACACACACACACACACACACACACACACACACAGAAACACACACACACAAAATGGGGGTGCAGTGAAGTTTTTCCTTTAATATGTCAGCCGTGTTTTTTCTAAATAAATAATTAAATTGTCGTAAATGACGTATTTAATCACATCAGATATAACATTTTATCCCTTATTTATTCTATTAATGGAGACACACATTGTAACTTCTCCAGGGGATCATTTACATTTGGACGAGTATTTATTTATTTTTTAACCAAAAGAGTAGACTGTGAACTCCTGAACGCGTGTTTGCTCGAGTGTAAAAGACGAAGTGTTATGCAATCAAAACAAACGACAAACTCATGTTTTTTGTCTCTTACTTGCTGTAAATCTAGCAATTAAGGTATCAATTATCAACTCTTTAATGCAATGTGTCTGTTTTTACATTCTCATTAGTAGGACTGATGGGGTTTTTTTTCTCCAAATGTGCTTTTATCCGCATCTTCATATCAATAAGAGAGTGTTAATATATGAATAAAGTGATATATGAAAGCAGTTACACGTTCACGTGTTCAATTAAACGTTTTGGCAGCTCATAAATACGTGTTTTAATCTAATCAATAAAACTAATAATATTTTGAACTGATTGATGTGTGTATTAAACACACACACACACACACACACACACACACACACACACACACACACACTGCCTGCAGTACCACTTCTCACCAGTAGAGGGCAGAGACACGCAAACATGAGTGACAGCAGTCATGTGACAGAAAACCACTCAACTGAAGAGAATAGAGGATGAACACACACACACACACACACACACACACACACACACACACACACACACACACACACACACACACACACACACACACACACAGCATAATGTTATTGCAGCAGCTTTTGTGTGTGAGTGGATGTTTTGTTGCTACCTTTGACACTGATAGTGAACACAATGGAATTATATATTGGGGTCCTGGAGTATTTACACAATGCATTTCACTAACTAGTGAGTCTAAAGTCCTTCCAAGGAAAGGGAATACCACTAAAAACACATTTAAATGAGTATTTCTGCAGTGGTGTGTGTATTGTGTTGCTTTAACCAGACGCCGGGTCATGGAGACGCTCTGATGTAAATACAGGGACATGTTGTGGGGTAAACAGTGATTGAACCTGTGAGGTGTGTGTGTTTCTACAGCTAAGTGGCTGCTGCAGGTGGACATAATGATAGCAGCAGTGTAGTTATTATATTATATTTAGCAGAGACAGAAAACACAGTTTACAGGAAGGACTTCTGAAAAATGGCACTAATTGGACGATTCATGGAAAAGTGTTACGGCGGTTATGAGGCAAAAAAGTACAATGAATTAAAAAGGCCCTGTTGTGTTTTTGGTGGCGTTCCCTCTCCTGTAGTGTGCTCTATATGTTTCTGTGCATGTAAATGGTCGGCAAAGGCTGAAATCCCTGTGTTCCTTACAACAAGTCAATAGTTATGAACTGAAATGTGCAGATTTGGTAACAGACATATCCTTTCTTAGTAAAACCAAAACGGCATTAAGCTGGAATCTGAACCACTGATGAAGTCAAAGGTCAAATAAAACGATTATTCTACAATTTAATGGTAAAGAAACCAATGTTTAACTCGTGTTTTTGGTTTAGTTTGTCATCAGGGTTGCAGAAAAAACCAGACCCAACGTTTGTGAAACTTAAGATTCAAAAGATTCAAAGGTTGTATTGTCAGAAGCACAAAGCTACAGTGTGGAAATGGCAATGCAACTTGGCATGGCTTTGGAAACCGTCTTAGTAAAAAGAAACTGCATTAAGCTGGAATCTGTACCACTGATGAAGTCAAAGGTCAAATACATCTATTATTCTGCAATGAATTGGCGTTAGAAACCATTACTTATAATAGAATAGAAACAGCAGAGGTCTGCAGTCTCCAATAACTCTAACGTCGTGTTTTATATATTTTAAGTGTGTTGTTCTAATTGCGTTTTGATGATTTTTCACTCTTTAGAATGTCTTTGAGTTTCTAGAAAAGCGCTCTATAAATAAAATGCATTATTATAACCTCCATGTTTCTCTCTCTTCATGCACAGAGGATGCTTTCTAACACTCAAAGTCACCGTGTCGCGTCAGAAACCCTCCACGCTCTGACGGATGAGGTCAGCATGATGAAGTGGTTTCAACACGTGGAACTTACGCTGCATTTCATCAGGTTCCTCTCCACTAACCGGCCTCTCTTCCTCCTCTGACCTTCAGAGTTTGGAGGGAAACCGACAGCCGTAACTGATCAACCAGTTTACTCCAGGCAGAACCAGGCAAGGTGAGTCGAGGGCAGAGCATTCATGTGACCACCGTCATGTGACCAACACAATATAGGAGATAGAATCTGCAGGTTTGACCTCTCAGTGTCTCTGAATGTTTGTTATGGACTAAACAATCACCTGCATGGCATTAAAGAGCAACAGAGCTAGATATTTTACATTTATATTCTATTTCATATTTAATAATCCATTCCTTGCACAATTCATGTATCCTGCTTTATATTTTGTTACTGTAAACTTGTATTTCCACATGTATATTTTCCACATTTTTATTTCAGAAATATTTTTGATTGTTTATTTCTAGTGTCTTAATTTCTCTTATGTACGTCTTTCTACCTACCTACCTACCTACCTACCTACCTACCTACCTACCTACCTACCTACCTACCTACCTACCTACCTACCTACCTACCTACCTACCTACCTACCTACCTACCTACCTACCTACCTACCTACCTACCTACCTACCTACCTACCTACCTACCTACCTACCTACCTACCTACCTACCTACCTACCTACCTACCTACCTACCTACCTACGTACCTTCCTTCCATCCATCCATCCATCCATCCATCCATCCATCCATCCATCCATCCATCCATCATCCATCATCCATCCATCCATCCATCCATCCATCCATCCCCATCCATCCATCCATCCATCCATCCATCCATCCATCCATCCATCCATCCATCCATCCATCCATAAATTGAGATTGCAAGAAACACAACTCAACCGAAAGTGGGAAAATGGACTCTATGGAAGACTCAAAACAAAGACATTTGACTGGAACAATAGTTAATAGTTAGTTATATATATTCAAGACTTTAATAACATGAAGACATATCCCTAGCCTTTTATTTATTCTTATTTTGCCTTGCTGGCTTTTGTAACATGATTGTATGTTGTTGTACGCAGCGTGTTAATGCCATGTATAATGTGACAATACAGATTTAAAGCAGTTTGTAATCCACACGCTCACAGATATCAGGAGCAGCTTGGCATCTTTCTGGCTTCCTTTACTGCCAAACTGCTCTTATCCCGGTAATGGAGCTCCGACAGTCATTAGAGTCATTTTCATTTCCACCAATTTGACAGGAATGCCCCTTCCTCTGGTCACTTTCCTCCATGAAAAGTCCACGTAGCGACTTTTTCTAAACACCAGCGTCTTTTATTAATAGTTTTTAGTTAAGGTATCATTGATCAAATCTTTAATTGCAATATGTCTGTTTTTACATCCTAATAAGTAAGACTGAGGTTTTTCATATCAATATGAGATTGTTAATATATGAACAAAGTGATATATGAAAGCAGTAACAATAATCTAACTGGATGTCATCAGTTATGATAAATTCACGTGTTAAATTAAACCTTTTGGCAGGTCACACACACACACACACACACACCACACAAACACACACACCACACACACACACACACACACACCACACACACACACACACACACACACACACACACACACCACACTCACTCACTCACTCACTCCTCACTCACTCACTCACTCACTCATCACTCTCTCACTCTCCACTCTCTCACTCTCTCACTCTCACTCTCTCTCACTCTCACTCTCTCACTCTCTCACTCTCTCTCTCTCTCTCTCTCTCACTCTCTCACTCTCTCACTCACACTCACACACTCACACAAACACACACACACACACACACACAGCCAGCGTCTTTTGTCAATCGTTTTTCAATGAGAACAGAGCGAATGACGTCAAATCGATCCGAGCGAGCGCTCTCCGGCTTTCTTCAACTTGTCGGCGAAGGAACTGGATGAAAAGCTCTTTTGAGCCGTGCTTTCAGACGGAAACAAAGTTATGAATCATAACAAAGACAAAGAAACATCATTTCTATGCCGTTTCTTTTGCCTTGTGTTGAAATGTGCTGTATCAATAAACCTTGAATGACCAAATTGAATGGCAAAGCATCCAATAACTTATTGTGATTTTTCCAATAATTCCAGCAATGTATCCAATATTGAAGTATTTCTGGACTCAAAGGATGGACCAGACGAACAGACTTGTCCAGAAACCACCCTGAAAAGTCCTAATTCTTTAACTTGGAGTGATGAAATGCTCTTTGTATGTAATATAACTTCCTTTGACTGCCTGTTATGTAATGGATCTTAAGGTTTTGCAGGTTTTAGAGGAGTCCCTGTTGTTCCCTGTTGCTACACACCCTTCCTCTCATTGTAAAGCTTCACAGCCGTCCTCTGAGTGTTTTATAGTGCGGTGTGTAATTACAAATAGAAAGGCTCGCTGAACGTTTTAGATATTCATCCGAGCGGCATGACTGCAAAACAATCGCTCCTTTGTGATCCGATGCTAAATCACAGCGCAGCAGAAAGACCCTGGAAGCTTTAGCTGAGGAGTTTAACTCAAATCAAGGAAGTGCTCTGGATTCATCGTGACGACAAGCAGCAGCGATCAGAGGAGGTTTCACTGCAGAGAAACTCTTCCTGCTTCAGTGAAGCTGCAGAGCTTTCAGGCTGAACACGAGGAAAGTAGGGCAACACGAACACTAACGGTGCTTTAGGATGAGAGGCAGGAAGGAAGTACTTTTACTACAGTATTATACTTTTTGACATACTTTACTTGTGTATTTGTATTTACTGCTACTTAATACTTCTCCAACACAACATTTTGGAGGGAAATATTGTACTTTGAACTCCCCTCCATTTATCTTGACCAGAGGTGGACCTTTAACCTTTACTCAAGTGTTGTATTGTTGGAGGTATTTGTACTGGGTATGTTCACTTTATGCTACATTACACTTCTACTTCTACTGCACCTCATCTTACTTTAGTTACTCTACATATGTTGGTACTTTAAGGATATTTTGAAGCAAATACTTGTGTACTTTTACTGAAGTAAGTATGTTGAATGCAGGACTTTTACAGCACATCTACTTCTTCCAACTCAGGGTTTCATGTTCTTTGCGGGGGGTTGTGTCAGGTGCAGAGAGGGTTCATAACAGAGAGAGGGGAGAACAACAAGGTCAGATCCTAGAACTCTGATTCAGGGAAAGATGGAGGGGCCTAAAGAGAGAGAGAGAGAGAGAGAGAAGAGAGAGAGAGAGAGAGAGAGAGAGAGAGAGAGAGAGGCATCCAGCAGCACTGTGTGAAAAGAGAGAGATGGGGGAGGGCTGAAAGAACATAAACCAGCTGAGAGAACATACATGTTCAGAGTACTAAACAGTGTCTCTACTTTAAAGAGTCCTCCCTGATGTTCAGGTGTATATCAGTATGTAGTGTCTCTACTTTAAAGAGTCCTCTCCTGCTGATGTTCAGGTGTATATCAGTATGTAGTGTCTCTACTTTAAAGAGTCCTATCCTGCTGATGTTCCGGTGTATATCAGTATGTAGTGTCTCTACTTTAAAGAGTCCTCTCCTCCTGATGTTCAGGTGTATATCAGTATGTAGTGTCTCTACTTTAAAGAGTCCTCTCCTGCTGATGTTCAGGTGTATATCAGTATGTAGTGTCTCTACTTTAAAGAGTCCTCTCCTGCTGATGTTCAGGTGTATATCAGTATGTAGTGTCTCTACTTTAAAGAGTCCTCTCCTCCTGATGTTCAGGTGTATTTCAGTATGTAGTGTCTCTACTTTAAAGAGTCCTCTCCTGCTGATGTTCAGGTGTATCAGTGTGTAGTGTCTCTACTTTAAAGAGTCCTCTCTCCTGATGTTCAGGTGTATTCAGTGTAGTGTCTCTACTTTAAAGAGTCCTCTCCTGCTGATGTTCAGGTGTATATCAGTATGTAGTGTCTCTACTTTAAAGAGTCCTTTTTCAGTCTTATTATCAGAGTTTCTATCAATAATCACCAACTTCCTGCAAGTGGCTAAAGATTTGCCTCCTTCACTAGCCCAAAAAAAAAAAGGTTATATATTAAGCGGCTGGTAACGTCTAAACATTCACTATCCATGTCAGCAGGTGGACGAAAAAAGTGAATATTCCACCAAAGACCTGGGAACATGCCACCATTATGACATTAAGCCTAAGCTTAGATCTACATTAAAAATGAGTGGGAATCCAGGAGTGACCTTTAATTAAATACAATTATAATCCTAATCACTGCACACATTTACATCCTGCACGAACTCTGCATGAGAATTTGCATGTGGACTCTCTCTCTATTCCTGGAAGGACACGCGGTGCTAAGAAATACAGAAATAACACACACTCACACACTCTCTCACACTCTCACACACACTGGATGAAAGGTCACAGCGTGCCTCTTGTTTTCCCGGAGTTTAGACGCAGACTTTGAACCTCGCAGGCCACAAGGGGAACATCAAGGTTAGCAAACGCGACACAGATTAAGATACCGGGGAGAAAAGAGAAGGGGATCATGGGAAAAGGTTTGAGTTTGAAGCTTTATGAAAAGATTCAACAGGCGAGAGTTTTGATCCACGAGATACTTTTTGATTTGAGAACTTCTGACAGAAAAACATGAAGGGGAGGAATATCAAGCTTTTGAAAGCAGGGGGTAAATGTTCAAATGGTGGCGGCTAAAGAGAGGTCAGGGGAAATTAGAATAAGTGAGCGTTACACTTCATATTATCTGTAGAGAAAGGTGCAGGAATGAGTCCTTATACCTGGAAATGAGTCAGCATTTAACCACTTATTGTTCCCTGGTGTCCAAGTTTGTAACGTGTTTTTTCTGAAGAGATTTTCACGTTTTAAACTATGACTAAACATCATCCGACCAACATTAGCCACCTTTAGCTTAGCGGTGGTGACGTGAAGTCATGTGACCGTGCTGTAGTTTCTTTATAGCCCAACATTAGGCACCTTTAGCTTAGCGGTGGTGACGTGAAGTCATGTGACCATGCTGTAGTTCCTTTATAGCCCAACATTAGGCACCTTTAGCTTAGCGGTGGTAACGTGAAGTCATGTGACTGTGCTGTAGTTCCTTTATAGCCTAACATTAGCCCTTTAGCTTAGCGGTGGTGACGTGAAGTCATGTGACCGTGCTGTAGTTCCTTTATAGCCCAACATTAGCCTCCTTTAGCTTAGCGGTGGTAACGTGAAGTCATGTGACTGTGCTGTAGTTCCTTTATAGCCTAACATTAGCCTCCTTTAGCTTAGCGGTGGTGACGTGAAGTCATGTGACCGTGCTGTAGTTCCTTTATAGCCCAACATTAGCCCTATAGCTTAGCGGTGGTGACGTGAAGTCATGTGACCGTGCTGTAGTTCCTTTATAGCCCAACATTAGGCACCTATAGCTTAGCGGTGGTGATGAAGTCATGTGACTGTGCTTCCAAATTCCCTCCCACTCCAATAATACAAAGGTGAAATAAAGAGGAAAGGAAGTTGTCCTTACCAGAGAAGGGTCCTCTGTCTCGGACCCCAGTGATTGGCTGAAGTCTTCAGCGCTCAGAGAGAGATTGTCCTCGTCTTCCTCTTCCTGGTTAGGCTCCTCCCCCAGGACGGGGAAGACGGAGAGCCCGCCCACTTCTGCGTCCACCATCCCATCCAAGCTGTCCGTCAGAGCGGCGAGCAGAGCGGCGTTTTCCTCCTGCAGGAAACACAGAGAGAGAGAGAGCTTTTAAAGAATATATCGTGTAAATAACCCAATTTGTGTTCTTTGAACCTGAAAAGGATATGGCATTGTTTTTGTTACTTTCATTGCAATTGTATACATGTTTTAAGTGTAATTTAGCTTTGAAGTTCACTTGTTTAATGGTATGCTAAAGTAATGCTAATATGGATGTAGCTTACATGTATTTGTTGTTTTGTGACTTTGTGTAGCTCTTACGTTGTTTTTTGGAGTTTTCAATACATTTGAAATCATCAGTCAAGAGTACGACCATCTTTCGGAGGGATCTGCTACATATCGTTTGAGTTTTTTCTTAGAATTAGATATTTTTCACAGAATTTGACTTTTTTCCTGAGAATTTGACTTTTTTTAAATTTCTGACTTTTTTCTTAGAATTTGACTTCTTTCCCAGAATTTCACTTCTTTCTAGGAATTGGATTTTTTTTTACAGAATTTAAATGTATCTCATTATTTCACTTTTTAAAATTTGACTTTTATTTTCGCTATAATCCAAAATCACGTGCAGGAATCCCATTGGCTGTTTTTGGAGCGAACCATTGTGATGCTAACTTCCGGGGGTCGGCCTACAAAGACACGTCATCACTGAACAACTCTTGTCATTCAAGAATCTCTCTATGAATCCCCTTTACCTCCAGTCTAATCAGCTGTTGTCTAAAGTCCATTCCTCCTCTCCTATCTGTTATTTGTTTACATGCTGATCCTTTGAACTCATTGACAGTTTGATGATGTACCCGTCAGTCGGCACTACCTGCCTCTACTGTATCTTAGTTGCTCATGATGTTGCACAAGCTGCATGTCATGGTCTCAATTTGCAGATGCAGAAAATACAGTTTATCTTTAATTTCAGCCACGATGCCTCTGTGGGTGTTCATCTTGCTGAGAGGCAGTCTGCAGCAGAGGTGATATCACGACTGCATTCATCCGTCTCTCTTTTATCATCAGCCTCTATCTGTTCCCGACACAATATTCATCCTTTCATTATTTCTCTGGCTCTCTGACTCTTTTCCTTCACCCGATGCTGCAATTTAGACTCGTCAAAAACAAGAAAAGTCATGCACAAGTTTAATCAAAGCTGGGCGTTGAACTTGTGCTTTTCCTGATAGTGTTTTTGGGTTAAATGAGGTTTAGTTAATGCCTCACTTTTCCCCGTATAGGATTTAAATCTCTCGTCTGATTGGTTTGGAGGCTCTATTATTCTTTTTGGGTTTGTTCCTTTCCTGTAGTGTGTTCCAGCTTTTGTGTGCATGTAAATGGTCTCCAAAGGCTAAAATCCCTGTGTTACGTCGCAAGGGAGAGTTTGTTTTTAAGAATACCCATTAGCATTAGCTATTCTTCCTACTAGTTTGGAATACTGAAAGATAGAAGGAGGGTTACTTTAAAAATGTATTTCATTATAGTTTTTAGTTATAGAAAATGTAATCTACTCTGAGTATCACAATATAAAAGTAATGTATGAGCCTCACTGTGTGTGTTCTATAGGGTTTAGTGCATGTCAATGGTCTGCAAAGGCTTAAATCCCTGTGTTCCCTGTTTGTAGCACTGGCTATTCTTCCTACTACTTGGGTCAGATAGAAGGAGGGTTACTTAAAAAATAGATTTCATTACAGTTTTTAGTTATATAGTTTTGTGTGCATGTAAATGGTCTGCAAAGGCTAAAATCCCTGCGTTCCCTCCGGAAGTTTGTTTTTAAGAATTAGCATTTGCTATTCTTCCTACTAGTTGGGAATACTGTCAGAGAGAAAGATGCGAGAGATAACGAGGGTTACTTAAAACGTAGATATCATTACAGTTTGTAGTTTTAAAGAATGTAATCTAATCTGAGAATATAAAAGTCATGTGACCTGACTGTATATAACTGCCCTTTTCCACACATCTGTGAAAAGGTCAACCTCTGACCCCGGCAGATTATATTTTTGTATCGATCAGACGCTCGGCTGGGCTTTGGTTATGAAAACATTAATGAATAGCATGAAAAGCCCCCGAGCTGTATCCCTTAGCATCGGAAACTAATCCCGTGACGGGCGATGTGTGTGTGTGTGTGTGTGTGTGTGTGTGTGTGTGTGTGTGTGTGTGTGTGTGTGTGTGTGTGTGTGTGTGTGTGTGTGCGTGCGTGTGTGTGTGTGTGTGTGTGTGTGTGTGTGTGTGGTGTGTGTGTGTGTGTGGCCGGGCTTCATTTAACCTTGGTCAGGTACAGACAGAAACTGATAGACAGGATGGGGAGTAATGGATTTCATGAAACAAGATAAACAGCAACGAAAGGTAATCAGGTTACGTTACATTTTGTATTCTGACCTTTTACTTAGATTTATGACTGAATAAATGACTGAATTTGACATTTAAAAACAAAAATATTCTGAATTTTTTTATATTCTGACTTCTTTCCCAGAATTCTATGTTTTTTCCAGGTATTCCAATTTTTCCCAAAATTGATTTTCTTTACCCCGAATTGGAATTTTCCCAATATTAGATTGTTTCCAGCAAATTGACTTTTTCTAAGAATTTCACTTTTTCCCCAAATGTGACTTTTTTTCTCCCAAAATGTGACTTTTTTCACAGCATTAGAAGTTTTTCCTAAGAATGAGATTTTTCCAAGAATTTGACTTTTTTCTTAGAATGTGATTTTCTCACAACATTTCTTTTCACTATATTTGCCCAGTTTCTCAGTTTTCTAAATGTAATCTCAGAACAAAAAACCAAACACATTTGCTCAGATGTTTTTTTCTAAAGTTTCAAATGTGGCCCTTATCCTCTTCCGTAAAATAGCAAGTTAAAGAGCAAAGAAAGAAACCTTTTGCTATCACTTAAAACCGACAATACCAAAGTTGCAGAATAACCACAGAAAAGCAATTAAAACAGAAAATGCTCGGGCAGGAGAAACAAAGATAAAGACAGAAAGGGAGATGAGAGGGTGGGACTAAAGCTGGGAAAAGATTCAATAAGGAAAGTTAAAAAGGGAGAATAAAAAGAAAGATCCACAAGATAACAGCCTTGTAGAAGTGTTTGATAAAAGAAGAAGATATGCTCCTATATTATGTCTTCTCTTTTGTCTCCAGATCTAAATTATGAAGCATCGTGTCGGTGCACATTTCTCCATAAGAGTCAGTCTCGAAACAAAGAACTATCACAGTTAATGGAGTACTTTGTCCCGACTGTGTTTTAAGTTTTGTGTCGACAGCAGGAAGACCAACCAGTCGGACGTCGGCTAATGGGGACGGAAATAAGAATAAAAAAGATCTCAGACGGAGACAGTGTGTGTTTATTCCACCTGTATTCCCATCATGTCTTTCATTTAACGAACACTCTGCGGTGCATTGCAGCGTCACACACACCCAATGATCTGCACCTAAACGCCACTTTATCTCTTTGTTGTTTTTTATTCTCGAGATGCACTCAATTTAGCTTCCGTAATGGGACCTGGAAACCTTAAAGACAATCAATGGTCCAGGGTTTCAGATGGAGACGCAGCAGGAGGGATTCCCTGAATTCATGCACCTGATACCGGAGCCTCGGGGCTTTTATTGGCCGTGTTTAGAAGCAACAACCGATCCGAGCTAATGGACTGCTTCCATCCTCATGTTTCACATAGCGTAACTGTGAATACTTTGGCAGCAACCCGTGAGACATGCTGCAAATTTCACATTTCGCAGAGAGATCGGATACCTGTCAGCGGTAGAGGAAACTTTGGCTGTTGAACCCATTGACCCCAGGCCCAGATTCAATGTGCGATATAAGTTAGGAGTCCATTTCATTCTTTGTATTTCAATGTGTTTTTCTGGGAAAGTGCATGTGCTTATGAAATGTACTTTACTTAAAGGGGCCATATTCTGCTCATGTTCAGACTCATATTAATATGTTCTAGTATCAGTATGTAGTGTCTCTACTTTAAAGAGTCCTCTCCGGCTGATGTTCAGGTGTATATCAGTATGTAGTGTCTCTACTTTAAAGAGTCCTCTCCTGCTGATGTTCAGGTGTATATCAGTATGTAGTGTCTCTACTTTAAAGAGTCCTCTCCTGATGTTCAGGTGTATATCAGTATGTAGTGTCTCTACTTTAAAGAGTCCTCTCCAGCTGATGTTCAGGTGTTATCAGTATGTAGTGTCTCTACTTTAAAGAGTCCTCTCCTGCTGATGTTCAGCTGTATATCAGTATGTAGTGTCTCTACTTTAAAGAGTCCTCTCCTGCTGATGTTCATGTGTATATCAGTATGTAATGTCTCTACTTTAAAGAGTCCTCTCCTGCTGATGTCAGGTAATATATCAGTATGTAGTGTCTCTACTTTAAAGAGTCCTCTCCTGCTGATGTTCAGGTGTATCAGTATGTAGTGTCTCTACTTTAAAGAGTCCTCTCCAGCTGATGTTCAGGTGTATATCAGTATGTAGTGTCTCTACTTTAAAGAGTCCTCTCCTGCTGATGTTCAGGTGTATATCAGTATGTAATGTCTCTACTTTAAAGAGTCCTCTCCTGCTGATGTTCAGGTATATATCAGTATGTAGTGTCTCTACTTTAAAGAGTCCTCTCCTGCTGATGTTCAGGTGTATATCAGTATGTAGTGTCTCTACTTTAAAGAGTCCTCTCCTGCTGATGTTCAGGTGTATATCAGTATGTAGTGTCTCTACTTTAAAGAGTCCTCTCCTGCTGATGTTCAGGTGTATATCAGTATGTAGTGTCTCTACTTTAAAGAGTCCTCCCTGCTGATGTTCAGGTGTATATCAGTATGTAGTGTCTCTACTTTAAAGAGTCCTCTCCTGCTGATGTTCAGGTATATATCAGTATGTAGTGTCTCTACTTTAAAGAGTCCTCTCCTGCTGATGTTCAGGTGTATATCAGTATGTAGTGTCTCTACTTTAAAGAGTCCTCTCCTGCTGATGTTCAGGTGTATATCAGTATGTAGTGTCTCTACTTTAAAGAGTCCTCTCCTGCTCATGTTCAGGTGGATATCAGTATGTAGTGTCTCTACTTTAAAGAGTCCTCTCCTGCTGATGTCAGGTGTATATCTGTATGTAGTGTCTCTACTTTAAAGAGTCCTCTCCTGCTGATGTTCAGGTGGATATCAGTATGGATATCTATTGTAATCCACCAACCTTGCAGCAATAGAACAACTGTTCTATTGCTGCAACATCAGTCCTATAACTGAGCGTTGTGTCACAAAGCCTCACCTCAAACAGCTCGTCCGTGGTGCTGTAGTTGATGGAGGCCGGTGATCTGTCCGATGGTTGGTCGTTGCACCACTGCAGTTCGCTGAGACAGTTGACGCTGTCGAAGTCGCTCGTGTCCAGCTGCGAGAGGTCGATGTCCGGGAAGTCATTGTCCAAACGGTCCGAACACACCTCCTCCTCCCCATACTGAAGATGGAAAAAGAGAGAAGGGAAAAGGTCACATTAGTCAAACATTGAGATTAAAGCAGAACAAATTCCCAGGCGGTCAGACAGGATGGAGAGAAAAGGATTTAATTTAACAAGATTATCAGAGACGGAAAGTAATCAGGTTACATACATTTTATACTTAGATTTATGAAATGTTTCTAATAATTTGACTTAAAAAAATAAATAATTCTGTCATTTTTTTTATATTCTGACTTTTTTCCCCAGAATTAGATTTTTGTTTTCAGTATTAGATTTTTTTTCCAAGGAATTGATATCAAACACTGAGATTAAAGCAGAAAACGAATTCCCAGGCGGTTTGTCTTTTTCGGTATGCGACAGAAGTGCATGAGTCACTGTACTGCGTGTGGTTTTTCTAAGACCCTCAGTAAGAAACAGGCTCTCTTATGAGATCACAGAGGAATGGATGTTTTCTCTGGAACCACTGCTGTATGAAACACATCACATGGGACATAACATCGTCCCCTCGATGAGACTTCTGAGATTTGATGTTTCCTGTGAAGTTCATCGCCCAGACATTGTTAGAATTAGGGGGTTTATTTCCCATCGGGCCTCTCTTTCTAAAATATGTATGCACAAGTACCACGATGCACTTTGGATAACAGCCTCCATCGTGTGGTGTATACGGTAAATGATCACACTGTTGGAGCTCTCAACAGCTCCTCATCACAGATAATGTCCATTTTAAAGGAGGTTCGACACTGAAACCCAGAGGCAAAAGCACCCGACACAATGCAGGATTAAACGGATCAAGTACACCGGCAGCACCTATCTAGAAGTATGTAGTGTCTCTACTTTAAAGAGTCCTCTCCTGCTGATCTTCAGGTGTATATCAGTATGTAGTGTCTCTACTTTAAAGAGTCTTCTCCTGCTGATGTTTATCCAGCACATCTCCTCCCTGTGGCTCACAACAAAGTGTAACCGGGACCCAAGATGTCTGCGGATGATTAGTTCCCCTTCGTCGGTCGAGGGCGTGATAATCAGTGAAATGAGCTGCTCTGTTTGGTCTGGGGACTCTTTAGTCACGGCGGAACATCTTTGTTTTCTGAGTTTAATTCTGTCTGAAAGATCGCCTAAATCATTCATAGGGTTTCTGAGGAAAGGACGTTATTTGCTCTGAGAGACAATCCAATGAGCATTTCAGGGTAAAATGTGAAAAGGACTATTTCAGAGCACTGCTTTACTACTGGGCCACACGTTTTCATTCATTCACAGATTAAAATGTGGGATTATAGAGAATATTAGACATGTTTTTGATTGATAAACCACTGTAAACCTCCTTAGGACAAAGGAATGCCCTTGTTAAACCGAGTAAATCCCTTAAAGAATGCCTTTAACCCCCTTAAACTCCCTGAGCTCCATCAAGGTCCTTTTCAAGCCACCAAACAAATCCAGAAAATATCCTCTTATTCCCCTTCAACCCCTTTAGAAACTTACAGAATCATATCAGACTCTGAAAGGACATTTTTGAACCCCAAGGAATTGCTGAAATCCAACCAGAAGCTCCATAAACCCTGATTATTTCTGTGAAAACCTTTGCAAGAATTTCTTAAGAACCTTAAAACCCCTGAACGACCAAACAACACCCCCAAAAAAATCCTTAAACGTCCTCAAGGAAACACAATTATAGGGTGAAGGGTCTGTTACTCTCAAGAACCCCTGAAAGAACGCCTTCCAACCTCTTCAGGAACCCCTCTAACCTATTCAAGAACCTCTTAAGAACCCAAAAACCAATCAGTTAGCCAAATCCCTGGAGGCACTTTTCCCTATACTTTTACAGGCACATGAGGAAGTTAACAACCTCCTATAAACCCAAGAATAGGGTCTCAATAACACCTGAAAAAACGACTCATAGACCCCTCTGACCCTTATGTTCATTACTGAAACACCTCCAAAGAAACCTGAAACTCCATAACACCTGGTCATTACTGTGAAAACCTCTTCAAGAACTTCTTAAGAATATAAAAACCCATGGATGGAAGAACTCTCCCCTCTAGAGACTTCTACAACCCTTAAATGAACCTCAAACCTCTCTAAAAACCCTTAAGAAAGCCAATAATGGGATGAATTGTATGTAATCCTCAAGAAGACCCGTAAAAGAACATCTTTAAACCTCTTCGGGAACCCCTCTGACCCTCATGTTCATTGCTGAAATGTCTTCAAAGAAACTTAAGACCCTCATAAGTGAAAAACTCTTCAAGAACTTCTAAAAGACCCCCAAAATCCCCTCAAGACACCCAGGACTAGGGTGAAATGTCTATAAGTAGGGCTATGAAAGAATGCTTTTCAACCTCCTTAGAAACCCCTCTGACCCTCATTTTGATTGCTGAAATCTTGTCAAGGTTCATCCAAATGCTCTCAACCTGACATAGAAACTCATGCAACACCTTCAAGAACTCTTTAAAATGAAGTGACCCTGAAGAGTCCCACTTTGCTTCATATCGGCTGAAATGCAGCTCCACGTGGCCCTCAGTCACAACACATGGCTGCGGTTCAGACAGAAACACTGAGCCACGTCATGCGGAGTATAGAAGAAGAACAGGAAGTGTGTGTACGTGACTCCGTGTAAAGGGAAGTGAGGTCTCTTGGGGGAGGGAGAAATGAAGGAATGGAGGGAACATGAAGCGACAGGAAAGAAGGCGAACTGGATTTTGTTTTACGAGGTTTTTTTTTACGAGTAAATGTGTTCAGGATATCAATGTCCTATTGTACACCAGATAAGGAAACACAGTCTGTTACTGGTCCTACTGACTCTCATTCACTTAAAACGCCCACCCACACACACACACACACACACAACACACACACACACACACACACACACACACCACACCACACACACCACCACACACACACACACACACACACACACACACCCACACACACACACACAACACACACACACACA
>JAAKFY010000022.1:38526217-38566217 GCA_011823955.1 Dissostichus mawsoni
ACACACACACACACACACACACCACACACACACACACACACACAAACACACACACACAATTCCCAAAATATACCCCCAAGTGACACATGTTGCATGACCGCCAAGTGGAAAACCAGCAGCACATTCCCACACAGACACACACACACACACACACACACGTACGTCATGAGATATGATCTGCTTTACATCCACATACCAAGGTGGCAATCCTGTGCTAGTGTGTCACAAAAATGCACCGATAAGGACATGTCACACACACACACACAACACACACACACACCAAACACACACACACACACACCACACACACACACACACACTTATGTAGAACACAGTTTGCCGAGTGTTTGAACATCCTCTGAATAAAGATGGAGCCTCTGACAGATACACAACATGACTCACACACTCCAGGAGGAAGAGGAGGAGGATGATGAAATGCCTCCTTTGCTCTAGTTTCTCTCTCATCGCTCGTTCTGTACATCATCACTGAACGCCTCGTTGCATTTACTGTCTGAATGCAGTGACCTTTGACCTCAAACATGCATACTATAGAATGACGTGGATGACCACAAAGTTAGCATTTATTAAGTAAAATCCATAACGTTAGGCTATTAAGGAACTACGGCACGGTCACATGACTTCACGTCACCACCGCTAAGCTAAAGATGGCTAATGTTGGGCTATAAAGGAACTACAGCACGGTCACATGACTTCACATCACCACCGCTAAGCTAAAGATGGCTAATGTTGGGCTATAAAGGAACTACAGCACGGTCACATGACTTCACGTCACCACCGCTAAGCTAAAGGCGGCTAATGTTGGGCTATAAAGGAACTACAGCACGGTCACATGACTTCACGTCACCACCCCTAAGCTAAAGGCGGCTAATGTTGGACTATAAAGGAACTACAGCACGGTCACATGACTTCACGTCACCACCGCTAAGCTAAAGATGGCTAATGTTGGGCTATAAAGGAACTACAGCACGGTCACATGACTTCACGTCACCACCGCTAAGCTAAAGGTGGCTAATGTTGGGCTATAAAGGAACTATAGCACGGTCACATGACTTCACATCACCACCGCTAAGCTAAAGGTGGCTAATGTTGGGCTATAAAGGAACTATAGCACGGTCACATGACTTCACATCACCACCGCTAAGCTAAAGGTGGCTAATGTTGGGCTATAAAGGAACTATAGCACGGTCACATGACTTCACGTCACCACCGCTAAGCTAAAGGTGGCTAATGTTGGGCTATAAAGGAACTACAGCACGGTCACATGACTTCACGTCACCACCGCTAAGCTAAAGGTGGCTAATGTTGGGCTATAAAGGAACTATAGCACGGTCACATGACTTCACGTCACCACCGCTAAGCTAAAGGTGGCTAATGTTGGGCTATAAAGGAACTATAGCACGGTCACATGACTTCACGTCACCACCGCTAAGCTAAAGGCGGCTAATGTTGGGCTATAAAGGAACTACAGCACGGTCACATGACTTCACGTCACCACCGCTAAGCTAAAGGTGGCTAATGTTGGGCTATAAAGGAACTACAGCACGGTCACATGACTTACGTCACCACCGCTAAGCTAAAGGCGGCTAATGTTGGGGTATAAAGGAACTACATCACGGTCACATGACTTCACGTCACCACCGCTAAGCTAAAGGCGGCTAACGTCGAGCTATGATAACTTGTGTAATCCAAAAAGAGAAAGTGGCACAAGTTAACAACAATCGTCAGGGCGTCTTCATTTGTAGTTCCACACACACACTCACACACTCACAAGTACAGTGTAGTAAATCTCCTGTTAGCATCCCCCCTGCAGTGGGTCAAACTCGTCTTAAGGTGAGACGACTCTGTACATTTATGTTTAAATCCATGCAATGTCTCTCTGTGCATTGAGAAAGAAAGTCCTCGGGGACACAACAATATATACTTCTGTTAAAAGTGTTATTTTTGCAGTTAATGTACAAGAACTCCACATATTTTATGTTTTAAAGCTTGAATGTATATGGTCTCCAAAGCATCACCACACACTATGAAATGTCAAAACATTGCAGTAAAGTAGTCATTTTTTGCAGTGGTCATAAAAGCACATGTTACCCCTCTCCCCAACATGTTTCTGACAATAAGATGAACATTTGTCGATCAACGCAGAGCAATCAAATGAAAATGTCCATGAAATCCAGTCTGAGGTAAGAATATGAATCAGAGCTCAGTCATCCTTCTGAAAAATAAATGGCCTGTTTTACTGGAAACAACTCGAGGAAACAGTGTCTTATTAATATATATAATGGCTTCAACACAACATCAGGAATGAACTCATTGCTCACTGTGTCTGACTCCATTATGGCTTAAATGGAGCATTAGAGTGGGCAGATTAAGCAAATGGGCGTGAAATTAACGTAGAGTACAATAACACCTTTAAGTTATTGAAAGGGAATAATTCAGGGGAAAATGCAACGAGTGTGTCCTGAGTTTTATAAACGAAGGAAAGGCAAGTTTGTGTTTAAGGCTACTAGAGCAATGAGGACACAAAGTGCTAAAGATCTGAGGAAAGCATTGGGTTTACAGTATATATTTAAGGACTCAAAACATCAAGGCTTTATTGTCATTTCCAAAATATCTACAGCGTATTTTGGAAATGAAAGTACCAGGCTTCTCCAACAAAGCAACATGAAGACTTAAAAGTGCTGAAATAGTAATAAAACTAGTGTAAACGTATGGCACAAGTGACACAGTGTGCAAGTAAATGCAGAAATAAGTACACTTAATACAAGTGAAATATAATAAGAATTCAAATGTCAAACTTATAGAGGATTTTAATTCAAGAGGACCTATTTTGCTTATTTTCAGGTTGATATTTGTAGGCTCTAATTTGACACGTTTCTCTGGAGGGAACACAGGGATTTTTGCCTCTGCAGACCATTTACATGCACACAAACCTACAGAACACACTACTGGAAAGGGAAACCCCCAAAAAGCAGAAAAGGGCCTCTTTAATATCCCGTAGAGCAGCTTTTATGTCCAATTTATTACTAAAATGTAGTTATTATTCCTATTTCTGCAAACACTGAAACAGCATCTTTGCTTTTTGTATTTCTTCAATATCTCTGTACATGAATGAGAAACTAAAATAGTAAAAAACTAGTGAAAAAGAATGGCACAAGTGACACAGTGTGCAAGTAAATGCAAAATAATTACACTTAATACAAGTAGAATATAATAAGAATGTCAAATTGAAAACTAACAGTGGATTTTATTTATGTATTCTGTTGTGATTGGTCAATCGCTTAGAGATGTCCCGCCCCTTAGCCTGTAAAAAACAATGTGTTGGAGCGCGAGCCAATAGGAGCGTTAGTGTTCCATAGTGATGTCACTAAAGTAAACAAAGGAGTCCAATGGAGGTGTTTCAAAACACCTCCATTGGAAAAGAAAAAAGGGCCTCTTTAATATCCCATTTTGCAGCTTTTATGTCCAATTAATTCCTAAGATTTTTTTGCAAATCATTCCTATTTCTGCCAACACTGAACAGCCTTTTGCTCAATATCTCTGTGCATGAATGAGTCCTGACCTCTGACCTTTTTGACCCCAATATAATCCACGTTCTGCCGTTTGTAGGTACAGCGTCTCAGAGAGTAATAACAGCGTGTTGTGATGAGGACGGGGCGGTAAAAAGAAATGAAGTGTGGTGACTTCCATTTGTGGTTAATCTCTTTCTCGCTAACAACAGAGCAAAACTACTGGTCCGTTCACTCATACAGAGCCGGGACAATCACGCATTAAAGTGAAACTATTTATAGCAGGCGGCACGAGGGACGCCTATCTGGGCTAAAGCAAGGGAGAGGATATGGAAAAGGACAAGTAAATGCAGAAATAAGTTCATTTTAGACATGTAAATGAATAAGAAGGAAATGAATGACTTAAAATGTGCTGCTGTGAGTAATGGATGAATGTCACGGGATGACAGGATACAGAAAGAGAGATGTGTTTCCTTAGAGGTACATAGATAAAGACGTGATGAGAAGATAGAAATGAGCAGGATTACAGGTAACTACAGTAGATACCATTCACCTTTATGCCTTTAGAGTACAACGAAATGCAGTTTGCGTCCAATCAGAAAGGGAGAAGAGTAGTGCAAGAGGTTTCAACGCACAACAGAACAATGTGCATATATAATGCATAAATATAGCCCAATATCTGTAGACAAGGTGCAGATTTAGAAGACATATCAGGGTTTTCTAATGTCACTTCCTGGTCAAAATTAAGCCCCGCCCACTTTCCGGTGAAAATACTGCATTAGAGCGAAGCAGGAAATATTAGTGTCTTCGTGTCTTAAAGCTCCTCAAACAACAAATACATCCAGAGGTTTCTTCACTTCCTCTACAGAAAAAAGGACATCAAAGAAACTCAGAAATCTCAGTTTCAGGACATCCATCCCATAATTATTCTCCGTAAAAACAAAGCTGTCTCTGCCGTCTGACGCTCTGTTTGATGCTCATATTTCTGGAGTAAAAAATATCAAAATATATAATATATAATGTTAACTGGAATGGATATAATCGTGTCCAAAATTGCTAAAAACTACAACTCCAAACACTTTCAAATGCCGAGAAATGTCAGAAAATTAGGAAAATTACTTTTTTGGGGTCATTTTTCTGAAATGTTATTAAAACACTTGGTAACTCTCTCCACTAAATGTTTCTGATAATAAAAATGCACATTTATTGATCAACGCAGAGCAATCAAAGCTGCTGCTCAGCTCTCTTTTATAATTAGTAATGTTATGTAAATTGAGTCACAAGCTGGACGCACACACGCACGCACGCACGCACGCACGCACGCACGCACGCACGCACGCACGCACGCACCACCACGCACGCACGCACACACCACCATACAAGGTCAACATCCCTCAACCCTCGGCTGTAGATCACAGGAGGGGAGAAGGCTATAAGTGTCCTCTGAATATAAGGAGGGTTTTTTGTATACGTTTGACCCTCAAAGGCTTCTGTAGCTCAGGTTGTGAGAACCACTGGATCAGGGTTATTATGTATGTAATAAAAAAGGGTTATAGACAAGCAAACCATGTAGTTGCAACTACAGATGTTGCAGAAACCCCTCTTACTTATTGTGGAATGGTTGACCCTAATTGAGCGCTTGACCGTTACTCAATTCCCAAGCGGAGTAAATCTAATTCTGTCTTTTCGTAATCCATCAGAGAAACTCGTGGAAAGTTAGACTCTGACCTTTAAGGACATGAAGGAGGTTCATAAGTGACCACAGACTGTGTTAGAGATTAGATTTGATCTGAAATGTATTGACTTTCAAGGTCTAAATGACCGGAGAACTCTCAAAGCTGCATTGAAGAGCATTTTGTAAAAACCTTGAACAGGTCTTCTCCAAGTATATCAAGGTGCAATAAAACTGTCCTCGATAACTGGAAATGACCCAAACTGAAACCTGAATTGCTGCAGTGTTTCAGAAACAACGACTACCGTCAAAAGCAAGCATATCATACAGTAAGAGAGGAAAATGTGAGGTATGAAGAGTAGCAGTTTATTTTCTCTTTGCAAGAGCTAATCCAGAAGAGACTTGATCTTTTGGATTCTCTCTCGATCTCTAAGTGCTAATTGCTGCATTGTTTCAGCAATGTCTACAATCAAAAGCAAGCATATCATAAAGGAAGAGAGGGAAATGTACGAGTTAAAAGCGACGGAGAGAGAAAACGACTCTACTTTGATCCTCAGAGATTCACATTTTACAGATTTCATCTTCTCTTTGCAAGTGCTAAACCAGACGAGTCTTGATCTTTTAGATTCTGTCTCGATCTACGGTGCTAATTGCTGCTGAGTTTCAGCACCGACATCTCTTAAAAAGTAAGAATATCATAAAGTGAGAAGATGTGAGGTATGAAGAGAGACAGAAAGACATCATTAACATTTCTCCTAAATGAAACGTTTCTGATGAACAGACGCTGGTTTGATCCTCAGAGATCCACAGGACGCACTAGTTGCTGTGGTGTGTCAGCACTTATCAATTAGAGATTAGACGGTCCGGGCGACTGTGACTGCGAGGGAGTGCGGTCGTCTTTCCACCAGAAGGTTGTGGGTTCGATCCCAGCCCGTGCAGCCAACATGTCGATGTATCCTTGGGCAAGATACATGGCCAACGGTGTGTGAGTGTGTATGAATGTTAGGTCCTAGAGTAAGGTACACTGCTCTGTGTGAATGGTTGAATGACATGTAGTATGTAAAGCGCTTTGAGGGGACGTAAAGACTGGATAAAGCGCTATATAATACAGTCCACAGTCCATTCTCTGGATCGTCTGCTTTTGTCTGTACGGCAGTGATTACTTCTTCTTTTATCCGTGTAAATCCATCCTGCTAATACAAGGCTATTAATCCAACATTAACAATTATCTCTGTATCTGTAAATCATCTGTAAAGGATATACTATCCTATCCTAAGTTATTTTATAGTTTTTTTAGTGCACATCAATATACATTTCTGTAAATGTGTCAACCAAGAAGCTTTTCCATCTAATCCCTGCACAGAGGTAGTACGTCACCCTAAAACAACTTGTATTATCTGATTTAAAAGCAATAACGTGAGACAGATATCAGGAAAAGGTTAGACTAGACGAGCGACAGAAAGAAAATGTCTCAAATGTTTGATTCTCCCAAAAAAAAGCGACTCACGAGAAGTCGGAATGTTTTTAAATAAAGAAACACTGGCTGCCAATTAAAGCTCACGTGTGCTCACGTTCACATGTGTCGTGTGTGTGTGTGTGTGTGTGTGTGTGTGTGTGTGTGTGTGTGTGTGTGTGTGTGTGTGTGTGTGTGTGTGTGTCTATTTTTATCCCAGTCCCATGACCAATTCTTCCACAGCTGCTGACTTGAGGAGCCGCTGCCAGACACAAGTGACCCTTCATACACTCTCACACACACACACTCACACACACACACACACACACACACACACACACACACCACACACACACACACACACACACACACACAGAGTGACACATGTGAACGTGAGCACACACACACACTGATGAATGGAGGCTTGAATTGGCAGCCAGTGTGTCTTTATTAAAAGCCTCAGTAGTGAAAGAAAGGAAGCTTTATTGCATTTTCTGAAGGAACGTTCTGTCTCATTTCCCTCTCAAGTTAATTTATTTTATTTTTTTAACTCTGTGAAGGACCGGCAGGCCAGCAGTCAGTCATCAGGTCAGTGTGTGTGTGTGTGTTGTGTGTGTGTGTGTGTGTGTGTGTGTGTGTGTGTGTGTGTTTGTGTGTGTGTGTGTGTGATGCTCTCAGTGGAGGAACAGTGAGTCTCCGTGCAACACGCTGCCTTACTGAGGTGCCCTTGAGCAAGAGGAGCAGTCAGCGCTTCAAACAGCTGTTTCGTGTTCTCATGCAACGACCAAATTGTAGATGACCTAAAATAAGAGCTCTGCGTCCACAAATAACTCACCTTATGCTTCGTCTGCTTTTGCACGCTTTCATATTCTCCTATTATGTGCTGGTACTTTAGATAAGAGAGTAAATGCTATTACTTAGCATAGCATCATAGCTTTATCTACCTTCACCTGGCAAAGATACAGTGTTTAAGCTTTTAAATGAACTGTTATTGAGTAGTTACCCTTTTTAAGGCATTAAACTAAGCATTGTGATTGCCAATATGTGATTAGTTTATTAAAATAACGTATATTTATGAATGTATGATGATGTTGGAGCTGCTGCTGTATGAGAGCAGACGGTTAGCTTAAAGAAAACACGTCAACATGTTTTTATAATTACTCTCACTGTCTGAACGTAGACACAGGTCCACACTGCATGTTTAACTAAAGGGGGTTAAATAATAAGTCAGATTTTATTCATGAGAGCACACATTTGACCATAGCTAGATAGAAGGCTAACATCCGCTAGTTAGCTTGTTAGATAGGTAGCTAACATAACGAGCTAGATGGCAAACAATAGCTTGTGAAGTAGATAGCTAACGTTCTCGCTCAAGTAAGATTATTTATAGGTAGGTAGGTCTGTGTGTCTGTATAATATTTTGTGACGAAAGAATTGACCACATTGGGATCCATAAAGTACTTATATCCATCCATCCATCCATCCATCCATCCATCCATCCATCCATCCATCTATATCTATCTATCTATCTATCTATCTATCTATCTATCTATCTATCTATCTATCTATCTATCTATCTATCCATCTATCTATCTATCTATCCATCCATCTATATCTATCTATCTATCCATCCATCCATCCATCCATCCATCCATCCATCCATCCATCCATCCATCTATATCTATCTATCTATCTATCTATCTATCTATCCATCCATCCATCCATCCATCCATCCATCCATCTATATCTATCTATCTATCTATCTATCTATCTATCTATCTATCTACTATCTATCTATCTATCTATCTATCTATCTATCTATCTATCTATCTATCTCTATCTATCTATCTATCTATCTATCTATCTATCCATCTATCTATCTATCTATCTATCCATCCATCCATCTATATCTATCTATCTATCTATCTATCTATCTATCCATCTATGTAGATAAATGGATATAGAATATTGAGTGGTAAGATGGAGGGAAGTCAATCCCTCGCATATTGACTCAGTGACAAAAACACACATTTCTACACACTGTTTTCTTTGTTCACACACACTCACACACACTCATCAAAGGCTCTGTTTCTCTCTCTTTGTCTCAGACACACAAACACACACAGCCTCCAAATGATTTCTGCACTTCAGTCGATACAACAAGTGTTATTGAGTGCAGCTCACGCCCAAATCAAAAACTCAGGAGTTCAATCAAAAGCTCATTCTCTCTCTCTCTGTTGTTGTTCCTGTTGGACGATCTACGGCTGACTTTAAAAGGTGAACGCCTCAGAGACTTGTAGAACATCAGGGTTGGGTAATAAGAAAGTTTTGGACGTGCAGAAGTTCAACAAGGAATTGCTCTTTTAGTACTTTCAATATGACCAGAGGAGATGTTGTAGAACATCAGGGTTGGGTAATAAGAAAGTTTTGGACGTGCAGAAGTTCAACAAGGAAGTGCTCTTTTTAATACTTTCAATATGACCAGAGGAAGATTTTGCTTTTGATCCGACACCAACACATCCTCTGTTGGTTTTTCTCCATGTGTTTCTAATCACCATAATGACACCATGTGGATTGTTATGCTTCTTTATCATTGTGCTCTGTATTTTTTAAACAGCATTGCATGTGGCAAACTTTGAAGAATAAGACACCTTCTGCAATATCTCCTTTTGTTGTTTTGGCTCTCTTTCATTTGACCTCAGACGCCAAAGGCTCCTTGGAAGAGAAACTAATGCTCTCATATTTTCCTAACGACCCTCGTAAATATCACTGATGACTCCCGAAGCCGCTGCCAGCCTTTGAGCGGTAGAAACACTGATGTGTGTCTTGTCTTCATAGGAGTTGGAAATCCTCCAAAAATCATGTGTGAACTCCCGTGAAGAAGAAGAGTCAGAAACACATGAAGAGTCAGGAACACATGAAGAAGAAGAATCAGAAACACATGAAGGACCAATTCCAAACCACCCCTACACCCTACCCCTACCTAGTGATGGCAAAATGAAGCTTTGAATGAAGCATCGAACCACTTGGACAATTGTGTCGGAAATAGGTTCATTTCTCGAAGCTTCAGTTACAGCGACCTCTCCTGGCGAAGTGCAAGGCTGCAGTGGGTTTAACGGATCTTTGCCTTGAAAAATATTCGATGCACACACACACTAAGACTGAATATCATGTTCTATTTGCAATTAAAGATTGATAATTGTGTGTATTGGGTTATTGAGAAGAGACTAGAGAGTGCTGGAAAAAATTTTGGGCGGAGACGGCCTTTTATCAGTTATTAAAGTATTAAAGTTGAAAAGCAATGATTCAAAGTTCATCCATTCCGAGCTTTGAACCAGCTGCGCGGAGGACATCGCAGCATTCAGGCCGCCGGCTCTATCCACTGGGCTATCTATTCCTTTAACAATTAAACTGTTTTTATATTACTCATAATTGTCTTTTTGTTCACAACTTCTCCACATTTGGAAGTGTTTCCCGATCCAGAACGACCTCTCTTTCTTCCTGCTTGCTCTATAATGATCCAATTCAAATGCAATACCAACAACAACTCAACAGCAACAACGCAAACTACGACAACAACCCACACATTGCGCATTGTTTAGAGCGGTTATAAAGTGTTGAAGCGCTCAAATTCAAAACTGTTTCAACCTGTCACCTGTCAGAATAGAGACGAGGCAGTGCATTGAATCACCTGATTGGACGGCGAACCAGTGAGTTGATTCATTCAGGAAATGAAGCAGTTGCTGGTTCGGACGTCATATGTCATGTGATTTGAAGCAAGCTGCTTCGAATCACTGCTTCTATGGAAAAGGAAGTCCAGGGTTGAAGCTCCGTTCGAAGCTTCAGTGTCAAACTGCCATCACTACCCCTACCCCTCCGTTTGCGCGGAGGGTCCGCCACATTAAGGGCTGTTCCAAACCAACGAGTGTGGAGGGGAGTGGTTATCAAGCCCTCAAACAGCGAGTCTGCATCGGTGCTGCTCCACCTGACTCCACCTGCTGCTCCACCTGACTCCACCTGCTGCTCCACCTGACTCCACCTGCTGCTCCACCTGCTGCTCCACCTGACTCCACCTGACTCCCCTGCTGCTCCACCTGACTCCACCTGCTGCTCCACCTGACTCCACCTGACTCCACCTGCTGCTCCACCTGACTCCACCTGACTCCACCTGCTGCTCCACCTGACTCCACCTGCTGCTCCACCTGACTCCACCTGCTGCTCCACCTGACTTCACCTGCTGCTCCACCTGACTCCACCTGCTGCTCCACCTGACTTCACCTGCTGCTCCACATGACTTCACCTGCTGCTCCACCTGACTCCACCTGCTGCTCCACCTGACTTCACCTGCTGCTCCACCTGACTTCACCTGCTGCTCCACCTGACTTCACCTGCTGCTCCACCTGACTCCACCTGCTGCTCCACCTGACTTCACCTGCTGCTCCACCTGACTCCACCTGCTGCTCCACCTGACTTCACCTGCTGCTCCACATGACTCCACCTGCTGCTCCACCTGACTTCACCTGCTGCTCCACCTGACTCCACCTGCTGCTCCACCTGACTCCACCTGCTGCTCCACCTGACTTCACCTGCTGCTCCACCTGACTCCACCTGCTGCTCCACCTGACTTCACCTGCTGCTCCACATGACTTCACCTGCTGCTCCACCTGACTCCACCTGCTGCTCCACCTGACTTCACCTGCTGCTCCACCTGACTTCACCTGCTGCTCCACCTGACTCCACCTGCTGCTCCACCTGACTCCACCTGCTGCTCCACCTGACTTCACCTGCTGCTCCACATGACTCCACCTGCTGCTCCACCTGACTTCACCTGCTGCTCCACCTGACTCCACCTGCTGCTCCACATGACTCCACCTGCTGCTCCACATGACTCCACCTGCTGCTCCACCTGACTTCACCTGCTGCTCCACCTGACTCCACCTGCTGCTCCACATGACTCCACCTGCTGCTCCACATGACTCCACCTGCTGCAGCTCCACCTGACTCCACCTGCTGCAGCTCCACCTGACTCCACCTGCTGTTTACAGATAGTTCCTTGGAAACATCCACTGATAAACTGCACAAGAGCTATTTAATATCTTCATACAGATGTTAACAACTTCATGGTTACCTCGTATTTGTTTAAACTTAGGATCATTTACTCATGTCTAGTCTAGAAAACGGTAAAAGTTGTGTATATTTACATGGACTTTTTCAAAAAGTAAGCAGCTTATAGACCTTAGATTTTAAAACAAAAATATGTTTACAAAAAATATACGCCATAAAAGATTTTTAGAGTTTTATCTTTGTTATTTTTAATCCAAGTGATGCCGATTTGAAACCGTTGTTACGAAAAGTTACGGCATTTCCGGTCTCAGCTGGAGAGAGGGGAGTTCGTCCCAAAGCTTGCCGCTGTATTTACCCGCTCCACCTGGAAGAAAGGAGCCTCGTTAAGCTGAGAGTGAGACTACAGACGGAGGGGGAACGGGTAGGGTGTGGTTTGGAATTGGGCCGAAGAGTCAGAAACACGGCGAGGAATCCTGTCCGTCTACGGCGCTTCCTGAGATCTGTTACCGTTAAACTGATCTCACCTCCAGCCAACCTCTGTGACATAATCTTCCTCCATCCTTCATCCCTCCTCATGCCCTCGGAGAGGAAGAGGATAAATCTGAAGTGTCTCTCAGGTGAACCTTCGTCTGTAAGAGGCTAATGACGAGGGACACTAACATTTATTTCTATTTGAGAGACATTTTGGATTGTTTATTTCTAGTCTTTTAATTCCTCTAATGTAAAATGCCTTGTCTTTTTATGCTGATGCAACGCAAACATTTCCCAAATTGGGATCAATAAAGTACTTAGTTATCTGATCTCATGCTTCTCTCTGATAAATGCTCCGTGGAGCTTCCGCTTCTATCTTTGGACAGCGTCTGGTTCCTCTGACAGGAGAACGCTCCCCTCGTCACTAAGCAGCCGCTCTTTATGCTGTCAGATTAGCAGCTGAGGCTAAAATAGGACTGTTCCACTGGCTGGTGGATAAAGAAGTCTCAGCCAATCAGGAGCGAGCAGGGCTGATGGATGCTGAGCGGGGGTGGGTGAAATACAGAAGGTTGGGAGACGCAGTCGTGTAAAAAGTCATTAATTCAGCAGTAAGATTATTGCTTCAGAGATTTGGTTCCCTCCTTTCTGGTCAGGAGCAGTACAAATAAATATTTCCTAAAATAAATAAATATCTAATAAAATAAAATAAATAAATATCTATTCAAATAAATAATAAAATAAATAATTATCCCAAAAATAATTATTCGGTATTTAAAAAAAAAAATGTACACAAGAAATACGGGATAAATTCACGTCAGCCACTGTCGGTTTTTTCTACATCTAAACCCACAGTAGAGACGTCCACTCAGCACTGGGACGGATTAATGGACGCTGAGGAATCAGACACTGGGAGGGTTGAAACCTGAGACTGAGACGAGGGTTAAAACCTGTTCACCGGCAATTTAATCAACACACATCTTGGGGGAAATGAAATTGGTTACCAGCGCTTTAAGAGATTGCAAAGTGCAGGAGAGACGGTAAAGGACACAGAGGACAATTTGATGTAGAAACAACCGTCTGCAAGTGAGATGAATTCACTTATTCATCACCGTCTATAACTCTTCAGTCTTTCATTCGATGCAAATGAACTCCTGCAGCTCAGATAATGCAGGAATGAGTCGAGAAATTAGTCTTCTTCTTCTTTCTGTCCCCTTTTCTGGAAGTCAATGGTTTTCTGGATGTGTTTTTAGTTGTGAGCCTGAAATAAAGTCACAAGCTGAAGAGATTTTAACGTTTTGTTCTATATTTGTATTCTTTGGGACGGTGAGAAACAGAGAAATTGATGATAAAGTTGACTTTGACGACATATTTTTATCCATTTCCCTCCCTACTTTCCCCTTTATTCTTCCTTCCCGTTTACTTCCTGCAGACCTCTCTATCCAATCCAACCTTATTTATATAGCAGCATAAATACATTTCGACAAAACCGATAGGGCAAAAAGAAACTAATGTAAAAGACAATAAAACCATCCTTATAGCCACAGACTGAAAACGCTCGTACATGATGATACAACATTTTAAAACACAACAAAATAGAAAATAGAAAATAGAAAAACCCCAATTTAAAAAACACAGACTGATACACGTGTTCTCCAAAAGCACGGGAGAACAAGTAGGTCTTTAAACGAGATTTAAAAACAGTGCTCCATCTTCTCCTCGTTGTGTTGCATTAACACACGTTTGAGCAGAACACGCTTGTTTTCCAGAGGTCAAACGCCTCCAATCCCTCACTGAGGATCTCATTAGGAGGGAACAAACATCAACGTCTCGCCTCTCATTTCCCCCTTCTCTTTACTTCCTGTCACATGCCTTGGACAGCCTAACGCATGACACTCATTACTAAATGCAAATTAAGTTGGCTTGAAAATGGTCATATTGGGCCTTCTGCAAAATACCTACAGACATCAGGGAAGTCTTTAAAAGAAAGCTCAAAACATGTCTGTGAATTTGAACTTTCCTCCTTTTAAATGCACTATTATATTGTCTTGTATTTTATATTCTATGTCTATTCTATGCTGATGTTATGTCTATTCACTGGTCACATGCCTTGGACAGCCTGAAGCATGACACTCATTACTAAATGCAAATTAAGTTGGATTTTCTGGCATGAACGTTGTCACATTAGGGCTTCAGCCTTCTTCAATCACGCCCTAAAGCTATGGAACAAAATACCTACAGACATCAGGGAGGTCTTTAAAAGAAAGCTCAAAACATCTCTGTTCCCTTTAGCCTTTTAGGTATCTAACCCCTCCTATCTGCTGCACTGATGCATCTTAAACTGATTACGTTTTAGTATTAATATCATGCCATCGCTGCCATTATTTCCAGCTGTAATCACACTGTGAATTTGCACTTTCCTCCTTTTAATGCACTATTATATTGTCTTGTATTTTATATTCTATGCTCATGTTATGTCTGTTTACTGGTACCTGTATTCAATGTTTTAGAAGATGTCAATCATCTACTATGAAGCACTTGGACTGCATTTCTAGTATGAAAGGTGCTTTACACATAAAGCTCATTATATTATATTTGACATTATTCGCACTTCCTGTATAATCCATATCAGTTAAAACATTATTTACCTCTACCTCCACTTTTCCTCTCAGCAGGTGATCTATCTGTTCAGGTACGCAGCGTTTTAAAGCTCTTAACAGGATTGGAGAAAATAAGAATGAACCTTATCACAGGGGTCAGGTCAAAGGTTAATTAGTGTGTGTGTGTGTGTGTGTGTGTGTGTGTGTGTGTGTGTGTGTGTGTGTGTGTGTGTGTGTGTGTGTGTGTGTGTGTGTGTGTGTGTGTGTGTGTGTGTGTGTGTGTGTGTGTGTGTGTAGGAGGATGCATTTTGAAGCACGCAGGAGTCTATAAAGGCTGTGTGTGTTTTCATAACCTAAGTGTGCGCACACACATGCACACACACACACACACACACACACACACACACACACACACACACACACACACACACACACACACAGTACAAACACCTTTCTCTGACCCTGATTACAACTCTGGACCTCGGCCAATCGCATCACACACACTCTGTCTGAAATCCGTCGCTTCACTTGACCTTAATACGGCAGCGGCAGGTCGACCAATCAGATTACTGCACCTAATTTAAAGTCCCCTGATCTCGGCCAATCACATTCAACGATGGAGGCTCTTCCACTATTCAGTCTCGTGTGTGTGGTTTTTAACATGCAGTCTCGTGTGTGTGTGTGTGTGTGTGTGTGTGGTGTGTGTGTGTGTGTGTGTGTGTGTGTGTGTGTGTGTGTGTGTGTGTGTGTGTGTGTGTGGTGTGTGTGTGTGTGTGTGTGTGTGTGTGTGTGTGTGTGTGTGTGTGTGTGTGTTGAATTTAACGTCTAAACACAGCCTTTTTTGTATTCTCGTCTGTTATCCGCTGCACTGACCCTGGAACTGCTGATGTTGTGTCGTCCTTTCAAAATAAACACACGACGCTGCAGCAACACATTCTGCTTATTCTGATATTCTGAGGAAAGCACATCTGAGGCTCCATAACAGAAACAGATCAGCAAGGACACTGAGAGGGAAACAGGAAACCCGAACGCTGTAATACGATACGACCGAGTCAACGGTGCCTTAATCAATTATAAAGAGTCAAATTAGATAATGCCTCGGTGTGTGGAACGACCCGAATGCTCTCACACTCCCATGAGAGGAAGCTTTTTATGCTGGGATAGAAAAATCCCGGGATAAAACATGACAGGTGTGTTCGCTCAAAGCACTTTCTCATCAGTTTCCTCCTCATCTCAGACACCTCTACTGAATATGATACAGATATATCAGAGAGTGAGGAAACTAATGAGCTGAATCTACCTATCAATGCCTGGTAATTGAAATCTTCCTTAATCAGACAGTTTCTAATTAAAGAGTCCTATCCTGCTGATGTTCAGGCCGATATCAGTATGTAGTGTCTCTACTTTAAAGAGTCCTCTCCTGCTGATGTTCAGGTGTATATCAGTATGTAGTGTCTCTACTTTAAAGAGTCCTCTCCTGCTGATGTTCAGGTATATCAGTATGTAGTGTCTCTACTTTAAAGAGTCCTCTCCTGCTGATGTTCAGGTGTATATCAGTATGTAGTGTCTCTACTTTAAAGAGTCCTCTCCTGCTGATGTTCAGGTGTATATCAGTATGTAGTGTCTCTACTTTAAAGAGTCCTCTTCTGCTGATGTTCAGGTGTATATCAGTATGTAGTGTCTCTACTTTAAAGAGTCCTCTCCTGCTGATGTTCAGTGTATATCAGTATGTAGTGTCTCTACTTAAAGAGTCCTCTCCTGCTGATGTTCAGGTGTATATCAGTATGTAGTGTCTCTACTTTAAAGAGTCCTCTCCTGCTGATGTTCAGGTGTATATCAGTATGTAGTGGTCTCTACTTTAAAGAGTCCTCTCCTGCTGATGTCCAGGTGTATATAGTATGTAGTGTCTCTACTTTAAAGAGTCCTCTCCTGCTGATGTCCAGGTGTATATCAGTATGTAGTGTCTCTACTTTAAAGAGTCCTCTCCTGCTGATGTCCAGGTGTATAGTATGTAGTGTCTCTACTTTAAGAGTCCTCTCCTGCTGATGTTCAGGTGTATATCAGTATGTAGTGTCTCTACTTTAAAGAGTCCTCTCCTGCTGATGTTCAGGTGTATATCAGTATGTAGTGTCTCTACTTTAAAGAGTCCTCTCCTTGCTGATGTTCAGGAGTATATCAGTATGTAGTGGCTCTACTTTAAAGAGTCTCTCCTGCTGATGTTCAGTGTATCAGTATGTAGTGTCTCTACTTTAAAGAGTCCTCTCCTGCTGATGTTCAGGAGTATATCGTATGTATGTCTCTACTTTAAAGAGTTCCTCTCCTGCTGATGTCCAGGTGTATATCAGTATGTAGTGTCTCTACTTTAAAGAGTCCTCTCCTGTTGATGTTCAGGTGTATATCAGTATGTAGTGTTCTACTTTAAGAGTCCTCTCCTGCTGATGTTCAGGTGTATATCAGTATGTAGTGTCCTACTTTAAAGAGTCCTCTCCTGCTGATGTTCAGGTGTATATCAGTATGTAGTGTCTCTACTTTAAAGAGTCCTCTCCTGCTGATGTTCAGGTGTATATCAGTATGTAGTGTCTCTACTTTAAAGAGTCCTCTCCTGCTGATGTTCAGGAGTATATCAGTATGTAGTGTCTCTACTTTAAAGAGTCCTCTCCTGCTGATGTTCAGGTGTATATCAGTATGTAGTGTCTCTACTTTAAAGAGTCCTCTCTGCTGCTGATGTTCAGGTGTATGTCAGTATGTAGTTACTCTATGTTCAGGTGTGACACTGTCTCATACTGCCTGTAAAAAGATGAAGGTCTCCTCGACCACCCACCACTCAATCAATCAATTAGGCAATCAATCGCCTTAACAGCCACTCAATCAACCAATCAATTCCTGACAAGGTCAATGTTTGAGATGAGACAGAGCTGGTGGATATAAAAAGTTAAGGTCACACTCAGAAACCTGAAAGCACTCGTCTATCCTTTTCTTTCTCTCAGTGGCACAAACACAAGCAACAACCTGATGAAAAGCTCACAGCTAATTACAGCCTAATCACTTCCTGCTTGCACTGCCACAAAACATCAACAAACCTGTGTGTGTGTGCATGTGTGTGTGTGTGTGAGTGTGTGTGTGTGTGTGTGTGTGTGTGTGTGTGTGTGTGTTGTTGTGTGTGTGTGTGTGTGTGTGTGTGTGTGTGTGTGTGTGAGAGAGACAAATTGCAGCTGATTGTGTTTGCAGCCTGCGATTATAGTGTGGAGCTGCATTGTGAAGATTGGTCACCGGGCTAACTGGCTTTTCATTAAAGTGAAACGCAAACAAAACAAAAACATCAATACCCACTCAGTTAAAAACGCTGATGTTCAAGCGTTTAAGAGAAGCTTATGAACAGACCGAACTGAAGAGGAAAACATAGGAAGGAGGTGCAGGAATGAGCCCTAAAACTGAGAAAAGTTCAGCATTTTTTGGTCGTTAGCCTGAAAGACACTTTAAACGTTTTGTTGTACGACATAAAATACGTCAGTAAATACCCCACTGGTGAAGTTAAAAATGGCGGTTGCAAACAAGTGTCTAAATGAGACGACTAAACGTCATCATGCCCAACATTAGCCGCCTTTAGCTTAGCGGTGGTGACGTGAAGTCATGTGACCGTGCTGTAGTTCCTTTATAGCCCAACATTAGCCACCTTTAGCTTAGCGGTGGTGACGTGAAGTCATGTGACCGTGCTGTAGTTCCTTTATAGCCCAACATTAGCCACCTTTAGCTTAGCGGTGGTGACGTGAAGTCATGTGACCGTGCTGTAGTTCCTTTATAGCCTAACATTAGCCACCTTTAGCTTAGCGGTGGTGACGTGAAGTCATGTGACCGTGCTGTAGTTCCTTTATAGCCAACATTAGCCACCTTTGCTTAGCGGTGGTGACGTGAAGTCATGTGACCGTGCTGTAGTTCCTTTATAGCCCAACATTAGCCACCTTTAGCTTAGCGGTGGTGACGTGAAGTCATGTGACCGTGCTGTAGTTCCTTTATAGCCCAACATTAGCCACCTTTAGCTTAGCGGGTGGTGACGTGAAGTCATGTGACCGTGCTGTAGTTCCTTTATAGCCCAACATTAGCCACCTTTAGCTTAGCGGTGGTGACGTGAAGTCATGTGACCGTGCTGTAGTTCCTTTATAGCCCAACTTTAGCCACCTTTAGCTTAGCGTGGTGACGTGAAGTCATGTGACCGTGCTGTAGTTCCTTTATAGCCCAACATTAGCCTCCTTTAGCTTAGCGGTGGTGACGTGAAGTCATGTGACCGTGCTGTAGTTCCTTTATAGCCCAACATTAGCCACCTTTAGCTTAGCGGTGGTGACGTGAAGTCATGTGACCGTGCTGTAGTTCCTTTATAGCCCAACATTAGCCACCTTTAGCTTAGCGGTGGTGACGTGAAGTCATGTGACCGTGCTGTAGTTCCTTTATAGCCTAACATTAGCCGCCTTTAGCTTAGCGGTGGCGACACTATCAGTGATCCAAACAGCCCATTTGTGTGAGTTGTTTTAAATTCAATTGCAATGCACCATGTTCCCATACAGCAGGACGGGCCTAGCCAGCTGTAACTAATAGAAACATCTTATCACAGCTCGGCAACACACACACACACACACACACACACACACACCACACACACACACACACACACACACACACACACACACACACGGATACACTCACACACCGTTGCTGCTCAAGGTCGTGGTGAGATTTCTAGAAATGTTCCGATAAGCAGCATGAGAAGTGAAGGTTAAAGGGTTCAGGACGGAAAACACACCATCAGTTCATCCACGGCTAATTAATGATGACTCCTTCATGTTTACAGTATACAGAATTAAGTTTCTCATCATTTCTACTGCCTCTTTTCCCTTTTCTTTACATAGAAAATTGAGAAAGAATGAGAAACTCAAGATCATGGTGGTCGTTTGAAGGGCATTTATCCTTATTTCCTGATATTTTATCAACTAAAGCCTCTATTGAATATGTTTATATAGAAGCATGTAAAGCAGTAATATACATTTCTATGGGGTTCATTTTAATGTCTAACAGCCAATAAAACAGGCTAAAACGGGACAGAGAAATGTACACTAAAATATAAATTAAAAAATTAAAAGCTATTTGAAAATGAACTTAATCAAAAGGTAAATATAAACACATAGTACACATTTACAAAATCATTGTGAGAAAAAGGCAGATTATCTACGGTGCAAATACTTCATCAAAATGTTTTTTTTAAATAATAATTAACACATGAATTGATAATAAAGATAATCCTTATTTACAGACTTAATGTAATATTGATTATACTTTGTCCTACTATCAGGAGGGATTAGGACACACCCTAACCATCTGTCACACAACACACACACACACACACACCACACACACACACACACACACACACACCTGCATATTCATGACTGCATTTTCCCAGGGCATCAAAAATACACACACCACACACACACACACACACACACACACACACACACACACACTCAGAAGCTACAGGGGTTAGCAAGTCAGTCAGCACTTTGGTATCCTTTACACAAAGACAATGACAGAAGGTGTCTTGTGTTACACAGCTTAGATAACACACACCTGTTCCTACACACACACACAACACACACACACACACACCCCCACACACACACACACGCAGTAAAGGGCAGCACAGTGTATCCATTTGAAGGAGATGTTTTAAACACTGAATTTGTCTCGACCTCCCGACTAGTTGGCACCACCTTTGAGTGTGTGTGTGTGTGTGTGTGTGTGTGTGTGTGTGTGTGTTTGTGTTGTGTGTGTGTGTGGTGTGTGTGTGTGTGTTTGTGTGTGTGTGTGTGTGTGTGTGTGCACGTGATACAGGTACTGTATCCAGCAGATTAGGCACTTATATCCCAGTGACACGTCTAAATGTCCTGCACACACCACACACACCACGTAACAATGACACACACACACACACACACACACACGTACGTACAATGACACACACACTGAAAGGCTGATTTATGGCCTTTCTGTGTGGCAGCAGTTCTATTAGTGCGAACAGAGAGGAGCTTCATTACTGAAGACACTGAGGATGGAGGAAAGATGGGAAGATAACGAAGGGCGAAGGAGGAAGATCAGAAACGAGATTGAAAAGAGAGAAAGATGGAGGAGGTTATAGTTTGAAAAGAGGCGTAAAAAAGGGGGAAATGAAAAATGTAAGAGAAAGGGAGGAGAAATGGAGAAAGATGAGAGAAACTGGTGGAAATTAAAAAGAGATAAAGAGTGTTGGGGTAAGGATACAACATGGAGAGGAGAAGCAGGTGAAAGGTAACGGAGCCGTCGGTCACCTGATCTAATGGCTCATCTAGCAGATGCATCAGTATGTGTGTGTGTGTGTGTGTGTGGTGTTGTGTGTGTGTGTGTGTGTGTGTGTGTGTGTGTGTGTGTGTGTGTGTGTGTGTGTGTGTCTACACATTCTCCCTCCTCTCTCATGTCATTTTCACGCTCTTGCTCTTGTTACGATTTGATTCTCCTCACCCCTCCTGTTTCCTTGCTCTTTAACCTCTTCCTCTGGCTTTAAATCATCTCCTCACTCTTCCTCTCCCTCCTCCTCCTCTTCCTCTGGCTTTAAATCATCTCCTCCCTCCTCCTCCTCTTCCTCTGGCTTTAAATCATCTCCTCCCTCCTCTTCCTCTTCCTCCCATCCCTGCAGAGCTGAAGGTGAAGTCGAGCATCACGACACACCCTCTCCTCCCTCCTCCCTTTTTTGCTTTCCATCCCTCCATCCCTGAATCCCTGCATCCATCCGTCCAGTCACGACTCCTTGGTGTTGCCAAGGACAAGAGGAGATGAAGGAGATAGGATGCAGAGGAAATGATGTAGAGGAAAGGATGCAGAGGAAAGGATGCAGAGGAAAAGAGGAGATGAAGGAGAAAGGATGCAGAGGAAAGGATCCAGAGGAAAAGAGGAGATGAAGGAGAAAGGATGCAGAGGAAAGGATGTAGGAGAAAGGATGTAGGAGAAAGGATGCAGAGGAAAGGATGCAGAGGAAAGGATGCAGAGGAAAAGAGGAGATGAAGGGGAAAGGATGCAGAGGAAAGGATGTAGAGGAGAGGATGCAGAGGAAAGGATGCAGAGGAAAAGAGGAGATGAAGGGAAAGGATGGTTAGGAGTGGATGCAGAGGAAGGATGCAGAGGAAAGGGAGGATGAGGGGAAAGACGTTGATGTCGTAGACTGCTACTCTAGTTTTTATGCCGGATGACCTTTTCGAACAAGTTTCAAATCTCCAGCTGATTCCTGCTGAGAGAAATGAAACTAATGACCGCCTGAAATGCAAGAAGATCACATTTATCGATCATAAAACACTGCTAACAAGCAAGCTAGAGCAGGGGTGCCCAATACGTCGATCGCAAGGGTAGTGTGGGTAGATCGCATGGCATTTAAAAAAAAAAGAAAAAAAAAATAAAACATTTAATTTTTTTTTTTAAAGGTAGCCTATCATCCATCCTTACTATGGCATTGGCCACTTGATTGAAGTACAGGTCAGCCAGTCTGAGTTGTATTGTGCCATACGGTTCATGCAGTTATGAGGGGCCTCACCTCCTCATCTGAAGCGCAAATGCGGCGCACTATTATGCGCTTATGCGGCGCAATTAGTGTAAACGCGCCACAGTTTTATCCGCCGTGTCGTCCACTAGCACCCCCCCCCCCCCCCCCCCCCGCTCACACACAGATTGGGCAGGGGCGGCCCTGTAGGTAGATCATTTGGGCTTGGTCATTTTAAAAGTAGCTCCCAAGCTGAAAAAGTGTGGGCACCCCTGAGCTAGAGGATGTTAGATATCTAGCTAGCTATGTGCTCAATTGGTGGAATTACCAATTTAAATTACAATGATTATTTAACACCTCGCAGAGTGGACCTGTGTACCGTTCAGGCTCTACAGCTCTAAACTTCACCGGATAATCCTAAATATTCATTATTTTAGATAAACAAATCATATATTGGTAATCTTAACGGTTGGTGTCTTGCCTTAAAACTGTTATGAATGAATAGAAGTTGTTCTTTGCAGGTACAGGGCGAGAAAGACGTTGACTACGCTCTAACTGGAAGTACCAACACATACTAAGACAATGTGGAAGGGAGTTCCTCTTATTCAGTGTTTGGTACTCAATAAACCACAAAGACAGCTGGAGTTCATTTGGCAACACCATCCTCTAAACCACAGGACTCAGCAAGATGACAATCATGATTAAAGATGGGTCTGATTGGCTTGTTAACCACCAAAGTAACCAATCAGATTACAGCTTTCAAACTAGAAAGGACGCTTCTTTTACACATTGCACAATGCCAACCACACGTGTTGTGATCTGCATAGTTTCCAAAGAGCTGGCCGAGCTTTACTGTAAAGATGAGGTATGCTGATGTGAAAGATGAGAGCGGTTTCAGGAGCTATAAGGTCCCTTAAGAGGCCATTGTTGCTTCATTCAAATGATGTAATTCCTGCAGAAACAGGTTGTTTGAAAAGTGAGGGATCAATGTGAAGTGGACCCTTTAATGGGCTCTGAGAGCAAGAGGAGGAAAGGCTATTTTGCAAACCTGGCAAAGAGAAGGTGGAGGTTAAAAATGTACAATGTGTTGGAGCGCGGGACGGGTGTATCGTAGTGATGTCACTATGTTCCTGACGTTCGGGATTTTAGCCTTTGCAGACCATTAACATGCACTAAAACCTATAGAACAGGAGAGGGAAAACAACACAGCTACTATTCTTTCAACGTATTTCCTCATACTGTGTTTATGTCTGCACCCCTTTAGACAAAGCAAGTTCCTGGTATAAGTTAACCTACTTATAAACCTTTGATGCAGATCTCTCTTGTTGTTTTGTTTTCTCTCTCTCTCTCTCTCTCTCTCTCTCTCTCTCTCCTCTCTCTCTCTCTCTCTCTCTCTCTCTCTCTCTCTCTCTCTCTCTCTCTCTCTCTCTCTCTCTCTCTCTCTCTCTCTCTCTCTCTCTCTCTCTCTCCTCCTCTGATACAACAAGAGAGACACAGACTGACTTCTGAAACAAAAGCACCACTTCCTTTCCAAAAATCACCCCCATTGTTTTACAGCGCAGCTATCTCACACACACACACACACACACACACACACACACACACACACACACACACACACACACACACACACACACACACACACACACACACACACACACACACACACACACACACACACAACACACACACACACACACACACACACACACACACACACACACACACACACACACCACACACACACACTTACATGAAGAGTTTAAAAAAGGAAGCAACTGAAGCTCAAAGATAACTCGTCCACTTCAACGTCGTTCCACTGAGGTTACTTCAAAGGCCTGAGTGTGTGTGTGCGTGTGGTGTGTGTGTGTGTGTGTGTGTGTGTGTGTTGTGTGTGTGTGTGTATTTTTGGGGTGTCATCACTCTACATTAACACCCCTGCGTGTGAGACAGTGGCAATGCTGAGGGTTTGGAGGGGGGGTTTGTTTTGAAACTCTAGTGTGTGTCTCCTGGAGGACTGACCTTTACACAGGATAACTGAGGTCTATAAGTGTGTGTGTGTGTGTGTGTGTTGTGTGTGTGTGTGTGTGTGTGTGTGTGTGTGTGTGTGTGTGTGTGTGTGTGTGTGTGTGTGGTGTGTGTGTGTGTGTGTGTGTGTGTGTGTTGAGGACACAGCAAGAAACAGCTGTCTGAAGTTTTACGACAAAAACATTTGATTTAAATCTCAAATACACATATGTTTGAAGCCGCTGTGACAGGGGTCTTTCCACCTGTCCACTACCAGAAAGGTCAGGTTTGACCGTCAGCTGTCCCCTCTAAAGCATTCAAAACAAACCAGCTGAACAATAAAAAACACATACAAAACACACACCTGCTAAAACAACAACAGGTGTTCCTGAGTCTTCCCTGTTGATAACGTTTCCCCATAGGAATGAATGGGAAATCAACGTGAACAGAGCTCAAAATCACCCCTTGAGGTCACACTGCTTCGCTATACTTTAACAGAATAAAAAGATTAGAAGTTTAAACAGCTCTCAAGACTCTCAACCATATTGAACTAAAAGGGTTTTTTTTTATTGATTGGACGGTTTTCCTAAAATCAGAGTTGAAGTTTTGTGCACTTTTTAGAGATGTTATAATGGGTGTGTATGTGGCGGAATGTTCAGAGCCAGAGTGATGACATCATCCGTTAGAGTGGAAGGGACTTTAAAATCTCCTGAAAAAATATCTTAAACTTGATGTAAGTCCCATAATATTCACTCTACAAACATACATTTACATGATATCAGAAGCTATGTGTGTCAGCGTTGTGTCGATGTCTTCATTATATCAAACCAAGCATCATATCTGACCCAAAAGAGCTCTAAAGTGACAAAAACTCCAGCTGCCTGCCCATAGACACCCATGTTAGATTCCACCAAGGTTTTCTGCAGGTGAGAACGTTTCCCACTTTAGGAAACCTGCCGCCACGGCCACATTTTACACACTTAACACACACAAATCACACAAATGATTCATCAGGAAGCTCAGATGCTCACGCCAAGAAATCGTATTGATACTAGTCACGGTTTTCTTAAGAGGGGGGGAACTGTCAGAGATTAACCTCAATACATTCTGGATGAGACACACTGCTGCAGGTCTTTGACAGTGTATTCTCCATGTCTTTTTTACCGTTAATATGTACATATTTACAGTTTATTTTATATATTTTTATCATATTTTCATCTCATGTGCAATGCCTTGAAAACATGTTATTGCAAATGTAAATCTAATCTAAAACCTCCAACAGATGCATAAAATTAGCACACAAATCCCCCAAAGACACCCATTTCGATCCTTACACATGCTTCAGACACGTTCATCCGTACAAACACACACTTCAAGGACTCACACACACACACACACACACACACACAGCTGTCACACACACCACACACACACACACACACACACACACAGCTGTCACACACACTCGCCCACGCAGCAGCGATTACAGCTGCGGCCTCACAGCTGATTCTGCATGTTTAAAAAGTCAGGATCTGCTTTTTCTATACCGCGTTAAGACAATAATCCACAACTTTTTAATACATTAGTGAACCTACAGGAGATATATATCCGGTCCATCAAAGCCTCCTTTTCCAGGAAAACTGCACGGGAAGGGATGTGCTTTGTGTTTACGGATGCAGGAAGATTAATTATTTAAATCGTTTTATTCTCCGCTCGTGAATTAAAGCCGACGAACAGCTTGTTGTGAGTCAGAGACATGTTGACGCCGAGATTCAGACATTAGATAATGTAAAGAAAGGCATCTTTAAAGAGTCTTTCCTGCAACAGCGAACCAGGGTGGGTTTCAGAATCACAATCGTAGCTTTACACATACGGTACAGTGTAATCAAATGTGAAAAAATACTATATTTGACGTATTCTATAACTCCTGGACCTCATCTGAACCCCCAGTGTCCTCAGGCTCACCCTAACCCCAGAAAAACAACCCGTTCAGTGGGTAAGCCCCCGGGGAGAGGGTGAGATCTGAGCTGACCTCTGGCTGTGAATCTATCCTACATTAATGGCCGCTAAATTAAGATCAAGACACGTTCCCACATCACTACGTTGTTATTTAAAAGGCGTCAACTCAGCATCTTCCTAGGAGAGAGAGGAGCAAAACTGCAGACAAATATATAATATCCCACAATCCTCCAGTCAATCAATGCATCCTGGAGTGTGTGTGTGTGTGTGTGTGTGTGTGTGTGTGTGTGTGTGTGTGTGTGTGTGTGTGTGTGTGTGTGTGTGTGTGTGTGTGTGTGTGTGTGTGTGAAAATTCTGCTTAATATTTTTTATTTTTAGCAGTCTATCAGACGCACTCAGGAGTTCGGAGTTGAATACGGTGCAGCCTATTAAGTGTGCTTTCAAGGCCTCAGTATACACACACACACACACACACACACACACACACACACACACACACACACACACACACACACACACACACACACTGTGATGTTTTTCTCGACAGAGTTTGATTGTTTTTGATGCAGCGTTAAAAAAAAAAAAAGGTTTCAATCAGAAGTGCTTTGGATTTTCTATCAGACAAAAGTAATAGAATTCCCCGGGAGTTTTGGGGCTTCAGCTGTTCTTCTGAGTGCTGCCATTGTGTGTGTGTGTGTGTGTGTGTGTGTGTGTGTGTGTGTGTGTGTGTGTGTGTGTGTGTGTGTTGTGTGTGTGTGTGTGTGTGTGTGTGTGTGTGTGGTGTGTGTGTGTGTGTGTCTGTGTGTGTGTGTGTGTGTGTGTGGTGTGTGTGTGACTAACTCATCTCATCAGTATCTTGCTAATGTGGAGACAGACGCGGGGCCATCTGCTCTAAAAAGGAACCGCACTCGAGCAACTTTTTGAAGCAACTTCCTATCCTTCCCATCGAGCGATGTGATTGGCTCACACGCTTTTATATTAAAAAAACACAGAACACACACACTAGTTTTAAAAAGGTAAATTTTGTTCTGGACGGACTTAACACCTCATTAGCCTGAAGCTATGTCGGGCTAATCCTCAGCCTGTGGTTAAATAGGGTTTACTAAGGCGCCTGGTTTCTGTAGACGAGCTAATCTTTAGCCTTATTGTGACTGCTGGGATGCTAATGCTACGCTAAGGGTTAGCGCTGCATGCTGCTGAGGCTAAAGGGAGAGGATGCACTATAAGGATATCCAGGGCAGGAAAAAAGGTTCATTTATTTACCTATTTTAGACAGAAGCAATGTTTTTATTTTAAATATTATTATTAATAATAACAAATATTTAAAAAAGTACTAATAATTAATACATTAAATAATACACAAACTTTTAACAAATATGAAAAATATGACCAATAAATGATACAAATCATATATAATAACATATTAAATGTTTTTAATTCATAAAAAATGTACTAATAATTAATACAATAAGTAATAATATAAAAACATTAAAAAAAAAGAATAATATAAAGACTAGTTATTAATACAAATAAAATCATATATAAAAAAATATATATACAAATAATCAAGCTTACAAAATAATTAAGCTAATTAAACACTAATGTAAAAAAGAAGGTCCATTGATTTACATTAAAACAACGCTTATATAACTACCTTCCTCTAAAAACATTATTTAACTCAAATCCATTTATCAAAAGGATCTGAAAGCCAAAACGCCTTCAATACAAACCTGAACTGGCAGGTGGTAAAAGAAGGAGTGGTAAACAATGATGGTACACTAAAGAGAAATATCATCGTTACACCCATTGACAGAAATCCCCTCCTTAATTTCCCAGAATGCACCTGCCAGTCAACCCTCAGGGATTATCAGAGACCTTGTTTGGGTGAGGCGGGAGATTTGTAGATTTAGGAGGCATCAGGAAGGGGTGAGGACAGAACGGGTCGCCGGGTCACTTAGAACCGAACTGAACATCAGAGTTAACGAGGGAGAGGGAACGTCAACGGCTCTTTAGAAAACAGAAACTGTGGGTAAAATACGACTTTCTTGCACACTTTTTTACAATGACCCAGTTAAATCAGGAATAACTTGCCCGTACTTTGATTAAAAGTTCAAATAAAATGTTATATTTTTGTTGTTTTAGGGGTTTGTGGATGCTAAGCGTGTTAACCTTAGCCAATATGTAAATCTGGCAATAATTATCTCTTCTCTTTTTGAGATTTAGGCATTTTCCAAGCAAGGTCTTTGTTATATAAAAGGCATAATATGTTATGATTGCACTAGTAAGATATACGTCACTAAAATGCTGACTCACTTCCAGGTTTTAGGACTCATTCCTGCACCACTCACAGAGAAAAACCAGTCTACAAAAACTGTCTGAAACTAAATCATTCTGTCAAACAGATCCAGAGTTTTTGGCAGTGTTATGTAAACACACACACACACACACACACACACACACACACACACACACACACACACACACACACACACACACACATAATTACCAAAGCTCCAAAATTACAACTCATCCAATTCTGCCGCTTCACACACACACACACACACACAACACACACACACACACACCACACACACACACACACCACACACACACACACACACACACCAAAGCTCCAAAATTACAACTCATCCAATTCTGCCGCTTCACACACACACAAACAACACTCCTCCAGTCAACTAACAGCATTATTCTGACAAATAACCTGTAATTCCCCCGCTGGCCGACAGCCAACACAAACCTTCATCCCACCACACACACACACACACACACACACACACACACACACCACACACACACACACACACACACACACACACACACAGAGTTTAATTACGGCGGTTCAGACGGTGAAAGGGGAAATGTTTGATGACTAATTTGGCTCCATTACAAGGATTTTAAAGTGTAAGCAGGAGAGGAAATATATATGATTTCCTAGCCTTTGTTTTCCTAACAATAAGTAATCAAACAACTGGGAGAACACACACCTGACGTTGTTCGAGAAACAGGAGGCGATTTAAAGTATCTCTAACTTACAGAAAAAAGTTACTAAACAAAGGAGGAAAGTAAAAAAGTGAAATAATAATGACTCGCTCAAACACACCTGAGATCAAGCATCATTCCAGCCTCAGTAGAACACACTTACAGAGTTGCTAGGCGACGAATAAGCAGGTAAAGGGTTGACTTTAACACCCCTGCACACACACACACACACACACACACACACACACACACACACACACACACACACACACACACACACACACACACACACACACACACACACACACACACACACACCACACACACAACACACACACACCACACACCATTGTGAAACACAGAGTGACATTTCTTTGGTTTACTACACATGACGGCTGCTTCTCTCGCCTCCTGCATCTCCTTGGAGACGGCCAACATTGCAGAATAACCCCTCCTTTACACACACACATTACATACACTCTTTCACACACACACACACACATACACTCTTTCACAACCACACACACACACACACACACACACACACAAACACACGCATAAACACAGTTAATTATCCCCACTCTCCACTTCCAATCTGTGAATCGTCTGTGTTTCAGCGGAGAAAGAAGAGCTCGTCCTCAATCACCCGCACAACTTAGCACACACTCGTACGTGACACACCACACCACACACACACACACACACACACACACACCACACACACACACACACGCACACGAAGACGCCTCAGTTCACACATGGGCTGAACATGTGAAAGAGGAAGAGGAGGAGGAGGCAACACTGAGGCCAACTGTCTGAGAGTCTGCTTCAAAGCACTGAAGCTCACTTTCACAACTCCATCTGAAATCCATTTTGATGGATTTCCCTCTGGACGTAACACGGGGATTTTAGCCTTTGCAGACCATTTACATGCACTAAAATCCACGAAACACACAAGAACTCAGGTGGGTTAGGAACGAGTGGTAAACCTGTCTAGATGATCTGAGAGCTCTTCCTCAAAACCATTAGCGCTTTATAAGTCAATTTAAATTGCTCTCGTCTATTCTTTCAAGTTTTGTGCAGATTCTGGACTTGGGGGGGGATGTGTTCACGTCTTTTTTTGGACACAGCTTGACAGTGGAAATGATTTTATTATCACATCCTGATTTTACTGCCTGTCTGAAGCCTTCTGGATGGCCTTCAGAGCTTCATTTAGGAGAACCCTCACCCTATCCTTGATGACAGGTCTATAAATAACAGGCAGATGCTTCCAGCTGAATCCAATGATTTCCTGACTGCTTGTCTGTATTTATCTGCTCTGTTTCCAACGCGTGACCTTCAGGCTGCGTGACCTTCAGGCTGCGTGACCTTCAGGCTGAATGACCTTCAGGCGGCTGCAGCATTTTGGGGGGAGGAGGATAGGAGGGAGACCCCGAGAGAGAGGGAGAGGAAATTAGAACAAAGGTACAGATGGAGCAAAAGGAAAATGTTGCTGAAGTAGAGTGAGTCTTTTCTCACCTTCATACAGCTGACAAATCATAACTATCACAGTAAAGCATGGAGACAGGAGGACTCTTTAAAGTAGAGACACTAAATACTGATATACACCTGGACATCAGCAGGAGAGAACTCTTTAAAGTAGAGACACTACATACTGATATACACCTGAATCAGCAGGAGAGGACTCTTTAAAGTAGAGACACTACATACTGATATACACCTGAACATCAGCAGGAGAGGACTCTTTAAAGTAGAGACACTACATACTGATATCACCTGACATCAGCAGGAGAGAACTCTTTAAAGTAGAGACATTACATACTGATATACACCTGAACATCAGCAGGAGAGGACTCTTTAAAGTAGAGACACTACATACTGATATCACCTGAACATCAGCAGGAGAGTACTCTTTAAGAAGAGACACTACATACTGATATACACCTGAACATCAGCAGGAGAGCTCTTTAAAGTAGAGACACTACATACTGATATACACCTGAACATCAGCAGGAGAGGACTCTTTAAAGTAGAGACACTACATACTGATATACACCTGAACATCAGCAGGAGAGGACTCTTTAAAGTAGAGACACTACATACTGATATACCTGAACATCAGCAGAGAGGACTCTTTAAAGTAGAGACACTACATACTGATATACACCTGAACATCAGCAGGAGAGGACTCTTTAAAGTAGAGACACTACATACTGATATACATCTGAACATCAGCAGAAGAGGACTCTTTAAAGTAGAGACACTACATACTGATATACACCTGAACATCAGCAGGAGAGGACTCTTTAAAGAGAGACACTACATACTGATATACACCTGAACATCAGCAGGAGAGTACTCTTTAAAGAAGAGACACTACATACTGATATACACCTGAACATCAGCAGGAGAGTACTCTTTAAAGAAGAGACACTACACTGATATACACCTGAACATCAGCAGGAGAGGACTCTTTAAAGTAGAGACACTACATACTGATATACACCTGAACATCAGCAGGAGGACTCTTTAAAGTACACTACATACTGATATACACCTGACCATCAGCAGGAGAGACTCTCTAAGTTATTTTCACTGCAGCTCTCTTTCCTTCTGAGGTCTGAAGGCTAAGGAAGTGTTTCTGTTCCCAAAGGCTCACAGCATTGTGCTCGGCCCAGATAAAGACACTGCGGTGCTATGATACATTAATGCAGAGTGACAATACAAACAAAAGATGTCACAGAAAAGTCTATATCCTCTAACCCTAACCCTTCACTTACTCACTGAGGGTAAGGAAGAGTGGTTAGGAAAGACATAAGAGCTGTATTTCTATTTGACAATTTGACCGCAACCGTACGAAGTTAAATGGGTAGAGTAAAAATTCTCTGAGACCCTCTCCACTTTTTTTGTGATCAGGTTTCATCACATGAGTACACACACACACACAACACACACCACACACACACACACACACACACACACACCAACACACACACACCACACACCACACAACACACACACACACACACACACACACACACACACACACACACACACACACACACACACACACACACACACACCGCAAATAGCAGACAGTGACCTCAGTAACAGAAGCTTTTTAGGCACGTCCTCGAGACACAGCTCCAACGCTGCTGGAATAGCAGTGGATATTTGAGTCCCGCGGCTAAGAATATGTCCTGCTTTCATGTTTTAATGAGTGTGTGTGTGTGTGTAGAGAGAAGTGTCAGCAGAGGCAGCCTGTCCTATTCATCACTGTCAGGACAGCCAGGTGGACGGACACACACACCACACACACACACACACACACACACCACACACACACACACACCACACACACACCACACACACACACACACCACACACACCACACACACACACACACCACACACACACCACACACACACAACACACACACACCCACACACACACACACCACACACACACACACACACACACATTTACATAAACAGATACTGGCTGCACAGGTCGCCTCGTCACATGCATGCAGAAGCCAAAGGAAGGAGGACAAATAAGATGACTTCCGTTTAACAAATTACTTTGTACTGCATAGTGTTGTGTGTTGTGGTGTGTGTGTGTGTGTGTGTGGTGTGTGTGTGTGTGTGTGTGGTGTGTTTGTGTGTGTGTGTACATGCAGAGCGCTGACCTCTGACCTAATGTCACCCTTGCTTCAGGAACGTTCAAGGTGACTGTAAAGTGCAGAGATGTATGGCTGCAGGACAGAAATACAAGGTCAGAAAAGGGCGAGGCAGCCGATGGCTCATCTCTCCGTGACTTTAAATCACGCTCTGACATGTAGACCATGCAGAAAAAGCTAGGTTAGCATACTAGGGGAGTAATAGATGTACCTGGATACTGAAAACAGGTAACTGTATTCCTAAACGTGACTTTATCTCAAAGTATTAAACCAAAAAGGAGCATTTTAAAGTATTGAAAAGTCTTCCTTCCAGCACGGCCTGCATGCTAACATGTTTAGCGCAGCTTAGCTCAGTCTAACATTAGCATGCATCATGTGACGCGGCACAGGTGTGACCTCCATCCTCACGTCCCTGAGTCTGCAGGACACACACACACACACGCACACACACGCACACACACACATGCACACACGCACACACACACACACACACGCAGAGAGCCATACAGCCGACAGTAAGATGTGTATCAGTTGCTGCTATGATCGAATATCAGACCCCCCACTGTGAGTGTCTATAACACACACACACACTGACACACACACTGACACACACTGACACACACATATACCAAGTGACAAATATGCTCGTATATCTGTGAATGCCCCCACCTTGGTCACCCACTTCACTTCTGACTACCAGCAACCTGTCACACACACCTTGTCTCTCACACACACAAACACACTGTGTCACACACACACCTTGTCTCTCACACACACACAGGCAGTGGAGGATGGTCGACGCAATCAGCGACAACGTCCTTGAGCGCAGCGAGGAATACCGTGGTGACACATCATCAGGGAGGCAGCTCACACACACGCACGTAGACACACAGACGACACATGACACACACACACACACACACACAGCAGCTCTTCCAGGTCCATACATTAAACGCAGTTGCAAGACAATGATTTAAAAAGACTAAGCTTAGCATCAGAAAAGCAGGTTAAAAAGCAACAGATCCTGCCATAATAGGAGGATCTGTGAGAGGAAGGAAGGAAGGAAGGAAGATAGAGATAGAAAGAAAGAAGGAAAGAAGGAAGAGGAAAGAAGGAAGGAAAGCAGGAAAAAATGAAGGAAGTAAAGAGGGAAGGAAGGAAGGAAGGAGGAAGGAAGGAAGAAGGAAGGAAGGAAGGAAGGAAGGAAGGAAGGAAGGAAGAGGAAGGAAGGAAGGAAGGAAGGAAGGAAGATCCCCTCCAGACGTTAGCTGCTTAGCCCAATGTGAGCAGATAACCAGAGCTTAATGGCTTAGCACATAGAATTAGTACAACCAGACATCTCTGAGAGGTTGACCAATCACACAAGCCGGCCAGCTAACCAATCAGAGCAGACTGGGCTCTGGTTTCAGACAGAGGGTGAAAAGAGCTGCTGCAGCAGGCAGTATGAGAAAAATAAAGAGCTTTCTGAACATTAGAGCATGGAGACATGTCCAGGAGACATTCTTTAAATAATGTTATTTGCTGAGGACTAAACACAGAGATGCCTTCCTGACACACACACTATCAGACCGTGAAGACACACACACACACACACACACACACAACACACACAACACACACACACACACACACACACACACACACACACACACGAGATCACATGACATGAAAATACAAAAGTAGAGAAGAGAGGATACAAGTGTGAAAAGGAAAGAGAGGAGAGGATACAAAAACTAGTTAGGAAAGAAACAAGGACTTGAGATGAAAGGGTAGGAGAGGAGACGAGAGTGCAGAGGGAGAACCAAGAGAAGAGAGATGGAAACAAGGAGAGGAAACGAGAGAGGGAGAACCATGAGAAGAGAGATGGAAACAAGGAGAGGAGACGAAAGGTGAGAGGAAAAAACAAGGAGAGGGAAGGAGAAGAGGAAATAAGGAAAGGGAAGGAAAGGAAACAAGAGATGAGGGAGGTGATGAAATAAGGAGAGGAGAGCAGGGGGGTAGGATATAAGAAATAGGAGAAAGGCAGAAGGGATGAGGTGAGTAAACAAGGAAAGGAAACACAAGAAGAGTAAAGGAAAGCAATCAAGGAGACACACACAAGCGTACACACACACACACACAAGCGTACACACACAAAAGTGTACACACACACAGAGCACATACGCTTTGTTTTGCCTTTATATTTTCCACAGAAACACACAAGTATGCAAAGATCACACACAATGTCCCCTTTTATTATGCCGTCATGGCTGTTTGTGCTCACAAATAACACACACACACACACACACACACACACACACACACACACACCACACACACACCACACCTTGTGCATGCTCCAGCTGCACCATATTAATATAAATGAAACCCCAGAAAGATGTGTTAAGAATCTAAATGATCATAATTCCATTCTATATCATTTGCTCCAGGGCTGCAGCGTTTTGATTAGTATATGAAACATGTTCTATTCAATCAGCCGACAGTGTGGACGGTGGCATGAGCGAAGACAGAGACAAATGTCCATCAAAGGGTTTTTTCTGAGAAACACTCACGAATATTCAAGACAGCAAGTCGTCCTTACATTTTGGAGGCTTTAACCTCTGAAGAATTGACATTTTGCTTAATAGATTGCTTAAATGATACATATTGCATCCTTAAAGGCAAATGGAACAGAAAGTGTGAAATATTATTCATGATCCCGTACTTACTGTTTGTGTAGAGTTCTATAAGACGAATATTGTCACTAAGATCTTAAAAAGGAAATACATTTCATCTCTTGTGCCTTTTCTGTCTTTGGTAGCAACTGATTTGGTAAATGTCCCTCGCCGTCACCATGACGGCAGCAAATCTTTCACCTGACAGACTGGAACTGGCCTTCACACACACACACACACACTCTCACACACACACACACACACACACACACACAACCCCCATGCTTGGATATACCTCAGGTAGCTGTTAGCTTGGAATATGTCGCAGTAAATAACACACAGGGTGGGACAGACGGCTGTGAGACCTTGTGGTGTTCAGTGTGTGTGTGTGTGTGTGTGTGTGTGTGTGTGTGTGTGTGTGTGTGTCTCCATGTTTATAGTGGCAGAACGACCTTCACGCCACCACCTCATCCTGTTGCTATACTGCCCTCATTCCATTTCAGTCAGAGTGAGTGAGTGAGTGAGTGAGTGAGTGAGTGAGTGAGTGAGTGAGTGAGTGAGTGAGTGAGTGAGTGAGTGAGTGAGTGAGTGAGTGAGTGAGTGAGTGAGTGAGTGAGTGAGTGTGTGTGTGTGTGTGTGTGTGTTTGTGTGTGTGTTGTGTGTGTGTGTGTGTGTGTGTGTGTGTGTGTGTGTGTAAGCAACACACTAAATGTTCAAAGGGAAAGTAGGCAGATATCTGACTTCATAAAGCAGAGTTGTTCCAACCAGGAATGATGTCGTAACAGCATTTCTCGGACACACCACACACACACCACACACACACACACACACACACTCACTATCTGTAGCTTGAAGAAACACACACTAGGAGAAAACGGGGATGAGTTATGGACACACACTGTCACTCTGCGAATTTGCAAACTGGTGGTGTTTGACGAGCTGCACAGTGTGTGTGTGTGTGTGTGTGTGTGTGTGGTGTGTGTGGTGTGTGTGTGTGTGTGTGTGTGTGTGTGTGTGTGGTGTGTGTGTGTGTGTGTGTGTGTGTGTGTGTGTGTGTGTGTGTGTGTGTGTGTGTGTGTGTGTGTGTGTGTGTGTGTGTGTGTGGTGTGTGTGTGTGTGTGTGCGTGTGTGTGTGTGCGTTAGTCATCTCAGCAGTCTTGAAACAGAATTCCACTCGGAACATTTGCTTCCAGTCAATCATCAAACTACAGGGGTAAATTAAAAGTACTGATACTACACAGTACAAATACTCTGTTACAAGTAGAAGTACTGCATTGAAAAGTAAAAAGTAAGCATTAAAATGTACTTCAAGTATTAAATGTAAAAGGACCCAACACAGAGAAGTATAATGTTTGCTATAAAGCACACTGACAGGATGAAAAAAGCTACTTTATCAAGTAGTCGTTCATTTAGAAGTTAATTATCTAATTTTTGCCAAGAGACGAATTGGTTTTGATTCCAGCTTTTTAAAGGATAATATGTTATGTGTCTTTACTCATGTTGGCAGTAATATGTTTAGTTAGCATCATCGTGAGCTTCTGGAAAGGCTAATTGGCACATTGTCTGACATTTTAGAGACCAAACAACTTAAATAATTGATTATAAATCGACTTTTTCTCTTTTACCAACTTCCCAAATTACGCCGGGCGTCCCAGCACACACTGTGCTATTGCCAGGACAGCTGAGAATCTGTGTGTTCGGTGTGTGTGTGTGTGTGCGTGTGTGTGTGTGTGTGTGTGTGTGTGTGTGTGTGTGTGTGTGTGGTGTGTGTGTGTGTGTGTGTGTGTGGGTGTGTGTGTGTGTGTGTGTGTGTGTGTGTGTGTGTGTGTGGTGTGTGTGTGTGTGTCTTCCTGTTGCGCGGGTGGCAAAGCTACAAGAACAAGGCGAGTGTTAGGAAGCACAGAAAGCTCCAGAAAGCTTTTCCTCTGCTGGTTTCCGAGGTGTTCGGCTCCTCATTCAGCTGCTGGCATCGAGACTAATGAACCGGACCAAGGCTGCCTTTCTAATGGCACTCACACACACACACACCACACACACACATACACACACACACTCAGGGTGATCATTCAGACTTCCTAAGAGGCGGTCCACTACATAACGAGACAATATGTCTGTAACACCACCCAAACACACATAAAAGAGGATCTGACCGGAGTACCAAACAGCATTACATAGTGTTCTGACTCAGGGCCAAACTGGGCTTTCCAACCAGCATTAATGTGGGCCAATCAGGGCCAACCAGGGCCAACTCATTTAATTAAATACAGGAGTTCTCTTGAGACTGATTACCACTGCAGAGTTGGAGGAAGATGTACTCAGAAGCATAAAGTGGAGTGAGAAGAAGAAGAAGAAGAAAAGAAGAAGAAGAAGAAGAAGAAGAAGAAGAAGAAGAAGAAGAAGAAAGAAGAAGAAGAAGAAGAAGTACTTTCAATTTGAACTTAAGTACAAAACAAATAGAGTATTACCACAGAATATAAGAAAAGGAACCAAAATGACACCTTCCCTTTATTTTCCCAGATTACCAAATGTTATTATATCCTCTTATGATCATCACTATCGTTTAATTATATAAGATTTTAGGTGCAAAATTATGTTTGTGCACTTTTATCGTGATGGTCTTTGTAACCTTAGGAAGTTGTTGTCACCAATCTTTGAGCAGCCATTTCTGAATAGTTAAATCGATGGAAAACGATAGTTAGCTTGTAAAGTAGATAGCTTACTTGTTAGATATGCAGCTAACGTAAGCTAGAAGATAACTAACTTTGGACAGCCAGTTTGTTAAATTAATATGTAACATGTGCTAGTCAGCTAGATAGCTAATGTTCACAATAGCTCAGTGGAAAACACAAAATCTGGTTTTAAGAAAGAAGCCACCGCTGCCATAAAGGGCTAAGAGAGGTCATGATGAATAGAGCCATTTGATGCTAAGCTACAGAGGCTACAGCAGGAGGAGATAAAGCTCTGCAGAACTCTTCTTCACACTCTAATGGCCATAAAGGGCTTTCCAAAGCATACTAATGAGCCTGGTTAGAGTGTCAGGAGAAAGCAGAGCCATAAAAGGCTGCTTCCAGTGCGGCCGTCAGTGAGGTGTTTCTCTCAAAGCTTACTGATTAGCTTGAGAGTTCAACAACCTGAAGTTTTCCTTCACCTCTCTACCGTCCAGCCTGTAAAACAATAACGTCGGTCCGTTTCCGTGCGATGGAGCGTTTTGAAAGCACCAAGAGAGAAGCCTTGAGCCCATTTTCATCAGACTCTAATTCCTAGAAAGGGCTGTTTTTAACGGATGCAACTCAAAGCAAAGTTCAGAGATCTTTCTTTCCAAATCAGTTCAAGAGTCTTTCGACACGCCTGAATAATGAGACCCTCTATATTTCACTATCTCTCACAAGCAGTCGCCTCACCTGTCCTTCTGTTTTGTCTACTTTCTGTCTTCCTCCTGAAATAACCTGCAGAGGAATCGATAAGCTATCAGACCGTGAAGACACACACACACACACACACACACACACACACACACACACACACACACACACACACACACAGTATTTCATGCTGTGTTGTCATTGGCTCTGGACCTGCATCTGACAGTGTGTGTTAGTGTGTGTTAGTGTGTGTTAGTGTGTGTTAGTGTGTGTTACGTGTGTTAGTGTGTGTTAGTGTGTGTTAGTGTGTGATACTGTGTGTTAGTGTGTGTTGGTGTGTGATACTGTGTGTTAGTGTGTGTGCTTTCAGACTAAAACCTTGATTCGATTGACAAAACATCCATCACTCAGCTATGGCACTATGTCGCTGTGTGTGTGTGTGTGTGTGTGTGTGTGTGTGTATGTTGTGTGTGTGTGTGTGTGTGTGTGTGTGTGTGTGTGTGTGTGTGTGTGTGTTTCGACCCTGCAATCTCCAAACACTGAGGCATTGGAGGAACTATATGCAATTTAAGTGAAATGCAAAGAGAGAGGGAAACATTGGCAATGAGCACAGGGGAGTAAATGAAAAGTGTAAGAGTGAGAGGAAAGAGAGAGGTGGTTGAAACGAGGTCAGGCGCTGCTGAGAAAAAAGCATGAAGCGTTACACAGAAAGAGGAAGTGTGTGTGTGCGTGCGTGCGTGCGTGCGTGCGTGCGTGCGTGCGTGCGTGCGTGCGTGCGTGCGTGCGTGCGTGCGTGTGCATAAAAGAGACTGAAAGGTGTGTGATGACAAGTGTCAGCTAATATTAGCCATCAGTAGCTTAGCAACTAACTCAGATATCCTGCCAGACTGAAACAAGGGGTGCAAATCTGTGCTAATATGTATTTAATGCCTTAAGATGACACAGATCTTTATGATGCATCAGCAGAAAATCTATACTCTGCACATTTCCCCCAGATCACATC
>JAAKFY010000022.1:38571217-38606217 GCA_011823955.1 Dissostichus mawsoni
AGTGTTGAAACATCACTGTCAAAATTGCACAATTAATGGGCATTTCATCGCAATACGGACTCGTGCAACATCCAGAAATATGAATTGTATCTACCTAAGTTAAAGCATGTAAAGTGCTGCAATCAAATCTTATTTAATTACAACATATTCTGCTAATTTTAGGTTCATATTAGTATTTAATAAATCTTCTCCTGTGACATTTCCCCATGCACAACAACCTAAAGATCACACAACAGAAGAGGGAACACCCTAAAAAGTGAAATAGGGCCTCTTAAAGGCTAAATGTGCTAAAAGCTAACATTTATGTTTAAATATGACTTCTTAATGACGTTTTGTGGATCTGCAGAGATAGTCTACAAATGATAATTGATAATGAGACTAAAGATGCAATCCCTTTCTATTTACCAATATTGGTCAAAAGTACTGGCACTATTGGAAAATCTGCCCTACTTATGTATCAAGCTTGAATATATGCATCATAACAGCTCTGGACACAGTTTGTAAAAGCAATGAGAAATCACGTTTGTCCAAAAACAATCAGTTGCATCATATTAGCAGAAGCACTGTTTAATCCCCTCTTCACCCTGAGTGTTTACAGCCCTTATTCACACTGCTCTCCACATACAATCCCTCCTCTTCAATTATCTCTCATGTTCCTCAAATGCCACTCGTGTAGATGCGGAGCGATGAAAACAGAATGTCATGTCGCTGTAATATCTGTAATACCTGCCTCTCATCTCTCACAGAAACACTTTATCCTTTACAGAAACTCTACTTTCAAATAAGACATTATAAGACATTCCCAGGAGGCGCCCTCCGAGGAAAATCAGCAGGGCCGCCCCTCCCTACATCACGCAGGAGTGAGGGCCTCACCTCACTTCTACTTCTTGCGGAGGGAGCCTCATCTGAAGCGCAAATGGGGCGCACCTACAGTGTAAGCGCGCCACAGTTTCGCCGCTGCGAGGCTCCACTAGCACCCCCCCGTCCCCGTCGACGCTCGCGACACAGAGGGCCTCATCATATAACTTTGTGTGGGTTCCACCTGGAGTAAATCCACAAGCTACCCTGCAGTATACCAAGTCATTCAAACTAGCTGCTCCTTTACCAGCTTTGAGAACTCTTTAATGATCAATCATTATAAAACATGTCATATATATTATTCTGAATTGGACCAATCTGCACAATCACTACTTTTACTGTCGCTACTTTCACTATGGGCGGCAGTGGTTCAGTCGAAGTGCCCTTAAGCAAGGCACCCAACCCCCAACTGCTCACTGGCGCCGGCTAGACTGGCTGCCTCGCTCTGACCTCTCAACTGCATGTGCATGTGTGCATATAACTGTGTGTATATGTATGTGCATGTTGTCAAAAGTGTGTACTGTGTGTACTGTATTACCTGTGTAAAAAACGCGTGTACGACAGAGTGGAAACTGAATTTCCCTCTTGGGGATTAATAAAGGTCCATCTTCTTCTTGTTCTTATATTTTGATGATAATATATTTTCTACTTTTACTTGAGGAACATTTTGAATGCAGGACTTTTACTGTAACAGAGTATTCCTACACTCTGGTACTTGTACTTTTACTCAAGTACAAGATCTGAGTACTTCTACTTTTACTAAGTACAAGATCTGAGTACTTCTACTTTTACTCAAGTACAAGATCTGAGTACTTCTACTTTTACTCAAGTACAAGATCTGAGTACTTCTTCTTCTTGTGTGTGTGTATGTGTGTGTGTGTGTGTGTGTGTGTGTGTGTGTGTGTGTGTGTGTGTGTGTGTGTGTGTGTGTGTGTGTGTGTGTGTGTGTGTGTGTGTGTGTGTGTGTGTGTGTGTGTGTACAGAATGGCAATCAGCCTCACACTCATGTTGACACTATCAATATAGCAACAGGGTCCCTGTGATGAATACAAATCGCCAGTAAAGGTTAGCTAAGCACAGATGGCACACACACACACACACGCACACACACACACACCTATACAGACACACACACCTGCACCTGCACACACATGTCACGATATGGGAAAGATCTGAGCGCTCAGTATGGATTCATGTGAGGGATGTATGTATTTCTCTGCAGATATATTAGCGTCCTCTGCATGTCTCTCAGTGACAGATAATATCAAACCAACACAAAGACACTTTATTGATCCTCTGAAACACAACACACACATTCCATAGGATGATTCTGGAAGCAAAGACAACCATGAAGGTCTATATTCATACAGAAATAACACAAAGAGATCTGAAATGTGCGACACGGAGAAAATATAATGTCTTTGCACACATCAATATCTCAGCTTTCAGCGGACAAAAGAGAGTCAAATCTAGCAATAAGACAGCAAGCAAAGCCTAGTAGGTTCAGAACATATCATCCATTTACTGTAATGCACCTCTTAGAACCAGGAATTCTAACCTTTGCAGACCATTTACATGCACTAAAACCTATAGAAACCCCAAAAAGCAGAATAACGGCTAGATGAAAATACCAAAAGATAAGTACCACAAAATTGTACTAACCAAATGTACTTTCCACCTCTGCTACTGGGCCCACTTCCTGCCCAGAATACCCCAAATGTACCCCGTTCTCCTCGGCTGTAATACTGCTATTATTTTTGTTTTAGTTTTTTAAGGTCGCACCACAATCATTCATCCAAACTACAAACCCTGTGAGCCAGAAGAAGTTAAATAGTGATACATTTCCAATAAATAACCAGAAATGATAAATCCTCGGCGTCTGCTGAGTGTCCGACTGTGGCGTAAAGATAAGGAGCGTTATAAAAAGAGATACAGACATATGAGAGGAGATAAGAGTGAATCACAGCTCTGACTGCAAGGGTGTAAAACTACTGAGACGGAAACAGCGAGTAGATTTTCATATTACAATTTTGTTCAATCTAATATTTAATATGTATAAATAATATATTTTGTTACTGTATATTTGTAATTCAACTTATATATTGTCTCTATATAGCAATGTCTAGTCTTTTTATGCTGCTGCAACACAAGCATTTCCCACATTGGGATCAATAAAGTACTTCTTATCTCATGATCTTATTATCTTATATAAATGAGGTCTCAAACGATGACTCAGGATCAGATCTTCCTCTCTGCTGCCCCTTTATTTCCATCCTTTCTTCCTCTTCCTCTGGAGCTTTTGTGCGTGTGTTACGGCTGAATGCTTTCTGCTGAAGAACCTCAGGGGAGGAAGCAGTGTTTGGAAAATCATGCAAGAAGGGAAGTCAACAGGAGACTCAAGCAGTGGCATTAGTCACATTGTTTATGTTAAAAAGTAGTAAAAATGACCCTGAAATCACGAGGTGCTTCCTCTCAGGAACTCTGAGTGTTCTAGGGAGAGCAAACGCTGCAGGGTGAGACTTTCAAAGCAATGAAGGAAGCAGAGAAAATGCCAGGATGTAGAAACAGATCTGATGAAGACGTAGTGTGTGTTTGCTACCTGGTGTTTATCTCTGTGCTAGGCTAACGGTTAGCGCTGCCTTACAATGCATTCTGCTGTGACAGAAAGATTACAATCTAATCTAATACAATTATCTAACGTATAAAGAGCCTTAATGGGCCATTCTGCATGATAAGTACTTTTGTGTTACTTAAAGTATATTTGAATGCCATTACTTGTGCACTTTTACTAAAGCTCTTCCTTGTAACTGAGTATCTGTACACTGAAGTATTGCTGAATTCTTCCACCTCTGCTCCTGCATCAACAGAGGTGAGACTTTCTTACACCAGGTGACAAACTAAAAGCAGTAAAACAGGATGAAGAAGAAGCAGTGGAGTATATCTGGGGTTCTGCTAAAATAGCCCACTTTCTTGAGCTTGTTATACTGCAGCATCGCACAAAGAAATACAAATATCTGGTACTTAAATGAAGCTAGGAAAGGAAAAAACAACCAGAAACATGTGTAACTAACGCTGAAGACAGGAGCGTTGCATCAGGAGACGCATCGCAGGAACAGAGAGAACACACTGCCAAGAACGTGTGTGTGTGTGTGTGTGTGTGTGTGTGTGTGTGTGTGTGTGTGTGTGTGTGTGTGTGGTGTGTGTGTGTGTGTGTGTGTGTGTGTTGTGTGTGTGTGTGTGTGTGTGTGCAGTAAATACATCATGTGTGTCAGTGTGTTTGCATATGCATCCCAAAAGGGCATTAATAACCTCACCGAGCTCCCTCACACACTCTCCCTCTCTCCATGCAGGTAGAAGCCTGCTGCTTGTTTTCAACCCACACACACATATGACTCACACACTTACACACACACACACCTCTAAACTTTCCATGCCAGCAAGGCAGAGCCACCTGAGACTGCAGCCCAGCTCCACCCTAATGTGTCGACTGTTAAGAATTATCAGTGAAATTACATCAAATGATCAGGATATTTATACGTTTTGATTGTGACTGAACCACAGGTCACACACAGGTCGAATGTGTGCGTGCGTGCGTGCGTGCGTGCGTGCGTGCGTGCGTGCGTGCGTGCGTGCGTGCGTGCGTGCGTGCGTGCGTGCGTGCGTGCGTGCGTGGCCAGTCATGCCAAGCAGGCCTGAGTGAGCAGCTGACGAATCACCACTTGATTAATTATTGAGAGACCCCTAACCTGCCTCTGCTAGCATGTCAGCTAGCAACAGCAAACATGTAACACACACACACACACATTCAGTGTATGTACTGTCACACACACAGTAACACAGGCCCCTGGGAGGGGGGTCAGCGTCTTAAGCCGGATGCCTGATGAACCTCGGAGGGATTTGGGAGGAAGAAGCTGTATTCCCACTCTGACACACACACACACACACACACACACACACACACACATGCACACACACACACACACACACATACACACACACACACACACACACACAGTGAGGATAAACCCTGCATGTATGGTTAACAACACCACACACACACACACACACACACACACACACTCTCTTAGCCCTCATGGACCCTGGTGCAGCAGCACAGTGAACAGTCGGTCGGCACGATATGGAAAAAAGTGATTTAGTTTTTATGCAACATATTTGGGGATATGGGAAAATGCAAGGTATGCAACATAAACTGTTTGAGTGTGTGTGTGTGTGTGTGTGTGTGTGTGTGTGTGTGTGTGTGTGTGTGTGTGTGTGTGGTGTGTGTGTGTGTGTGTGTGTGTGTGTGTGTGTCTGTGTGTGTGTGTGTGTGTGTCCAGTATGCAGTGACAGCAGGTGAGTCACTGCAGATGAACACACACTGCAGCACCGACATCACGACTCACACACACAGAGCAACATAAAGACATGCAGGGGTGGAGCTGCAGACTCAAGATCTCTCTCTCTCTCTCTCTCTCTCTCTCTCTCTCTCTCTCTCTCTCTCTCTCTCTCTCTCTCTTCTCTCCTCTCTCTCTCTCTCTCTGGTGGATCTTGTTATGTATACACCTGTGTGTCTGCTGTCTAACTAACGCTGGGATCCATTAAGTCTAATCAACAGACTGATGCCTGCTGGGTTACAGCGTGGTGCATGATGACGTACTTTGGGATTCCTCCATTGGATATTGGATTATTGCACAAAAATACAAACGTTAAGATGCTTACAGGTTCTATTCAGCCGGATAATCTCCACTTATTAACACTTTATGATTTCCACCTATCCTCTTTTCAAAGCATTCCCTTCAGCCCGGTTTCTACAGAAGTCTTAACATCTAATAAAGGAATAATCTTCCTTTATTTAACCTCCACCTTTTGCATGCATTGCTCCTAAATATCTCCAAAGCACCCTCCATGCATCAACTGAAAAAAGCATGTGTCAAAACGTATTCATCTACACATTTGTTCTGTATTGCTGCTCGTAATAACATGTTTTTTCAGTGAAAAAGGAAAATAAAAGCACTTTTCTACGCAGGACAGAGAGTAAATGACACTCATGTAACACGAGTCAGCCATGGAGAGTCCATAACATGAATTTGCATGAAAATGATGCAGATATGTTGACTTTAAGCTCCAAATATGATGATTATATTCATGTATTTTTGACTTAAATCTTTAAAAACCTAACAATAGTTTCCGTCTGCGCTCAGAGAAGCTTTGTGACTTCCGATCCAGAATTAGACGGGATCACCTGAGGATGAGAGCGGAGCGCCTGCTGCGTACGTAGAAGCGTCACACACACACACACACACACACACACACACACACACACACACACACACACTCACACACACACACACACTCAGAGTTACAGGATAAAGTGCTGACTGACAGTCCGCTGCAGTAATGGTTCTAAGCTTTATTAAGTTTTCCGTTTGGTTTTCGTGTAGGCGTCGTTAATTAAAGTTATTAACGCTGGAGAGCTGATTACTCGATATCAAAATGTGACCCGGGGGCAGAGGAGGAGGAGAGGAGGAGAGAGGAGGAGGAGGAGGGGAGGAGGAGGGAGGAGGAGGAGGAGGAGGAGGAGGAGGAGGAGGAGGAGGAGGAGGAGAGGAGGAGGAGGAGGAGGAGGAGGAGGAGGAAACATAGAGGAAGAGGAAAACATGGCGGAAGCTGTGTGGGAACGATGTGTTCCGGAAAAGTGTTCCCAAAGTTTTCCAATCAGGGATCTGTTTCCACAAACTGTCTTACTTAAGTGTTGTTTCCTTATCACACCCCTCAAATTAAGTGTAAATTTAATGGGTTTGCAAGAACACAAAGCAATGTATTCAGCTCCAAGATGTCGACAAGCAAAGAAACATTCAGACAACCATTGACTTCCACTCCTGAGAACCAAAGGGGCTAAAATGCCGCCCCAATTTCCGGTTTTAAGACTCATTCCTGCACCACTTTGTGCATTTTCACTGTAACTAAAGTGCCATATTGCATACTAAAGAATCAGAATACCCTTATGGAGCATCGTTATCAGACACGACTAACCTGACCTCTGCAGATCGGGTTTATTTACAACCAAAAACACGTTCAAAAGACCATTGACTTCCCGGAAAGTGGACAGGAAGTGCAAAAAATGTCTCATATCCAGTTTTGAAGACTCATTCCTGCACCACTTTGTGCATGTTTGGTGTAAATGAGGTGCCACGTTACAAAACGTCTGCAGAGCTGGTTCATTTACAACTAAAACTCGTTCAAAAAACCATTGACTTCCACACAAAGAACCAGGATGCGGTAAAATGACTCATTTCAGGGTTTTAGGACTCATTCCTGCACCACTATATGTGGAGTTTGACCAGTTTTACAGAAGAACAGTGAAGGATGACACTAGTACAACTTTCTCTACTTCCAAACTCAAAATAAACTTGAAAAGAAGACCCTATATTTCAAATCACACGGTGTACTGACAGCCCAACGGGGATCATACTGGTTTCCAAAATGAAAGCTCAACAAGTTGGAATTCCACTGCATTGACTCCGCCTTTTTTCCCCTGCGATTCATATTTGGATCCTTAACAAAATGCAAGGGCTAAAGGCTGCACAATGAACTAGAAAAAAAAGACCCAGTATCTGAAATGACACGGTGTGCCTTATCTCTCGTTGAACTTGAGTCTATAGTGACTTTCTCTTGGACAGTGATGTTGCCTAACTGCTTCACTCAGAGCTAAAGTCATATTCTACCAGGTTACCAGTTGTGTCCGGTTACAGAAGTGGTGACTGACGTTAAGTCGGTCTGAGTCGAAGCCTCTGCAGGGATCCAGTCAATGATTAGCATGGAAATAGCTCCGAGGATCCACCTGCCCTCTGACTCTCTGAAGGTCCAGACAGAGAGACTTTTAAAGTTCATTTTAAACACTAAATATGAGCCGTTTCTCTCAGATCAGCTGACTGTGACTGGTTTAGACTCGACTGTCTCAAATGATTGATAAACACTTGGTTTTTCTGCTCTGCTGGACATGAAAAGAGATTTCAAACTGGATTCATTTCACCGATAAAGGTGAAAGATAAAGATTTGCTAGCTCTTTCCTGGCTTTTATCCCAACGTAGCAGCATGGCATATAGGTGTTTACTTTGTTTAAAAGTTGCACGAACACGTTAATGATTGTGTGCAATATGTGCAATATATATATATTTTTAAGCATGCTTCTTGGTTAATATGAAGCTGTTTTGGGCTCTTTTCTTGCTGTAACAAATGCAAATGTATTCTGATTCTGAGGAAACAGAAAACCATTTGATTAACAGACCAGGGGACAGGAACACGCTGACTCATCTCTGGCGTTTAAAGACTCATTCCTGCACCTCTCTATAAGAGCAGTGCACTGTATTTATATCAAAGAGTGAAGCATCGGCCTCAACGAGTCAACGAGCTTTGATTACGTTCAGACATCAGATCTGATCCTCATGAAGTGTCCTGGTTCTTATACTGACATAGGAGTGGATTTGATGTTCATGTTAAGAGGATGAGGAATGGGTTAGCGAACAGATCCATCACACAGTCCTCTTGACCTTGTCAGAAACTGGGTCAAGGTGACCATTATATTTACTGGTTAGCAGGAGCGTTACAACAAATCACACGGAGAGACAGACAGGGATCATCCTGGTTTCCAAAATGAAGGCATTGGAATTTCACTGCATTGACTCTGACTTTTCCCCTCCTGTGATTCATATTTGGATCCTTGAAAAAATTGCAAGGGCTGCAGAAATAATCCGAATTCAATTCAAATATGAATGTGTAATATTCAACTAAAGATAGGGGAAGATATTTTATTATAAACTATATTATACTATACTTTTTAAGACCACATCAAATGTTATGTAATGTGCATTTTCATGAATAATGTTGGCTGCAAAGTTTGAGTTTTACAGTTAATGTAAAGTAACTTTTTATTTAAAAATGTCACAAACATGTTTTTTTGACAATTGTATTACATTATTCAATAGAAGTGATAATCCCTGTGCTGCAGTATCACATTACATATTAAACAACAATCACAACGTCACATAAGAGCCTCTGACATGCAGAAAGCACAGATTAATAATGTGTGAACGGGACGTTACTGTATGCATGTGTAGGAATCACACACACACACACACAGAGGAGGAAGCGGTCACATGGTAGGAGGGGGGGTAGAGGAGGAGGAAGAGGAGGGAGGGGCTGTACGTCACTATCAACGTCACTGTAACGCCTCCTTTCCTCCCTCCCTCCCTCCTCTACCTCCTCTCCTCCCCCCTCCCTCCCTTCACTACGACTCACATGACTGCAGCAGCTCTGTTCTGTAACTCCAGTCACGAGGATGGAGTAATATTACAATAACCAGCAAGCAGGGCACACACACACACACACACACATACACACACACACACACACACACACACACACACACACACAGTGGAGTAAAAGGCAGAGTGCAGCACTAATAACTAATGAGTAAATATTAACTTATTAACATGTCGTAGATAAGCTTATCGGACTGAAGAAAGAATTCAAGCTGAGATTCTGAGAAGATTTCTTCCTGTGTTTCTGCCTCAAGGTCTTTGAAGCAATCCAGCTTCATATTATATATAAAGAGCATGCATGCTATATGCAATGCTCCTTTTGATGTATTGTATGTATCTCTAGTTGCACTATTTTAATGTGTGTCCAATTGCCAAAGCAGTGCATAAAATGGAACAACTCTACATGTTAAGCTGCATTTTTTGTTAATTTAAAGTATTTTTAACTCAGAAATAACCTGTTCTAGACTCCCAAGTTCAAGTTCATTTTAATGAAATATCATATTTTTAAGTGTTGATCGAATTGCTGTACAGTCGCAATAAGAATGACTTAAATATGTAGATTGTTAAGCTTTTTCTCTGATTTATATCATAATACATTTAAGAAAGTTAGGAACAATGTGTTTTAGTGTTCATTTAAAATGACACACACTTGGAGTATGAGGAGCTGGGATGGAAATGTTCGGCTTTATTCTGACATTTTATAACCTAAACAACTCATTGATAACAATTTGTATAAATATATTTGGTAGATTTTGATGCATTTTCTCTCCTGCAGTTCCCTCTAACATGACATACACTTGGATTATGAGGAGCTTGGATGGCATTTTTTCACTATATTCTGACATTTAATTTGTTATGTCACTATGTAGTATATTATATTGCATGATACTACAATATGCATATCTATTGTTCGATCCTTTATTTTGGCAGATTTTTTGATCTCCCCATGCATTCCCTCTCAGTCAGTGCATCTGTATGAGGAGGCTGCAGGTTATAAATAGCTCACGTCTCTCTGGATCCTCAACACAGTGAATTAACTGCTGAAACTGCCAATCAGCTGTGACAGACCCCCACACACACACACACACACACACACCTCATACAGTAACCCCCCCACTCTATAACACCGTCAGATGACCGTGCAATCACAGCAATAACAATCATCACGACGCAATGTGACGTCACTGTGTGATGCAGTAACACTAGGGAGGGTGGGGGGCGGGTCGTGTTTTACGTCATTGTAAAATGTATTGATGCACGGTAACTCTACAAAGGGGAGATTGTAGATTAAATCTGACAGGTTCCCATCTATCGGGTTGGAATTTGCGTTTTTGCGCAAAAGCCCCTGTAGAAATCCTCATATTTAACGTTTCCTTCCAAATACGATGCAAAATACATCATGGAGAACAAAAACTGTTTCTAGTTATTAAATATGTTCCCATGAACCATTCGGCTCACACTTCAGGTGCAGGGAAACACATAATTTAGATGTAATGGCCACTTCTATAAATGGTAACGCACCTCCTCCCTGTGCTCTTGAGCAGCAGCTTATTCTGGGATTAACAGCAGAGCCAGGTTTAAAAGTTCACATATTGCTTTAATTAAGTGCTGCTTGGGTGTGCTGATAGTATCCCGAATTAAAGTAAACATCCCATTCATTAATTTAGAAAATAAAATGCATGTTTAATGTGGTAAATACATAGTAATAGAGAAGGAATCCTAGAAATGCATGGATTGGATACGCAGTTTGGCACGAATGCACGAAAATCGGTGTAAAATCACCTTCAAAGCACCCAGCGTGGGTTTATTATAGACAGTATGTCGTCATCATTCCCCCTTCACACACACACACATCCACACATCCCAAAATCAGTGTGTTTACAGCAAGTTCCACATCCACACGTTTTGTAACCGTTGCCTAACGATTACGCAAACGGTTATGAAAGCGTAAAACTGCGCCAACTTTTTCAGCTGACCCCTTAAAATCCACTGTCTCTTTTTCCATCCCATTGCATTGCAGAACATGGTGTGATACATGGACAATTTGTGAGGAATTGACAGGAATAATAATAATAATAATAGGTGTTCAAGTTAAAAAGCGCAGCAGATCTCCAGCACTGAGGCTCAGGGTTAAGCTCTCACTGCAGCTTACATACCGGAGTGGATACATAATATGACACCGGTGTATCCAACCCGAATACACACTTTTATGAACACACCAGCATCGATCCATTAAAAACACAATATCACCTGAATCAAACCTGCCCTACACGTGTTTTCTCTGCCGGGTTTCAGTGCCCAGAGCCCGCCTTTAAACCCTGGAAAGGCACAATAATGAGATAAAATCATAATAGTGCTTTAAGGCTAAATCCATGCGTTCAGACGCGCACCACGTGGCCATGTCACTGAAATTAAAACTTCCCTGAAGAATGCGTCAAAAGTTTCCAAAGCGCCCTCTGCATACCAAGTAATGTGTGTGTGCGCTGCGAAACACACACTACACCACACTACACTACACACACATACGAAACACGTAAAAAATCCGGCAACAAATTCCTCTCACTGAATATTTCCCTAGGACATTTCCTTCCAGAAAACACGTGAAAGCCACACGTCAAGATACAGTACACACACGCACAGGGACGCACACACCGGTGTGATGCTGCCTGACAAACCGGGGAAAGGCACCCATCTGCCGGGTAAATCTTGCGCCACAGCCGGCGACGCGTAAAACTGGAACCCCAGGTGCAAAGCCCCGGTTCCGGTGTTTCCAGAGAGTCCCGGGTCTTACCTGGCTGCCGGAGGTTTCTGTCAGGTAACTGAAGACAAAGGACGAGAGTTCCTCATCTAATAGTGGAGCGCAGTCCGCCATCTTCTAGTGAATGAAGAGCGGAGGAGCCAGAGAGCCGGGTATAGAGAGGAGGAGGAGCGGCAGGGAGGAAGGTGGCCGGCAGGGGGCACGTCTGTTTACAAACCTGGAGACATGCGGCTCCTCAGAGGGGGTTCCGGGGGGTCCGCGGACCTCCAGGGGTCAGAGGCCCCGGGGGGTCCGAGAGCAAAGTGAGGAGGCATTGAAGTTAATGGGGATGGAGTAAAGTGTGGTGAAAACATGCCAATAGATTCAAGATTTTTTTTATTGTCATGAAAATTCTTCTGACCTGAGCTCCTCCTACAATGAAACATGTATAATAAAATACAAAAAACTAAATAAAAAGTTGTGCAAAAAGTCTACATGTAAATAGAATATGGGATATGTACAAGAAAATAATATGAAATTAGATAATGTAATTTAAAACAAAATGAAATACGGTTTATTAGGTGATTACAGACAATTAAAAAAAATAAGTATATAAAAAATATAATTAATAAATATTAAATGATACATATATCTCAGTCATTTAAACAATTTAATCAAAATATGAAAGATGAATTTGAACGATAATAAATCATTAAAAAAGAAAGTTTAAATAGGAAATAATATAAAATATAAATACTTATATTTAATAAACATTTTCCCAAAAAACTCTGCGGTTCACAAAAAAGATTAATCATAATAATTAATTTAATATAAATTTCGTAATCAGGTTTACATATTTGACATTGTGTACATCAGTTCACATTTTCTTTACAGGTAACCAGTAGTTGTTATAGATTTTGTAACTCTCCCAACCCAGATGATATCTCAATCTGACTTCTTAGTGCTCTCATCTATTCTCACAATATCATTAGCATCAAATCACATCATGCACCGACATTATTTCATGATGCAATCTAAACCTTTATTGTAGGATTTTATGAGATTTCTTTCTGGTATCGCATTACAAGGTTCAACAATTGCGGCGACACAGAGAAAATCAAGCATTATAACACACACACACACACACACACACACACACACAGGACACACACAGAACACACACACTGACAGGCTGATTGCATTGTTATCACTGCATTGCAGCACAGTGTGTCTGTAAGTAATGCTCTGTGTGTGTGTGTGTGTGTGTGTGTGTGTGTGTGTGTGTGTGTGTGTGTGTGTGTGTGTGTGTGTGTGTGTGTGTGTGTGTGTGTGTGTGTGTGTGTGTGTGTGTGTGTGTGTGTGTGTGTGTGTGTGTGTGTGTGTGTGTGTGTGTGTGTGTGTGTGTGTGTGTGTGTGTGTGTGTGTGTGATGCTGCCTTCAGGTGCTGTAAATGTGAGTGTTTGGTGGTCAGGTGCACATGAGCCGCCCTGCAGAGAAATGTTAAACATGGTAATAGAATGATGATGAGGTGATGAAGATGATAACACGCTCTGTTAAAGATGGCCTCCATGCAGAGAGACCAGGGGTGTTTCTCAATGTCGAGGAAGGATGCTCCAGAGGCACTATTTCAAGGACGCTACGTCATCGAGTCCCGACGAAGGACTGTTCCAATGTCCAGGCTCCTTGGAATTCTACCGAGGCCAGCGTCCTTTGTTGCGGGAAATTTCGAGGCTGCACATGTGTATCCTCCGCAGTCTTAAAATCCCCACAATGCTTTGCGCACGGACCAATTTCCAAAATCTTTGGCGGAAATCGCGCTCCATTTAAGGCGGGCCTCGCAGATGACGCACACCTGCACACCTGTTAGCCTGTTCCACCATTCTTCGTTTTCCGAGGCTTGCCTCGCTTCTGAAGGACCTGACTCGGAAGACATGTCCTACCAAAGAAGCGTCCTCGACATTGAGGAACACCCCAGTAAAGCTAATGGTTATTTCCCAGAGTTCATAGCAGCATTAACTGGGAGGGTTAAAGCTGCAGACGCTGCAAAGGATAGACGTTCAATCAGGGCCGCCGCTTGCGAACAGGCAAGGCAGGCAACTGCTTGGGGCCCCGGACCAGAAGGGGGCCCCCAAAGAAGGTAGATTAAGAAGGTCGACAGCAACGACAACAATTAATTTACTGCAACGACATGTCGGGAAACCCCCTCAAGGCGGCCCCATGCATAGCGCGCCGTTATCTTAACGCAGCGTCCACACGGCGGCGTGCGTTGAAGCTTGCCGGTGGGCGTGTCTGAAACTCGACAACAACCAATCACATGAATCTCCCGCCCCGGACACACAAGCACGCGGTTTGATTGGCTAGAGCTTGTACTGACATATGATTTGATTGGCTGACGCTTCCGTCGAAGCTTCAAAAGTTGAACATTGCTCAACTTTTGAGCGTCAGCTGTGCGTGGTGATGAAAAGCTGGTTCGAGGGGCCCCCAGTGAAAGTTTGCCTAGGGCCCCCACAGACTCTAGAATCGGCACAATTTATTTAATGAACGTTTGGATGTCTCTAAATACATGAGTCTGCATTGTTATGGTTTCATCTATTGTTGTTTAGATTAGTTTTTATTGTACATTAGCTCTGATGCATTTGAATTTAAATGATATTACGGTTGTTTTGTGTGTGTCATTATTATACTACAACAAAAGTGCAATATAAATATATAAAAATACTACTTTAAATGTAAGAAATATGTATAAGGTTACTGTTTAAAAAAGAAAATGCCTCTGCAAGATATGTTCTAGGGGATGTGCAGTAAGTTTTCTTAATTAATAAAGCATTTCAATATAAATGAAGATGATTTAACGGCAATTAAAAATAGATCTTCCCCATGTGTGTCAATATGTTCTATCCTTTCCATCTATAAACATTGAGATCAACATGAGAGCGGATCAAACCCCTTTCAGACGATGATAGAGAGCGAATAAGGAATACAAATAATGTGCAAAATCAGTTGTATTTTTAACGACAGAAGCCATAAATACCAGCTTTCTGCAGCACCTGAAGGCAGCATTAACCTGTGTTTACATACCTGCAGCTCATACCTGCCTGCCTGTCTCTCACGGGTTTAAAACCCTCCTCTCAGCTCCATGTGTCGTCATTAAGGTAGAGAAAAGATAAAGAAACCTGAAGCAGCTGTTCTCTCCTCTGATTGGTCGATACGAGGTGAAGTCCCGGCCAAGGATGAGCTCACTTTGCCCGGGGCGTCACACACTCATACATGCAGATTATTACACTGTGTATGGGGAATAAACACACACACACACACACACACACACACACAACACACACACACACACACACACACACACACACACACACACAGCCGTTTCTCTCTCAAACCAGTGTAGAGGTATTAATGCATGCTTTTATTACCTGTATTTCACTCTTATTTTTATCCCTATAATTTATCATTTTTTCTTGTTTGATTCAGTCCAGTGTTTTTACTCCTTGGATAACCTGTGAGGAAACGGAGCGTTAGTTAGTATCTGCTTCTGTTTCTGGTTTATAAAGCTTCTGTTTCAAACCTTTGTGCTTGAAACAGGTGTATGAATAAAGTTTGATTGTCCCCTCAGTAAAACTTTGACCTCAGACTGTTTGAGTGTCTGCAGCCTGAGGACGGGACATTATTGAAATGTCACTGGGAGTGCGTGGAAGCTGCTAAACACACACATCTTCTCCACTTACAGTTAAGACGGGGATTGTTTTTAATGCTGGTGTTGGGCAGCAGCTCAGTCTGTTATCATCCTGTTTCTGTCGGGGTGAGTGTCCCCGTCCCCCAATCACATCTTGGGTTTATCTTTAAGTTGTTTGTACTGAGAAATAACTGAATTAAAAGTAGTTGAGGGCTTTGGTACTTTAACTATATTTTGATGATAATATATTTTCTACTTTCACTTGAGTAAAATTTTTAATGCAGGACTTTTACTGTAACAGAGTATTCCTACTCTCTGGTACTTCTACTTTTACTCAAGTACAAGATCTGAGTACTTCTACTTTTACTCAAGTACAAGATCAGAGTACTTCTACTTTTACTCAAGTACCAGATCTGAGTACTTCTACTTTTACTCAAGTACAAGATCAGAGTACTTCTACTTTTACTCAAGTACCAGATCTGAGTACTTCTACTTTTACTCAAGCACAAGATCTGAGTACTTCTACTTTTACTCAAGTACAAGATCTGAGTACTTCTACTTTTACTCAAGCACAAGATCTGAGTACTCCTACTTTTACTCAAGTACAAGATCTGAGTACTTCTACTTTTACTCAAGTACAAGATCTGAGTACTTCTACTTTTACTCAAGTACAAGATCAGAGTACTTCTACTTTTACTCAAGTACCAGATCTGAGTACTTCTACTTTTACTCAAGTACAAGATCAGAGTACTTCTACTTTTACTCAAGTACCAGATCTGAGTACTTCTACTTTTACTCAAGCACAAGATCTGAGTACTTCTACTTTTACTCAAGTACAAGATCTGAGTACTTCTACTTTTACTCAAGCACAAGATCTGAGTACTCCTACTTTTACTCAAGTACAAGATCTGAGTACTTCTACTTTTACTCAAGTACAAGATCTGAGTACTTCTACTTTTACTCAAGTACAAGATCAGAGTACTTCTACTTTTACTCAAGTACCAGATCTGAGTACTTCTACTTTTACTCAAGTACAAGATCAGAGTACTTCTACTTTTACTCAAGTACCAGATCTGAGTACTTCTACTTTTACTCAAGCACAAGATCTGAGTACTTCTACTTTTACTCAAGTACAAGATCTGAGTACTTCTACTTTTACTCAAGCACAAGATCTGAGTACTCCTACTTTTACTCAAGTACAAGATCTGAGTACTTCTACTTTTACTCAAGCACAAGATCTGAGTACTTCTACTTTTAATACAGATTTGAGTACTTTTTCCACCTCTGGTTAGCTTGTTAAGTAGATAGCTAATGATAGCTAGCTAGCTTGATAGATAGATAACTAGTTAGCTAGCGATGTAGCTATCTAGCTAACTACCACACTGACAGGTTAATTCAGTCTCTATGTGAACTTGTTTTTATATATTTCAACACCGTAGACCTTTGTCTCTCCTTCTGGCAGTGAGTTATAAACTGTCCTCTGACTTTTCACCCACTGAGTCTCTGCTGCGTCTGATGTTGAAAGCGTGGAGCTCCTCTGCCGTTGACCTTGCTGGAAGTGTGGAGCAGAGGCCTGAAAGATAAATATATAAAATGTAGTAACATAAGGAGAGGTTGCGCACCCTGGAACATCTTGTTGGTATTTCAGTAATGCTGGCCCCTTCTTCTGAAGACACCACCGACATGTTGTCCAAGAGTAGAGCGACTGTTAGACAACACAGTATTTGCACGAGAGAAAGTAACATGGCGTAATGATGGAGAAATATGGGGGGCAGGAGGTTTGGAAATCAACATGAGTGATGATTTATGCTTTAGATTAAAACAGTTGGTTTTATGTGCTGTGGTTGCACAACAGCAGAGAGAACGAGACACATTTTGCAATTTAGTTTAAAAGAAAACCTCTCGCTGCAGTGCATGCTGGTCTATTTCCAGGCCCCAAATTAAAATATCTACAAAAACTTGACTGTACATGTGCTGCAGTTATTTCAAATCACACAGAGACATGAATGTTACAGACAAATATAAACACACGTTTCCTTCCTTCATATGTATTTTTTACATGAAAGTATGCACATTTCCAGTATACAGTATTTGTTCTTCATCCCCCAAAATATTTGTTCTTCTATAGCTACCATTTTTCTATCAATTATGATCATTTAGGCTCAGGAAACGACAACAAAAAGCTCTTTATTTTTCTCATACTGCCTGTGCTGCAGCACCTCTTTTCACCCTCTGTCTGAAACCAGAGCCCAGTCTGCTCTGATTGGTTAGCTGGCCGGCTCTGTTGTGATTGCTCAACTGCTTAGAGATGTCCCGCCCCTTAGTCTATCACGTACTATGTGTTGGAGCGCTAGCCAATAGGAGCGTGAGTGTGATGTCACTATGTTCCGGAAGTAAACAGAGGAGTCCAATGGAGGCGTTTCAGGCAGGGAACCCAGGGAGTTTAGCCTTTGCAGACCATTTACATGCACTAAAACGACCTACAGAACACACTACAGAGGGAACAACCCAAAAATAATATTAGGGATCCTTTAAAAACTGTGTCTCGACCGAGGTTGCCCATATGTGTCTCTTAATAAATGTTGGCACTTTCTTTTATATTCCCTGTAAAACAAAAACACCGTCTCTAACACTCAATAGTAAAAAGAGCCGGTGCAGTGTTTGGGGAAATGAAAACGTGTTTGCAAATCGCGTCTCAGATCATCCTGCTGCATAGTTTTTTGTTTAATGTGTAACAGGTGTGTGTGTGTGTGTGTGTGTGTGTGTGTGTGTGTGTGTGGTGTGTGTGTGTGTGTGTGTGTGTGTGTGTGTGTGTGTGTGTGTGTGTGTGTGTGTGTGTGTGTGTGTGTGTGTCATCTATCAACATCTCCACCATTTAATCACTGCAAGTGTGAACGCAGACAGATATGCTGATCTAAATGCCATCCCATCACGCGATGTGTTATTAATACGGCCTCGGTCAGCGATAGGTCAGTGTGTGAGGAGGACACGTCTGATACGCTCTATTTACAGTTCCTCTTCACATGTAAACCGCAGTGAGGCTGGCTCTGACTAGGATCATCTCATAAATTATATTATAAATCATAGCAGGGATTCAGAGGAGGCCACATGAGAAGCCTGCATGCCGCTGCCAGCACACGGAGTTTCACACAGCATGGATTCAGGAATAGCATCTGCAGGTAGGAATTAAACAGTGTTTACAGGAAGTACTGTGTGTAGTGTACAGGTGCTAACAGGCTACAACGGCACAAAACATTTTGATTAGACCAGTAAAAAATGGAGGAACCATGGTCATACACGTCTCAATATGTATGTTTTTCTGACCGTTTATATGGCTGCAATGTAAAAGTATTTTAAAAAATGTATTAGTTTCATTGCATCTCTTTTAAATAAAAAAAATCAGGATTTACTGCATTTGAAACTGTTGTACTCAACACACATCTCCAGCAACTTCACAACACATGCAGCATATAGAAAACATTCAGCAACTTGAGGAAACAAGGGGACACTAAAGAGTGACGCACACAGCTGGGAGACCAGGGGTGTTTCTCAATGTCGAGGACGCTTCCTTGGTAGGACATGTCTTCCGAGTCAGGTCCTTCAGAAGCGAGGCAAGAATCCTTCCTAGCCTCGGAAAACAAAGAATGGTGGAACAGGCTAACAGTTGTGCGTCATATGCGAGGCCCCGCCTTTAATGGAGCGCGATTTCCGCCAAAGATTTGGAAATGTGTCCGTGCGCAAAGCATTGTGGGGATTTTAAGACCGCGGAGGATACACATGTGCAGCCTCGAAATTTCCCGCAACAAAGTATGCCGGCCTCGGTAGAATTCCAAGGATCCTGGACATTGGAACAGTCTTTCGGCGGCACTCGATCACGTAGTGTTCTTGAAATAGTGGCTCTGGAGCAGCCTTCCTCGACATTGAGAAAAACCCCAGGGATTTTTCTCAAAGTCGAGGACGCTTCCTTCCCTGCTGAAAAAACCCACTTAGACCAATTTAGCAGCCTGACCAGCCAGTAGATATTAGGCTGGAATGGTTGGCTGGTTTAGAGGGGTTTTGGACGGATGGCTGGTTCAGCTGGTTCAGCTAAACCAGCCATCCTGGCCAGCTAAAAAAAAACAGCATACCAGCATTGTATGCTGGTACCAGCATCCATCGATCACCAGCTTATGTTTAATAATAGTATTAAATATACCATGCTGGAAGCTTACCAGGATTCCAGGTGACCAGCATACATTGTTTAAATACTGGTATGATTATTTAAACCAGATAACATAAATATATTACAAAGATGTTAGCGAATAATTTGCTTAGGTATTCAGCCTTCGACCCAGTTCATCGTTTTCTCTCTTTGCTGTCTCCTTTCTCATGGCATAGGTCTACGGCCTTGGGTATTGCTGCTATCTCTCTTAAGGAGGAGCAGCTTGGGCGCATTGTTGTTGCCAGTCTATGACAGAGCACAAGCCGCCATGAGGTAGTTTACTGTTCAGGGACGGAGGTTCCCTGGCGCACATTCTTTCCTATGGACGAGCTCTAGTTAGATTCAGGGTCCATAATTGTTTAGTCTCACTGATAAAGAATGTTGATTATTACACTCCGAACTAGTTAAAACCTCGAGCTGCAGAAAGAGTTCTTCAGAATTGGTTTGGCAACCGCTGTGTCAACTCGTGACACACCACCTGTCTTGTCAATTCTCCGGCCGTAACTCCAAATAAACCGTCAGTGTTTGCCATCAAAGCTCCAGCTCTCCTCGTGTCTCTCTGAGTCCTGTTTCCAATTGCTTCAGAAGTTTCCCCCACAAAAAATTAATTGTGTCATGTATTCTGGTATCTACCAAAATAAAGACATTGTATAGTAACAGTATTTTAATTTAATAAATAGCTAGTTAATATAATAAAATACACAGTAACAATACAATAATTATACAAATAACAACCAACCTGCAAATCAACCTATACATCAAAAATAAATATTATCTATAACCGGTGCATTTGATTTAAAATAAAAGTAATAATAGAATTCAATATTTAAATGGTAACAAAAACAGTAACACTATGTATGATAAGAAAAAAGCAACAAAGAAAGTGTTTCCGGTGTGTAGCGTCCAGCCTTTCCCAATCTGGCCTGCATCTCTGTCTGTTGAAGCCACTTCTTGAAGAAAACTGAAAATAAATGTACAGATATAAGTACACTGTAAAAAGAAAACTTGACATTGACGTTAACATTTGGGCTGCTGTGGTTGCCAGAACTTGACCGTTAAAGTATAATACATTACAAATGACAGTTGGTTGGCATAGATGTTACAGTCAACAATAACTTATGGTGAATTACAATGGCAAAAACAAATAGAGTTGGTGTACACGGTGCAGCTGTATTATCTGGGAAATAGAAGATCGGATCAGGATTCGGTATTGGCAGACAATCCATATCAAATGAATTGGATCATTATTAGCATCAGCAGTTGATCACCTTTGTCGACTTGCAGCCTAAATACAAAGATAACTCCACTCCTCTCCTAACACTGCTTACCTCTAATGAGCCTTGGTAGAACTAGTGTCCGAGTCATGGGGTCCAGAACTGACTGAAGACATGTGGAACAGAGTCATTGGGTCCAGAACTGACTGAAGACATGTGGAACAGAGTCATTGGGTCCAGAACTGACTGAAGACATGTGGAACAGAGTCATTGGGTCCAGAACTGACTGAAGACATGTGGAACAGAGTCATGGGGTCCAGAACTGACTGAAGACATGTGGCACAGAGTCATAGGGTCCAGAACTGACTGAAGACATGTGGAACAGAGTCATGGGGTCCAGAACTGACTGAAGACATGTGGAACAGAGTCATAGGGTCCAGAACTGACTGAAGACATGTGGAACAGAGTCATGGGTCCAGAACTGACTGAAGACATGTGGAACAGAGTCATGGGGTCCAGAACTGACTGAAGACATGTGGAACAGAGTCATAGGGTCCAGAACTGACTGAAGACATGTGGAACAGAGTCATTGGGTCCAGAACTGACTGAAGACATGTGGAACAGAGTCATGGGTCCAGAACTGACTGAAGACATGTGGAACAGAGTCATTGGGTCCAGGACTGACTGAAGACATGTGGAACAGAGTCATAGGGTCCAGAACTGACTGAAGACATGTGGAACAGAGTCATTGGGTCCAGAACTGACTGAAGACATGTGGAACAGAGTCATTGGGTCCATAACTGACTGAAGACATGTGGAACAGAGTCATGGGGTCCAGAACTGACTGAAGACATGTGGAACAGAGTCATTGGGTCCAGAACTGACTGAAGACATGTGGAACAGAGTCATTGGGTCCAGAACTGACTGAAGACATGTGGAACAGAGTCATGGGGTCCAGAACTGACTGAAGACATGTGGCACAGAGTCATTGGGTCCAGAACTGACTGAAGACATGTGGAACAGAGTCATTGGGTCCAGAACTGACTGAAGACATGTGGAACAGAGTCATGGGGTCCAGAACTGACTGAAGACATGTGGAACAGAGTCATTGGGTCCAGAACTGACTGAAGACATGTGGAACAGAGTCATTGGGTCCAGAACTGACTGAAGACATGTGGAACAGAGTCATTGGGTCCAGAACTGACTGAAGACATGTGGAACAGAGTCATGGGTCCAGAACTGACTGAAGACATGTGGCACAGAGTCATTGGGTCCAGAACTGACTGAAGACATGTGGAACAGAGTCATGGGTCCAGAACTGACTGAAGACATGTGGAACAGAGTCATTGGGTCCAGAACTGACTGAAGACATGTGGAACAGAGTCATTGGGTCCAGAACTGACTGAAGACATGTGGAACAGAGTCATTGGGTCCAGAACTGACTGAAGACATGTGGAACAGAGTCATTGGGTCCAGAACTGACTGAAGACATGTGGAACAGAGTCATTGGGTCCAGAACTGACTGAAGACATGTGGAACAGAGTCATGGGGTCCAGAACTGACTGAAGACATGTGGCACAGAGTCATTGGGTCCAGAACTGACTGAAGACATGTGGAACAGAGTCATGGGGTCCAGAACTGACTGAAGACATGTGGAACAGAGTCATGGGGTCCAGAACTGACTGAAGACATGTGGAACAGAGTCATTGGGTCCAGAACTGACTGAAGACATGTGGAACAGAGTCATGGGGTCCAGAACTGACTGAAGACAAGTCAGGGTGTCCGCGGGGTCTTAAAAAGTATTGAAAGTTGATAAATCAATTTAGCGAAAATTAAGGCTATTAAAAAGTATTAAAAAGTATTAAACGGCATTTTCCAAGGTATTACATTTTGTAGCTTTTTTTCAATAAGTATATAAATTGCGAAGATCGAAGATGTACTTGAGTAACTGTATTTTGTAAAATGATCATCTCTCCAGGACAGAACCACTAAACTAACATAACACGTTCTCCTTCTGTTTGCAGCCTTGAAAAAGTCCTGGAGGATAAGCAGCCATAAGAAAATCATAAAATCCCAATCACCAATCAATAATAACATTTGTATTCATATATCATACTTGATGTCTGCAAACCTTTTTTACACTTATTGGTGCACATCGCAGCAGAAACCACAAATATCAACAAAAGAGGCAAAGTCAAAACAAGGTTCATTTTAATTATTTATTTAGGTTCAAAGCGCTCTAAGGTCTCATTCAAACCTAATAGTCACTTCTCTGGTGCGCACCAGACGACAGTTTGTTCCATTGTTTCATTCTTCAGAAGGTTCGGTTTGCGTTCACACGGACTATAAACTTTAAACACAAGTCATGTGCACATTTACTACGCCACTGAACATACTTACATTTAAATGTGTACTGCCTGGATTCAGCCATTTTCCGCCAAAGATTTTGGAAATTGGTCCGTGCGCAAAGCATTGTGGGGATTTTAAGACCACGGAGTCTACACGTGTGCAGCCTCGAAATTTCCCGCAACGAAGGACGCCGGCCTCGGTAGAATTCCAAGGATCCTGGACATTGGAACAGTCCTTCGGCGGCACTCGATGACGTAGTATCCTTGAAAAAGTGGCTCTGGAGCATCCTTCCTTGACATTGAGAAGCACCCAGGGAAGACCAGGGCACACTAAAAAGTGACGCACACAGCTGGGAGACCAGGGGACACTAAAGAGTGACGCACACAGCTGGGAGACCAGGGGACACTAAAGAGTGACGCACACAGCTGGGAGACCAGGGGACACTAAAGAGTGACGCACACAGCTGGGAGACCAGGGACACTAAAGAGTGACACACACAGCTGGGAGACCAGGGGACACTAAAGAGTGACGCACACAGCTGGGAGACCAGGGGACACTAAAGAGTGACGCACACAGCTGGGAGACCAGGGGACACTAAAGAGTGACACACACAGCTGGGAGACCAGGGGACACTAAAGAGTGACGCACACATACAGCTGGGAAACAGCATGATGTATAAGTTTGTGACCATTCCCACACATAACAAGCTAAAGATTCTGGACTGGTTAATATGGTTCCTCCTTTTTGTACTGGTTGCAAAGAAAATCCATTCTTCAGCCATTTCATTTCAATTCACAGATGTATCATATTTGCTGGTGCTTTCTGTGTTATGTAATCTGATCACATCCTCTTGAAGATATCTACATAAAAGCAGTTGATGGAAACGGCTCTGAATCCCATTTCGTTTTGCCAAGAGTTCAGGCAGTTGCCTTAAACTTGCGCAGCATTTTAATTGGAACATAACTATAAAGAAAATGTCTGTTTTTTGCTCCATCAACACAGAGTAAAGTTAATTTGTTCCTCTCTCCCACTGTCTGCTAACACAATCCTAAACCACGTCTCATTAAATGCTTCATTCATGTTTTCATTCTCTCCCTCATCACACACTCATCTCTGTGGTCCCATTGGATGTTGTTTCCTCACACAGAACGGCAGCGAAAATGGTCCAATTCAATTTGAACCATATTATATTCCAATTACAACGGCAGCACGTAACTCTGCACTCTGCATGAAGAACACCCTCAAAACAGCATTCAGACTATCATGGGAAATGAATATATCCACCAAACTCCTGCAGAATGAAGTGTGTTATCAGTATCATTTCAAGTATCTCTACTTCTCAAACTAAAGGTGTTAGTTCTTCTGGTTTAGCACTAGTAGCGTTGAAAACAATGAACTTAATTTGGGATCATTCTCAGCTTCACTGCAGCTATGGGATGTTTTTCAGAACCACATCCATCCTCTGTTAGTGGCTGCAGTATGATGTGATAATGGCCCAAGATCCCACATTTGTAATAAATCTATTCTAATGTATTTAGCTAGAACATTAGCTATCTATCTAATATGCTAGCTAAGTTAGCTATCTTCTTTATAAGCTAGCTAATATTTGCTATAAATCTGCATTTAGCTAGGCCACGTTAGCTATCTATCTATTTGACTATTTAGTTAGCGAAAGTTAGCTGTCTAATTTATAAGCTTGTTAATATTTGCTAAGCATTTAGCTAGACCACAATAGCTATTTTTCTATCTATTTGACTCAATTAGCTAGCGAACATTAGCTATCTACTGTAGCTATCTATTCAACCATTTAGCTAGTCCACGTTAGCTATCTATCTATCTATCTATCTATCTATCTATCTATCTATCTATCTATCTATCTATCTATCTATCTATTTCACTCTATCTAGTTAGTGAAAGTTAGCTATTTATCTAATAAGTGAGCTAGCTAAAGTAAGCAATCTACTTTACAAGCTAGCTTGAATATAACAAGCTAACTAGTTCATTCAAAATGTGGAAACGCCCTCTTTTACTAAAATACATTAAAAACTGTACATGTTTTACCTTTGTTGCTTCTATTGTTGTACTCTCTCTTCACTACTATTAGTGTTTTTAAGATTAGATAAGACATATTTTATTGAGCCCAATTTGGGAGGTTTTTTTTCAGCACATCCGACATGTCAATGTTAAAAAAATAATCAAAAAGTGGGAAAATAAACAAACACAATGATAAACATCTCAAAAGTAAATAAAACAGAGCTAAAAACATAAAATATATAAATATTAACAGTGAAAGATAACAATCTGTAGACTGTCTGTCAAATAAACAAAATAAAGGGGGTCAACATACAGTTTTCCCGCTTTTATTTATAGATTTCTATATTAAACTGCACGGAGAGAAGGCCTGCGATATTTCATTGAACACAAGTCTAATGATTTTCTAATTCTGAGTCTAAATCTGCCTCATAAATTAGCATCTCATAAACCTGTCAGTGGGTTTTACACCGGGTACACAGCCAGACTACATCCTCTATTGATGTGAACTATTGGAAGCCCTGTCTTGTTTGTAGTTTTCAATCAGCGCCGTGACCTATTTCATAGACGGGTCATGTGTGTATGATATACCAGTGTGTGTGGGGGGTTGGCAGTCAATAAACACACACACACACACACACTGTTCTGCAGACACTGAGTCTAGCGAGCTCAAACTTTTTCTTGTCTCTGTTTTTTCTGTTTTGTTGGCGAGCTCTAATTTATCTGCATGAAAAGCACGTTTCTACTCCATTATCCACGGCTCAAATTAATTGGTGTTGGCCCCAAAATGTCACGGTTATAACTTTGTGTGAAAGTCTTTTGTTTTAGTTTAGCAAGCATTCATTTTTCAAGTCCTGACGTTTTAATAAACTGAACAGAGTATCGTAGTTTCAGTTTTTGGAGTGAACAAAGCAAACCAGATAATATGTGTGAAGGAAGCTAGACTTAAACATTACGGGACAGTGTGTGAACGTGTGTTTTTGTTTACATCATGTACTCATTTAGTTACTTGTTAGCACACAAAAAAGAACAGATGGACATCTATTGAATAATCAGCAAATAGACATTTAACATTTCAACATGTGACTTACATTTCCAAAGTTATAATTGGTTTAAAAGTGTACAATTGAGGTCTGAATAATTTCAAACAGACATGATCTTACTGTATTTTTACTTTTCTTATCTGTAAATTATAACGTGAATTTGTAAAAATCACATTTTCTTTCTGTATCAATAAAGATCTGCCTAACAACACACATTATTTTTAACATTGTTATCTTGTTAATTTAACAGTATTGTTTTGATTTATGTGTTACAGTTTGTGTGTGTTCAAACTACAGTAATCTGTTCATTATAAAGTGAAATTCAATCAATCAATCAATCAATCAATCAATCAATCAATCAATGTTTATTTATATAGCCCAATATCACAAATGTTACAACTTCACAGTTTGTACAGAATATCAATACGACCCCCTCTGTCCTTAGACCCTCACATCGTACAAGGAAAGACTTCCAGAGAAAACCCCACAGTTTAAAGGGGAACATGGGAGAAACCTCAGGGAGAGCAACAGAGGAGGGATCCCTCTCCCAGGACGGACACACGTGCAATAGATGCCGTGTGTAAATCAAAGAGATAATACATTTTACAGCGTAGGTAGACCAAATGTTTGGAAATGCATGTGTCTATGATAAGAAGATGAATCCACGAGGAAGTCAACAATCCTGTGGGAGCCATCAGGGAAGTAGTATGATGAGAGTCAGGCAGGACCGCAGAGACAGGTTCAGCCACGACTCCAAGTCCAGGACTCAGGATCCAGGACTCAGGATGCAGGACTCAGGATCCAGGACTCAGGATGCAGGACTCAGGATCCAGGACTCAGGATGCAGGACTCAGGATCCAGGACTCCGGATGCAGGACTCAGGATGCAGGACTCAGGATGCAGGACTCAGGATGCAGGACTCAGGATCCAGGACTCAGGATGCAGGACTCAGGATCCAGGACTCAGGATGCAGGACTCAGGATGCAGGACTCAGGATCCAGGACTCAGGATGCAGGACTCAGGATCCAGGATTAGATTGATGTAACACATTCTCAAGTTAAAATTAACCATTAACTTTGGTTAAGAAGTTTACAAAATATTTCTGTAAATTAAGCAATGATTTATTGTTTTTCTGTTTAGGGTTTTTCTAATGTCCCGATTATTCAGCACTTTACTGTTGATTTCACAGACTTTTTTTTACAGTGTGATAATTTATATTTTATAGATCTGTACTTTGATCTGTTTTATAATTGTTAAGGCAACATTAGCCAACATCATTCCTTTTCATTACCAAAAAACAACATGGCTAAGTGTGACCTTAACGTGTTTTAATACATCTCATAAACATGATAACCCTTATTAGAGAGACGCCTAGTGTCAGAAATGACATCCTCTTGTGTTCAACACTTGGATTTAAGGTGGTGGTTGGAATAGGTAATGCGTTGAAGGTCATATGGACGGGGTAAGTCGTGTATTTGTGAATAAATCATGTTAAGAAGTGACCTTACAAGTCCAGGGAAAACTTTTGCATGTGTGTGACTTCCATCTTTATCTCCAGTCTTCTCCTGCACTTAATCTTCCTCCCACTTCCCTCTGGATTTCCTTACTTTCTTTATAATTTTCCCTGTCAAAATCCTTCCTGTTTTCAACATCATCTGCCCTATTTTAATCCCATTTCATCTTTTCCACTCCTCCTCTTGTCCCTCTTTCCTCAACACCTCCTTCCTCACTTTTTCCACCTCTTCTTATCGTCTTCACCTCATCAACTTTGTCCTCTAATTCCTCATCTCTCCTTCACCACCTCCACCTGATTCACCCTGTTCTGCACCTCTTTCCATTTTAAACTCATCATTACCATCATGCTCATTTTCTTTATTACTATATCTCTTCCTCTATGGCTCACACACTTCCACCCACAGGTGACAAACTGATGTACAGACGTGCAGCGTTTTTAAATATCCTCATTTATACGCCGCCTCACTGGACGCATGTTAATTTCTGATAAAGAGAGAAATCCAGTTCTTTCATGCTATCTGCAAAACTCCCACAACAAAATCAGCTATCTGATCAACTTTTGTTCCAACCCTTCATCGATTTCACCATTACCAATATTTTTGCTGGGTTAATTCACCATAACCAATAATATAGCTGTGTTAACTTACCATTGCCAATTAAATACCTGGGTATACTTAACTTTACCAATAATTTAGCTGGGTTTACTTACCATTAACAATGGGTTTACTTACTATTACCAATATTTTAGCTGGTTATACTTACCATTACCAATGATATAGCTGGTTAAACTTACCATTACCAACAGATTAACTTACCATTACCAATAGTATACTGGGTTTACTTACCATTACCAATAATATAGCTTGGGAAAAAAGTAAGTATTGTTTCCAAAACTTAAAATATTTAGATCTAAAAGAAAACCCAAGTTTTGGATGGCATTATAATAAACCACTAGTCAACTTGAAGTGAGAGTTGTCAGATTGTGATGCTATGGACATTATTTGGACCCGTGAGTCATGTTCAAGCCATTTTTCTGCATCAATATTGAAGCAAAAAAATGCTCCACCACACAATATTCAGGACTATATTTAGTCCAGCACATTACCAGTGACCTATGAAACACTGCAAGTGCCAGTCTTTTTCACTGGGAAGAATAATAAGCCATTCAGTTGGAGGCTCTACTACAGTCTATTCACTTGAGTGTCCTTCAATTCAAGTTCAAAACATAAAAAATGACCAAAAAAGGTTTGTCATGCACTGGCAGCGAAGAAACATCCCTGTCTATATTTACTCTGGAAAACTCTCTTTAGGCCAACATTTGTTATGCCTCAATGAGCAGGGTTGCAGATCTTGGATCACCATGAACGCATCCCTCACATTACAATTGACATCTTAATCTCAGGAACCTAAAAAAACAGCTGACTGGATATGTGTGTCCTAAAGACCAGATTGTCCCCATGACCTTCCACTTGATTTACATTTACTTTTTTCAATGATTGAAACATGTTATTTGCATGTAAATGAGGCCAGAAGGCATAAAAAGAATCAACATATTGCTTATTTCAGACCCCCCAAAAGAGGTCCAGGTAGCTTCCATGTTTATGGGTCTACATATCGGCTTTGCCTCAGAAAAAAAGCAGTCCTATTTCTTAACCTGCAGCTCTGGTGGGATGCTAAATAGTGAATTAAATGCAAATATATTTCTGAAACTATGTTTTTTTTCAGATCAGTGAAACTCCAGATGCTCATATGCAGAGTTGGGTAATGTTACTTTGTAACGCGTTACTGTAATAATATTACTTTTGTCGGTAACGGAGTAGTGTAACGCGTTACTTTTATAATTCAGTAATCACACTACAGTTACTAACATTGCCCGACACGCATTACTTTGTTACTTTTATAAAATCAGTAATCACAGTACAGTTAGCCTACTAACATAAAGAATTACTAGATTCTCCCAGAGCCGTGGATTCTCCCTTTGACAGACAAGAGGGATTTCCGCCGCAGGTTTATATTTACGTAACATTTGAGCGACTTGCGCGTCCACATGTAGTGCATAAATATGGCTCAGTCAACAGCGATAACTTTCGAGGGGTGGACATCTGCCCATTATTTTGAGTTTGTCCGAAGAAAGGACAGGAATGTGACGGTGAGGTGCAAACTGTGTCCAGGCCAGAAGCTTTTATCCACTGCTGCAAACACAACGTCAAACCTCAACAAGCACCTGCAAAGACAACATGCTAACGTGAAGCTAATAGCTAAGGACCCCCGAACCCAGAGTGAGGATGTAACCAGGGCCGCCCCCTCCCGCTCCCTCCGCAAAATGAAGCACCCTCCGCAGTCTGCGTGATCTGCCTGTAGGGAGGGGCGGCCCTGCGAGTAAAGTAACGAGTAATGTAACGAGTAAAGTAACGCGTTACTTTATGTAGAGAGTAACGAAGTAAAGTAAATATTACGTTTTTTTAAAGTAATAAGTAATATGTAATATATTACTTTGTTTGAGTAACGACCCCATCTCTGCTCATATGTTACGTTTAGATTATTTTTTTCGGAGATATGCTTATAATTATTCAACAGGATCAATAAACTGATCCCATAGATCTGTCCAATTATTCCATCTATCAAACTAGCTAGTGAATGATAGCTATCTACTAAAAAATGGTAGTTATCTACTTAACAAGGTAGCGAAATTAAGCTATCTAGTTTACAAGCTAACACAAGTTATTTATCTACTTAACAAGCTAATGAATGTTAGCTACCTACTAAAAAAGCTAACAAATATTATTTATCTACTTAAAAAGCCAGCGAATGTTAGCTATCTAATTTACAAGCTAGCGAATGTTTTCCATCTACTTAACAAGGAAGCGAAAGTTAGCTATCTCCTTGACAAGCTTGCTAACCATCTCTATCTAGCTAGCTTACATAAGCAACCCAAGCTAGCTAGCGGATGTTAGCTATCTAGCTAGATATGGCCAAATTGGTGGCTCTCATAATTTAAAATCTTAAGAATGAACAAAACAGGATGGAAAAATATGGTTGTCTTTATTTGGACAAACATTTTACCGTGCTATGATTGACTTGAATAAGCCCCAATGACTCATCACCCATCAAAATGATCTAATGTTTGTTCATTAATCTAGATGACTTCTGCTCACCTTTAAAGTAACTTGACATCATCTATTCATCAGTGGAAATATAAAGGGTGTGACGGGTTTGATGTGTAATTAAGAGGCGTAGTGTTGGGTAGACTATTTCATCATAATGAAGGGTAATTTCAATTTGTGATACACTTCCCTTTTCTTGTCAATAAAGAAGGGAGCATTACAGTCAGATGTGTCAGGAGTGGGATCCTGTACATAGGGTCACAAGCAAATTGATGATATAGGTTTGAACAAATCATAATGCCTTTCTTCTTGTATTAAAGTGCAAAGTAGATTAGGATTATAGCCCATTGGTACATCCCAATTCCCTCCCATTTACCTAACTTGTATCCTTGCATCTTCAGTAGAGACAAGAGAGAAATCAAGTATGCATATCAAGAAATAGCATTTTTAGACAAATTGAGTTTGTATTTGCAGTCAAACAAGGTCACAATGATAGACTGTACCAAAACATCTCCAGAGACATACAAACTGAGCAGAGCAGCAGCACTGAAAGATTGGAAGAGACGCAGATGTTCAGGGTACATCGAGGGTGATGAACAGCATATTAAACATAAATACCAGATGTGCAAAACACAGCTAAAGGTAAAAAGAGCTCATTGAGGATCCATGAGATGATTATCACGTTTGTTTAGTCTGAATGTGCTGTAGTTCTGGGGTTAAGAAACCAAAGCTTTACTAATGTTACTTGAGGCCACAGGTTGCCAAATTACAGGGCAAAGAAGGATTTTCAAACTCTGGAGTTTAGTTACATTACATGTTAGACGCTTTTATCCAAAGCGACTTACATACTCAATACTGTGGACAATCCCCACAGGAGCACTTTGGGGTGAAGTGTCTCAGGGACACAACGACATGCTGACTGCAGTGGGGTTTGAACCTGTGCTCCCCTGATCCCAACACCAATGCATTAACCCACTGCGCCACAGCCTCCCAGCCATGTTTAGTCTTAAAATGTGTATAGATTCTCAAAGTTAATTGACATAACTCAAACCTGAAACAGTCCTGAAGGTGAAAAACAATTCTTACCAAATGTTGATTAACCCATGCAGTTCGAGAAATCATGTATTTCTAATTATTGTTAAGAGTCACAAAGAATATATTCTGAGAGGCATTGGTGTCCAACGTTGGTTTTGGTGCATGTAAATGGTCTGCGAAGGCTAAAATCCTTGTGTTCCCTCCCCAGTGTGAAACGCCTCCTTTGATTACTTCCTGAACATAATGACATCTCTAAGAAACATTCGTGCTCCTATTGGCTGTACTTCCTGGTTTATGTTGTACTCTGTCTCATTTCAGAGCCCTTTACTTCCATCCATTGTATGTCAGCCCCACCCTTGATTGTCAGAATATATCAACTCTTCTATATAAATAGTCCTACTGTCCCTTTGCCAGTTCTCTTTTTCAACTTCTAATCAGAGCTAGCGTTAAAGGTTCAAGACATTTCTTTAAGTTTGTATCAAGAACCACAGTAATTTAGTTTTATATTTTATTAATAGTTTTTCCTCTCAGTTAGTTTTTGCTGTTAAGTGTTTCTGCTTGATGAGTGGCTTTTTTTTGTACCTTTGTTGTTATAAATGTAGTAAAGACTTTTGTTTTTGGACATTTTAATTCCCGGTCTTTGTGTCACGTTCTTTCAAAACACAGGCAGGAGTGTGGGAATAAAATCACCTGCACAGCCAGACCCCCTTATCTTTGGAAAACATGCTAACAATTTCCCAATTTGGGATGAATAAAGTATCTATCCAAGCACACATAAAGACGGTCTGCCAAGCCTCATACTACCACCTGAGGAACATCTCCAAAATGCGACACTCCCTCACCAAACCGGATGCAGAAAAACTGGTCCATGCCTTCATCACCTCCCGCATTGACCACTGCAATTCTCTGCTTGCAGGCATTCCAGCAAAAACCAGAGACTACAATATGTACAAAACTGTGCCGCCCGGATACTCACAAAAACACGCAAATCAAGAGCACATCACCCCCATCCTTCACTCACTCCACTGGCCCTGTAACTGTCCCACCGGATCAACTACAAAGTCCTCATAATGGTCTTCAACGCCATCAACCACACTGGCCCCACCTACCTACAGGAACTGCTAACTAGACAACATTCCCATACGTCACGCACACTCAGGTCAGACAGCTCCAATCTCCTGGCTGTTCCGCGGACAAAACTGGTCAGCATGGGAGAGCGTGCTTTCTCCTCCCTGGGTCCACGTCTGTGGAATCAGCTTCCAGAGAACATATGACCCTCGGCATCACTCTCAGTTTTTAGGAAATGCCTCAAGACCCACCTGTTCCGCACCGCATTTCATGACCGTCCTTTATTTTAAATTTATTTTTTAAACCTTTTATGCTCTTAACCTTTATTTTTTAATATTACCATATTTTATTCAATATGCTCCTTTAGATATCTTTTTATTTTATTTGTTTTATTATTTTCTCCTTATAGCTTTGTGAAGCACCTTGAGATGACGTTGTCTTTAAAGTGTGCTAAATCAAATGTATTCTTTCTCTTTCTCTCTTTCTCTCTTTCTCTCTTTCTCTCTTTCTCTCTCTCTCTCTCTCTCTCTCTTCTTTCTCTCTCTCTCTTTCTCTCTTTCTCTCTCTCTCTCTCCTCTCTCTCTCTCTCTCTCTCTCTCTATTCTTGGTTTTAGAGTAAACTGCAGTTAGAAGGGTCAGGAGAAGCAGCTGTTGGGATGTGAACTCATGTCACCACAGATTCCTCAGGACCTTAAAGTTTCAACACCTTATAGAGAACCCCTCTTCAAACAAGCCTCTTTATCTTATAAGGTGAGACAAAATGGAATTAAATGGAGAGCGTAGACTTCCACTAAGGCCAATGGAGCTTTTACGATATCCCCCTGATGCCATATCCCGCGTTGGGAAGTTGTTTAAAGACTTTGGTGCGTTCATGAGCTTTGAGTCGTTGGAACCAACATGGGTGCTTTGAAAAAGACGTGTTTTACATCTATAAATATCTGAAAGTGGGAGGAACAAACGTCTTATTCTGCCTTACAAGAATATTTAGAGATTGCAGGCTTGGCAGATAGTTTAACAAGGTCAGCAATAAACACCCAGGAGACAGCAGGTCAGTTTCGGAACTGGAATACAAACAAAAACAAAACAGTCATGAGACGTTGTCACATTAAACACTAAATACAAATACACAAGACTAAAGAAACATTCTAAACAGCAGAGTACCTGTTAGCATAAATGCTACATTGCTACAAACATTTCAACTGGTGCATTATCACCATAGGATTTGAACAAAGAATTGCATTGACACTATGGCAAGCATGTATGGACACACAGTGCAAAACCCAAAACCCTTGAGAGGGGTCTGCCTGCAGGCCTCCACTCTCAGGACAGTTCCTTGTAGGCTCCACTGTCAGGACACCTCCACTCTCAGTACAGGAAGTGACGATTCTGACGAACGCGTTTTTTTCCCCGCCCCCCGAAGGACTCGTCTGATGGAAGTTTTCAAATCACAATGGAGGTGATGAGTCCGCTCACCATGCACTTTGGGTCGGCCTTGGTCAAGCCCTTTTGACCCCCCCAGCCTGGTTCTCGTAAAAGTTGACTTAGCCATTTTTCGCTCAAATGACATACTGTAATGGGAGTTGACAGGGGACTCTGCCCGCCTCACGAGTGCCTATTTTCAGACACTTTTTTTCACTTTTCCCCTGGTTTTATTAATTTGACTTTTTTTGGCTATTTCACCCGGTTCCTTCTACCGGGGACACTTCCCGGTCTCGGGTGTCCCCCCACGGCCTGTGTCCAGCCGTTTCCCCCCCCATCATCCATATATTAACAGATTTTTTGTTGCATTTTTCTCCTCTCCTCTCACTGATGGAATGGCAAACGCGACCCACCATCGGAGGG
>JAAKFY010000022.1:38611217-38723717 GCA_011823955.1 Dissostichus mawsoni
CACAAATACTATTGATTTACTACACTATGTGTTTCAGCCATAATGACGTAACGAATGCAGGGCAGGAGGAGTAGCAGTGGGTGTGTGTGTGTGTGTCTGTGTGTGTGTGTGTGTGTGTGTGTGTGTGTGTGTGTGTGTGTGTGTGTGTGTGTGTGTGTGTGTGTGGTGTGTGTGTGTGTGTGTGTGTGTGTGTGTGTTGTGTGTGTGTGTGTGTGTGTGTGTGGTCTGTGTGTGTGTGTGTGTGTGTGTGTGTGTGTGGTGTGTGTGTGTGTGTGTGTGTGTGTTGTGTGGTGTGTGTGTGTGTGTGTGTATGTGTGTGTGTGATGACAGATGTGAGGCTTCAGTCCAATCATTATGTTTAATGTAAACACCCCGGCCTGGCAGAGGGAAACGCTGTAAGCCTGCACAGCGATGATCAGCAGCTTTAACAGCATTTACTGTTGTTTTTTTATCCACTGGTTAAATATCCAGCTGTCGTGCAAATGCTAAAGCAAAGAATGAAGCCTAGTATCATCTGTAGCATTAAAAAAGGATATTTTGACTAAAGATGGCTGTTTAAATACTATATAACAGGTGCAAACGTGCTACAACGGTCCAAACCGCTTCCATCAGGTGAAACGTGCTGCAGCTTCAGAAAGGATGCAGATATAGAAACCCAAAGGTTCCACATGAAGAAACATTTCAGCGACTTGAAACACATGCAGCCTTTAGAGAACATTCAGCAGCTTGAGGAGACATGAGCAGCGTTTACTAAAAGCTGCAGAAACCAAACGCTGCAAATACAAAACGCTGAAGAAGCTCAAAACACAACGGAGACCAGGGACACTAAGAGTGACGCACACAGCTGGGAGACCAGGGGACACTAAAGAGCGATGCACACAGCTGGGAGACCAGGGGACACTAAAGAGTGACGCACACAGCTGGGAGACCAGGGGACACTAAAGAGTGACGCACACAGCTGGGAGACCAGGGGACACTAAAGAGTGACGCACACAGCTGGGAGACCAGGGGACACTAAAGAGCGATGCACACAGCTGGAGACCAGGGGACACTAAAGAGTGACGCACACAGCTGGGAGACCAGGGGACACTAAAGAGTGACGCACACAGCTGGGAGACCAGGGGACACTAAAGAGTGACGCACACAGCTGGGAGACCAGGGGACACTAAAGAGTGACGCACACAGCTGGGAGACCAGGGGACACTAAAGAGTGACGCACACAGCTGGGAGACCAGGGGACACTAAAGAGTGATGCACACAGCTGGGAGACCAGGGGACACTAAAAAGTGCAGATTGTGGATCTGAAGCAACAACAAAACATTAAAACCATTCGATGCAATGAAGGAAGTTTTATCACATTTTTTGGGGGGATACCTCAAAATGCTCAAGACCCTTTGATAACTCTTTAATCAAGAACACCTTTATGACTTTAGTACGAAAAGAGACACTTTTAATAGTAAAGTCCAGACCTGTCACCCATTGAAGATGTGGGGCGCATTATGAAGCGCAAAATACGACAACGGAGGAACTGAAGTCGTACATCAAGCAAGAAAGGGAGAGAATTCCTCCTAAAAAAGCTTCAACATTTCATGTCCTCAGTTCCCAAACGCTTAATTGAATGAGTGTACACATGAGGAAAATAAATGTCCCACCAAGTGTATTCTGCCTGCATTAAAAGTCTTTCATGCGGTTGTGTAAGTCAGTATTTCAGCTCTTTAGACCCAACAGCTGGGCAGCAGCGGTTCTGATTCAGATTCTCATGTTTGCTTTGTCACGGCTGTCAGAGGGAGGAACGTGAGCCGAATCCTGCTGATGCCGGTCTACAAGGAATATTGATTAGTGCTAACACACACACACACACCTACACACACACACACACACACACACACACACACACACACACACACACACACACACACAAACGTACACACACGGTGGATAAGATGGACAGATAAAGATGATGGACGGAGACGCTGCAGGCTGAACGTAGGAAGAATAATTTAGATTGAATTTGTTTTGGCTCTAAATAATTAAACAGAGGCAGATAAAGTTCTCAGATCCTGCTTTAGTAAAGTTAGAAACTTGGAAGTATAAGCATCAAAAAGTGTTATTTCTGCATAATGAGACATCTCAGTAACATAAAGTATTATCAGCTAAATGTACTTAATGAGTATTGAGGGTAAAAGAATGCAGAAGGTTTTTTTTTATTATTTAAATGTTTTTCCCCAAAAAAAGTATTATTCTTAGATTTTACAACAAATATATAATTCGGAGATTTTCTGGAAAAAAATGATAATTCTGAGATTTTCGGAAACATTTTTTTAATTCTGAGTTTTTAAAAAAAGCAATTAGAATTCTGAGATTTCCCAAAAAAATGATAATTCTGAGATTTTCGGAAAAATACATAATTCTGAGATTTTCCCCAAAAATACATAATTCTGAAATTTTCCCCAAAAATCATAATTCTAAGATTTTCCCCCAAAAATGATAATTCTGAGATTTTCGGAAACATTTTTTTAATTCTGAGTTTTAAAAAAAAGCAATTAGAATTCTGAGATTTCCCAAAAAAATGATAATTCTGAGATTTTCGGAAAAATACATAATTCTGAGATTTTCCCCAAAAAATACATAATTCTGAAATTTCCCCCAAAAATCATAATTCTAAGATTTCCCCCCAAAAATGATAATTCTGAGATTTTCGCAAAAAATACATAATCTGAGATTTTCCCCAAAAATCATAATTCTAAGATTTTCCCCCAAAAATCATAATTCTGAGATTTTCGGAAACATTTTTTTAATTCTGAGATTTAAAAAAAAGAAATTTGAATTCTGAGATTGTCCCCAAATCTCATAATTTTAAGATTAACAACAAAAAAATAAATCTGAGATTTCCCCCCAACAAAATCAAAATTCTGATAAAAAAAATCTGAAATGTTAAAAAAGAAATTCATGATTCTGAGATTTTGTATAAAAACATTCTAAAATGTAAAAAAACATTATTCTGAGACTTTTTGAAAAATCAATTCAGTTCTGACTTTTTTTGTTGCTCTATGCTAATTTAGTATGAAGCATCTCTGCTGTTTGAATACATACATTTATTGTCAATGTTTTTTTTTCTAACCCGTGTGCCATGTACCTAAACATAAAACAAAAACAACAAAACTATTTCCCAAGCTGTAATGAATGAGGTATGAGGTTCAATGTCATCCTCATAATTCAGAGATTTTCAGAAAAATCCTAATTCTGAGATTTTCTGGAAAAAAATCCTAATTCTGAGATTTTCTGAAAAATAAATCATAATTCGGGGATTTCCTTATCTAATGTCATGCATCTAGTCCTGTGAAGCATGCAGGGGGTAAAGTTGCATCGCAGCATTCAGAAGGAGTGATTGACAGGGACCAACATTAAGTACAAGTTTAAAGGTCCATGTCCATTTCTACTGATCATAATTCCATTGTTGAGGTCTACTAGAATAGATTTAAATTGTTCAATGTTCCAAACTCACATTGGTTTCTCATACAGCATCTCTGTATAGTATGTGTATTCACTCTCTGTCCTAAACGGCTTGTTGGAGCTCCTGCCCCCCCCTCCTGTGAGTCCACTGTGCTCTGATTGGTCGGGACGTTGCGAGGCTCGCTGCTCAGTGAGCTGGCTTACTGGTGTGGTTTCTGGGTCGGCGATACAGCGAGACAGCGCGAAACTCATCCTGAGCACACAAACACTCACAGCCGAAGAAAACAATAAGTGTGGCTTGATACTGAGTAAGAAAAGGTTTATAAACGCTGTGAGAATGGGTCTACTCTGCGGAGAGCATTTCTCCGCGTTCCCAACTCGTCTATACCAGCGTTCAGGGACTCCCTGTTAGTTGAAAATGTACGCTAAAGGTCCTGGTGTGTGAGGAGCTCCGCGGATTGGTCCATTTTGGTTCCCGGAAGAAACAAATGGAAAAAGAGAAATGTCCAACGAGGCGTTCTGGGGCAGCACAGACAGGTCTTTTCTGTGTTAGAGTTTTACTCGCTACAGGGTGTACTTTGAGGGTTTGTGACTCTGCAGACCGTTACATGCAGAGAAACCTTCATAACACAAGGGACGGGTAATAACCAGAAAAGCATGACATGGGACCTTTAAAAAAATACATGCAAACAATTCAGGCTTTTTATGCATTAAATGATCCTATCAGACTCCAGAAGTCACCCGCCCTCCTCTGTGATCTAAGATTGCTTTAAAGTTTTCCTAACCTTGGAGTCTCTAAAGGGAACTGATTTAAAATGACTTTCATTACCAAGAGTCCGGGGGTTCTGATAAGAATCCAAAGTGCTGTCCTCGTGTTAAAAGAGTCAAACGTCTCTTTAAATCAACTCTCATTACCAGCTTTTTAAAATCCTATTAGGTCCAGGACCCTTTTTTTAGTAAATGTAGAGCTGCCCTGAGATGTTAAACTGGGCGTTGTTTCTCATTAAGGCGGCCTCATTAAAACATATTTCATTAACAGCAGCTCTGCAGCACTCTGACTCAGGGCCGTCCTTGAGGCCCCACGCGAAGTTATATGATGAGGCCCTCTGTTTTGCGAGCGTCGACGGGGGGGGGGGGGGGGGGGGGGTGCTAGTGGAGCCTCGCAGCGGCGAAACCGTGCAGCGCCACACTAATTGCGCCGGCTCAGTTGAGGCTCCCTCCGCAAGATGAGGCCCCCTCCGCAAGGTGAGGCCCCCTCCGCAAGGTGAGGCCCCTCCGCAAGGTGAGGCCCCCTCCGCAAGGTGAGGCTCCCTCCGCAAGGTGAGGCCCCCTCCGCAGTCTGCATGATCGGCCTGTAGGGAGGGACGGCCCTGCTCTGACTCCACCAAGCATCAACACTGCAGAGCATTCAGGGTTTAAATCCCACATGGAGAGGAACCTCCGAACAACATCCAGGATCCAGTCTCAAATATGTTCTGATAAAATACTTGAAATGTCCGTTCACTCATGCTTCACCTGCTGTAGGGCACTTCCACCTTATTTTGTGTTGGTACTTCCTGTTATATTGTAATTGCTGTTACTTTGCTTTATCAACCTTTACGTATCAAAGAAACCGTTTTTAAGCTTTGTAAATAGTTTAACTATAGGGTGTTGAATAATAAGTCTAATCGATTTGGCCATAGCTCGCTAACTAGCTAGTTATATAGGTAGCTAATAACTAGCTAGTTATATAGGTAGCTAATAACTAGCTAGTTATATAGGTAGCTAATAACTAGCTAGTTAGATAGGTAGCTAATAACTAGCTAGTTATATAGGTAGCTAATAACTAGCTAGTTATATAGGTAACTAATAACTAGCTAGTTATATAGGTAGCTAATAACTAGCTAGTTAGATAGGTAGCTAATAACTAGCTAGTTATATAGGTAGCTAATAACTAGCTAGTTATATAGGTAACTAATAACTAGCTAGTTATATAGGAAGCTAATAACTAGCTAGTTATATAGGTAGCTAATAACTAGCTAGTTATATAGGTAACTAATAACTAGCTAGTTATATAGGAAGCTAATAACTAGCTAGTTAGATAGGTAACTAATAACTAGCTAGTTAGATAGGTAGCTAATGTTAGCCAGCTCAAGTTTGATAGACAACAAACACTATCTAGCTTTTAACTTTGATAGCTAACACTCAGTACCTAGCTGGCTTGTTGGATAGACAGACACAGACAGACAGACAGACAGACAGACAGACAGACAGACAGACAGACAGACACACAGACACACAGACACACAGACAGACAGACAGACAGACAGACAGACAGACAGACAGACAGACAGACAGACAGACAGACAGACAGACAGAAGTGTGATTAAGTTAGCTTCCACAAACATCAAATGTTTCAATGGTGCATCACATCTGACTATGTTCTTCCACCTGTCATGGGGGAGTGTGTGTTGTGTGTGTGTGTGTGTGTGTGTGTTGTGTGTGTGTGTGTGTGATGTGTGTGTGTGTGTGTGTGTGTGGTATGTGTGTGTGGTGTGTGTGTATGTGTGTGTATGTGTGTGTGTGTGTGTGTGTGTGTGTGTGTGTGTGTGTGTGTGTGTGTGTGTGTGTGTGTGTGTGGTGTGTGTGTGTGTCTGTGTGTGTGTCCAGTGGTCTGTGAGTGTGTGAGGCTGACTCAAAGCAGCGTGTGTGTACTTTGTGTCGCATGTGCCGCATTCTTGTCATTGTTGTGTCTGTTCAAAGCCACTTCTGCTCTTCAGCCTCACACACACACACACACACACACACACACACACACCACACACACACACGCACACACACACACACACACACACTCACACACACACACACACACACACACACACTCACACACACACACACACACTCACACACACACACACACACACACACACCCATGAGAGGTGTAAGAGCGGTACACATTGTACTCTTTAGATGCTATTAAGTCTTGGTTTTAATAATGTTCTTTGGTGAGATTGCAGCAGAATCAAAATGTGTCTTACTAAAAAGGCATTACCTGTACTGGTTTATTTGGCTTTGCTGTACACCTACAATGCATCATGGGAGTGCACACTGTGTCAATAGCTCTCTCTCTCAGGTGATGTTTACAACCAGTGCAGGAGAGATTACGATGCATTTCCAAGGAAGAAAATCTTATCATAAAGTAAATACACAAGATTAAACTACATTTCCTGGTTTCCTTAAGAGTTCCTTGGAAGATTGCACCTTGGATTTAAGGACACACCTTAAACAACCGGCAGCAGCATAGAACTCAAGGGAAGAGGAAGAAGAATGAGAAGACAATGGTTTGATAACTGGAAGAAGGTGCCATGTGAGAGAGTGTCAGATTGCTATGTGATTTTTGGGGTAGAGAAACAGGGATGTTAGCCTTTGCAGACCATTTACATGCACTAAAACCCATAGAACACACTACAGGAAAGAGAAAGGAACGAAGCATATCCATTGTTTGGATAAAGAACCGTTGTTTGAATGAGATCGTGTGTACTGACATGACAAAAATAAACATTGTTCAACTCTTTCTATTCTCTTCTAAGGGTAATTTCGGGGCAATATGTAAAACGTGTGCGTGAATGTATGCATGGTCAACCTTCACACACACACACACACACACACACACACACACACACACACACCACACACACATACACATAAACAAACAAGCATGCAAAACTATTTCTATATTTATGTACATGCACTTATACTGTAAACAAATAGGCTGTACACAGTGTTCACAGGCAGGAAATATACACACGGATACGTTCCTCTTTTTACATTACATGTCACTTGTTAGACGCTTTTATCCAAAGCGACTTACATACTCAATACTGTGGGCAATCCCCACAGGAGCACTTTGGGGTGAAGTGTCTCAGGGACACAACGACATGCTGACTGCAGTGGGGTTTGAACCTGTGCTCCCCTGATCCCAACACCAACGCACAACCCACTGCGCCACACGCCTCCCTCCCCACTCTTCCCCTGTGTGTGTGTGTGAGTGTGTGTGCATGCGTGCGTGTGTGTGTGTGTGTTTGTGTGTGTGTTTGTGCGTGTGTGTGCGTGTGTGTGCGTGTGTGTGCGTGTGTGTGTGTGTGTGCGTGTGTGCGTGTGTGTGCGTGTGTGTGTGTGCGTGCGTGCGTGCGTTTGTGTGTGCGTGTGCGTGCGTGCGTGCGTGCGTGTGCGTGTGCGTGCGTTGTGTTGTGTGTGCGTGGTGTGTGTGTGTGTGTGGTGTGTGTGTGTGTGTGGGTGTGTGTGTGTGTGTGTGTGGTGTGTGTGTGTGTGTGTGTGTGTGTGTGTGTGTGTGTGTGTGTGTGTGTGAGCCTGATGTAATGCACAGTGACAGAGGGGAACTTGCTGTGCTGTGAGATGCTACATGTTGTGATGCTGCTGCACTTTATTCAAACACAGGATGCTTTTCCTCTAATCTTCAGTTGTATTTCACGGCACTTTGATGTCACCTTCAGTGAAGGTGCACATTAAAAACAGAAATAATATTAGTGATGTTCTGCAGAGCAAACACAGAGAGAGAGCAGTGAGCTGCAATACAACCTGCAGGCTGTTCTTAATAAACCTGTGACTACATATTTATTCAGCTGCTCTGGTGCGCTTCCTCATTGTCTTTTTGGATGCTGGTACTTCCTGTTAGAGTAATTGTGGTTCTTTGCATAGCATTGTCATCTTTATCAACATTTACTACTTCCCCTAGTGTGCATTCTCCACTGTATTCATTGTTACATGTCTAATATTTGTTATATGTGTAATGTAAAGCACTTTGAGCATTCGGAAAAACGCTAAATAAATGGAATTCATTTTTATATTATTAAATTGTCAAAAGAAACATATTTTAAGCTCTCAAGTGAACTTTTATTAAGTTAGGATTAGGGTGAGAGGGGTTCATGGCAGTGTTGTTGGGTAGATAAATATACTTTTTGTTACACCTAAACTTCACCAAAGGTCACGGTTCAAGTCCCCTCCTGTGGGTATTGTCCACTGTAATATATGTAATGTTAAGCGCTTTGAGCATTCGGAAAGCGTGAATGTAATGAATTCATATTATTAACTGCCAAAAGAAACTGATTTTAAGCTCTCAAAGGAACTTGTATTAAGATATATCAACAGTGTTTTAGGGTTAGGGTTTTGTGTGAGACATTTAAAGAGGGTTTCATCCTCAGATTCTAAAAAGCACTTTCTCATTATTATATTCCCACTCTGAAGCAAATTCCCATCTCATTTGAATGTTTCCTTCTCCTCTCTCTGCTCTTCCACAGTTTTACTTCCTCCTGTTCTTTCCATCTTCCCTTTCAGCTTTATTTTGGATGAGAGGATTATCCCTGAGTCACTCGGAGAAGGAGAGAAAAGAGAGAGCATTTTGGAAGGGAAGGACTTGCCGGATTCATGAGACGAGTGTGTGTTGTGTGTGTGTGTGTGTGTGTGTTGTGTGTGTGTGTGTTTGTGTGTGTGTGTGTGTGTGTGTGTGTGTGTGTGTGTGTGTGTGTGTGTGTGTGTGTGTGTGTGTGTGTGGTGTGTGTGTGTGTGTGTGTGTGTGTGTGTGTATGTGTGTGTGTGTGTGTGCGCTACGCAGTACTTAAAAAAGAAATGATGCCACTGAAGCCCATTTGAATTGAACTGAGAGGATGAGAGTGTCGTAGGGTAAATTAAAAGAACACACACCAAACACACACACACCACACACACACACACACACATACACACACTCCAAAGCTCTGCCAGCCAATAGAAACAACTGTTGTTGGACCGTCACCAGAAAACCAGATTAATGGAAGAGAAGGGGGGAAATAAAAGGGATGAGGAGGCAAGAAAGAGGAAGAAGAAGGGAGGAAGAGTGGGAGTCATGTGACCGTGCTGTAGTTCCTTTATAGCCCAACATTAGCGACTTTAGCTTAGCGGTGGTGAAGTGAAGTCATGTCAACTTGTGGCCCCACGCTAAGATATGTGACGAGGCCCTCTGTGTCGCGAGCGTCGACGGGGGGGGGGATGCTAGTGGAGTACGCGCGTGAAACTGTGGCGCACTTAACTGCGTCTGCATTTGCGCATCAGATGGGGCTCCCTCTGCAACATGAGCCCTGCGTGTAGGGAGGGGCGGGCCTGCATGAGTCTGTGCTGTAGATCCTTTATAGCACAACATTTGCCAGGCCAATCTTTAAATTAAACTATTTAAAAGATACAGATGTGTGCAAAGATATGTTTGAGGATTTTTGCAGCATCTAAAGTCAACAAATTAAATTACACGATGTAACGACCTGAACACTGCCGTAATGAGGAGAGAAAAGGGAGAGACTATTCCTAAGACACCCTCCTCGCTCCAGTGAGGGAGAAATCTCCCATAATTACCTCAGAGCCCACAAGACCACACACACACACACACACACACACACACACACACACACACACACACACACACACACACACACACACACAGGAAAAGAGGGAATCCTCACATAACCTCAGTAAATCCATCCAAAATGCTGCAAGCTGACAGATCAGGAACTCGCTGGCTCCTTGGAACAAACAAATACACACACCACACACACACCACACACACACACACACACACACACACACACACAAACACACGTGGGAACAACCAAAAGATGCTGAGAAGGGGAAAAACTGGGTTAGAGAGAGAGGAGAGAACTAAAGAGGTGAAAAGCACCATCACAAGAGAGAGAGCGATCAAATTCAAAAGAGGCTGAAATAAAAGCTGACAGACACACACCACACACACACACACACATATACACACACACAGATACACACACACACACACACACACACACAGATACACACACACACACACACACACACATATATACACACACACAGATACACACACACACACACACACACAGATACACACACACACACACACACAGATACACACACACTAACAAAAGAAAATAAATTGAGAGGAAGGATGAAGGATTTTTTCTCAAATGCAAATCTTAAAGCATTAAATGGTCCATACACAGTGTTGAGTGTGTGTGTGTGTGTGTGTGTGTTGTGTGTGTGTGTGTGTGTGTGTTTGTGTTGTGTGTGTATATGTGTGTGTATGTGTGTGTATGTGTGTGTGTGTGTTGTGTGGTGTGTGTGTGGTGTGTGTGGTGTGTGTGTGTGTGTGTGTGTGGTGTGGTGTATGTGTGTGTGTGTGGCCTTACAAATCCGTTTGCCAAAACAGCGTCTTTTGAAAAGATATAAAAGAAAGTCACATCCTGCTAATTCATCCAAACATAAGGCACGTTGTGGATATGCAAGTCTCACGGCATTTCGTGTTATAGTCACGAAATTAATCTATTGATTCGTGTTCACCAACACGATTTTTGCATTTTTTGTGTCACACAACGATTCTAAAAGCAATGTAAATAATAACAAATTTGAAGGAAAAATATCTAAAAAATACAGATTTCAGTATTCTGACATTCTTAGAAGCAATGTGTTTCTATTGGTAGTATGTTTCGTGCCTGCACCAAATACTAACAAATTAGAAGGACATTTTAAAAAAATAAATACAGATGTCAGTATTCTGAGAATCTGAGCCATTTCTTTTCCTCGCAGACGGCAAAAAAACTCCGACATTATACAATTTTAAATAAAAGGGTTAGGCTTAGATATTGAGTAAGAAAATGTTTTTATGAACCACACAGCTTCCGGTCTTCCAAGACCCGACTGGACAAAAAGACGTGGTGCAGGCACGAAACATACTACCAATAGAAATACATTGCTTTTAAAATCGTTCTGTGTGACACGAAAAAAATGCTAAATCGTGTTGGTGAACACGAATCAATAGATTAAATTAATTTCGTGACTATAACACGGAATGCCGTAAGACTGGGTTGCATAATAAGACAATGGGAAGCGTCAGTTATCAGGAGAACATACAGTTCTTATTTACTCCCGTCTGAATTGCCATGTTCACATTCAGTTAAGAGCTCCAACTGTGTCAGCTTTGATTCCCATCGGGGTCAAACTGTGCTAAAAGCCACTTTGGGTGAAAAGTGCTCAAAATGTCTGAAATGTTTCACACAATCTGTGCTCGGTGTCAGCTTCAGTTTGGTCAGAAACAGAATCCACAGGTAGGAGAATGTCGTAGCTTCATTCCCTTGTTTTCCATCAAGCCACTTTAACTTAACAACCCTTTTCTTTCCTTTATATTTGTTTTACTCACATTTGATGACGTGCCTGGCCTCCGATGGTTTGGATGATATTGTGCAATGGGTTTGCTCAAAATAAAATAACAAACTTTTCACACATGTAACAAAGAAAACCTTTACAATAGTCAAAAGAAATCAAACAAAGGAGGCAAAACTCAAATAAAAAAATAAACATCTTAGGCAGTTTTTCTTTCTTTCTTTGTTTAGGCTTGTATAACTTTAACGGTAACTTAACCTTAACGTTAAAAATGGTGCCTCAACGGCGTCTTTCGGACAGGTTGCCCATCTCTGTCTCTTTAGAGGAGGAGCCGTGGGAATTGCAGTCCTTTAAACTTAATGACTACAGATGTCACAATTAGATGGCCCTTTTATTAACAATAATACTGGCTCTAACAGAGATACTGCAGGTGATGTTGGGTCATTTCTTCTGACGTTATGGCTGGTTATTTACCAGTTTCCCACCAGATAGGAAAACCTGAGAACGTCTTAATCTATGGATAAAATGCATTTCCAATAATTAACATCTTGAAAATACCCTTTAACAAGACTTTCAGGCCTTTCCTTTGCTCTATACTATTACTATAAAGTAATTCATATATTTTAAGTATGTTCCAAAGATACAACTATGATCCTGTACCTGTTCCTGAACGGCTGGTACGACTGCTACGTTGCTATCAGCGCAGGAAGTTATAAAGTACTCTGTATTAGGAGCACTTAACATTTAGTATAAAGAAAGTATTATTAGAGCTTCAAACTGACTTTTATCTACAGTGGTTTGAATTAAATGCGACGCAGAGCTTTTTTAATTGATAATTAATTGAGTTTATTGGGCATTTGGCAATCATAATGTTTACTGGCTTTATGACTGTTGCAGCTCAGCTTAGATGAGGCCATGAACCAATACGTTATCTATATGACTAATATTGTAGTAAAATGATTCGGAATCATTCATGGCGGCTAATAGCTGTTTGCTCTTTGCCCCTCTGTACAAATACAGATCTCAAGAGTCTGATGCTGCAACAACTTGATCTACTTCCTGCCGTTAGATGTATTCTGATTGAGGAGCAATGACAGCGGAAAAGAGAAGGACATTTAGGAGAGAAGTGGTTGAAGTTCTATCCTCAAGTCGATGGATCCATGACCTCAGATTCCCTAAAGAGAGAACCTTTGTGGGATGAATGACTTTTCATTATCAGTGTAATGATCAGGTTTATTGCAAGTACACATACAAGGAATTTGCTCTAGTGTATAGTGGTGCATACATGAACGCAGAGGGAGGAAATAAGGTGCAAAAATAGAAATATCTTAAGAACATTTTTAAAAAATATAACTTAAATTCAGAATTCTGCAAAAACATCGGAATTTGTTAATAATAATGAAAACATTCATAGTTATTTAAAAATGACTGAATTATTATTTTCTATAGTCAGAATTCCGGGAAAAAAAGTCAGAATTATGAAGAAAGAAAGAAGTCAGAATTGCGAGAAAAAATAAGTCAAGATCCTTTAAAAACAAAAAAGGCTGAATTTCCAAAATATTAAAGGTCACCTATCGTGCTATTTTTAGGCAATAGCATAGGTCTCAGATATATAAGAATATATAAAAAACATGTCTATGAAGTGTTTTGCTCAAAATACCAAACAGATCACCCATTCTAGCCATGCCTCATATCCCTCTATTTCACTTCCTGTTTCAAAAGTGATGATTTTGGGTATAAAGCTTTAAAAAATAAAAAAGGAGGGGGCTGAGCTCATGCGGGACCCGGCAGCTACTGTCTAAACTAAATACTGCCGTGATGAAACGCCATATCATGGATTATCAAGGATTATTTCTGAAACAGTCTGGAGCTCAAAGGCTTTCTCTCTTGCCGGTTATACCACAAGGTGAGTTCCTTTTTATTCCTGCTTCTTCACACACATGCTCTCCAGTACAGGTTAGCTCTGAGTGTTAGCGATGCTAATGTAAACACGACCATATTACGTCCAAAACAGTCGGGCATTGTTTCTGATAGCAGCTTTCTGATAGGCCGTGGGTCCACATTTCAGATATTACGTCATATCGGCAGCAAATCTGTATCAGCTCGTTGTATCCCCGTTTTTAAAAGATTTGGGTACGGAGGAAAAGAGAGAGGGTTTTATTTTCTGACGCTGCGTGAGTTCCCTGACACACCGGGGACACATGTTTATGTAAAAAAGACATCAAAAGTGCATTTTGCATGATAGGTCCCCTTTAAGTGAGGGGACCTATCATGACCAAATTAAGGCGATACACAGGGTTGGCAGCATGTCCTTTACCCCCGCCCCTCAATGACGCCATCAAAATCACCGAAGCAGAGACGCGCGCCATCTCCCCCGTCTTCATCACCGTGCCTACGTCAACCACCTCCCCCCCTGGCAGCATGTCCTTTACCCCGCCCTTCAACGACGGCCATCAAAATCACCGAAGCTGAGACGCGCGCCATCTCCCAGTCTTCATCACCGTGCCTACGTCAACCACCTCCCCCCCTTCAAGAAAGCATCTGCGGTCTCCAAAGCCTGATAAGGATGTGTGTGTACAAAACGCAGCAAACTCTAACTGATATGTGCTGGGTCCAGGCTCAAGGGCGTATGGCACTCTCAACTCTTTCCAGGACAGCCGGGGCCCTGCCTGCCAGTAGCTTTGCCGATATCTGTGTTGATAGGTAATAGATTGAGAGCGGTGAATCAGCTTAGAAACAGGAAGTGCTCAAACGTTTGTGTGAGTTTATCAAATTTGAAGTGACTCCATGTCAGCCACAGCTTGCCACAAAAAATCTGACTGATAGTGTATTTAACAAACTTAAACTAGCTTTATTAAATGTCAGGTCTTTGGCAGGTAAAACATTTTTAATCAATGATTTTATCACTGAGCACAATCTCGATGTTATGTTTTTAACGGAAACTTGGATTGAACAAAATAACAGTGCAGCTGTTCTTATCGAATCAACCCCTCCCAACTTCAGTTTTATGAGTCAGGAAAGAATGCATAAGAAAGGAGGTGGAGTTGCTATTTTGTTCAATGATTCCCTTCAATGCAGGAAGACATCTTATGGGAACTTTGCTTCTTTTGAATATGTGGCCCTATCTAGACCACCCAAATACTGTGCAAGCTTTTTTGATGACTTTACTGAACTGCTGTCTATAGTGTGAATTGACTTTGACCGTCTAGTCATTGTTGGTGATTTTAACATCCATGTTGACGACCCCCAGGACAGAGGGGCTAAAGAACTGTTTTGTGTTCTTGATAACTATGGACTGACTCAGCATGTGACGGAGCCCACGCACAATAAGGGGCACACTCTGGACTTATGATCTCAAAGGGTCTGAATATCTCTGAGGTTGTGGTGACTGATGTTGCACTCTCTGATCATTCCTGTGTTTTCTTTGAGAGCTCTATTTCTGTTCACACAAATGTTCAAAAAGAGGTAACCACAAAGCGATATTTAACTGAAAACACTAGGGAAATGTTTACTCAGAATGTTTCTTCCACACTTGCCCCTGATAACATCTCAGTAAATGAGCTAGTAGATCATTTTAATTAAAAAATTAAAAATGTTATAGATGCCATTGCTCCAACTAAGGTAAAGGAAGTGACTGGGAAGAAAATATCTCCATGGAGAAAGGCCATGACCGTGAGAATAGAGAAAAGAGAGTGTCAAAAAGCTGAACGCAGGTGGCGAAAAACAGATCTCCAGGTTCACTTGAAATCTATAAAGAGAGACTTGGCTTTTATAATTTGGAATTGAAAATTGCACGACAGTCTTTCTTCTCTGATATCATTACCAAAAACAAAAAAACCTAGCCTCTGAACTTCTATCCACCAGGGCATGCAATGACTTTGCCTCCTTCTTCACTGACAACATTCAGAAAATCAGACAAGCAGTCAGTGCCTCTGCATCAGGTACAGCAGATGTGTTGTCCCTGTCTCCACCTAAAATCAATTCAAACACCATGACACAGTTCCATCAGATTAATGATAAAAACCTAGAGGACATTATTCACCATCTAAAATCCTCCTCCTGCTGCCTTGATATTATTCCAACAGGATTTTCCAAGATGTTTTTCCTTGCATGGCCTCAGATCTACTTCATATAGTAAACAAGTCTCTTCACTCAGGTGTTTTTCCACAGGCCTGAAACTGCAGTCATTAAACCACTTTTAAAAAAGAATAATCTAGATCAGTGGTTCTCAACCTTTTTACACCAAGTACCACCTGAGAAAATAGTTGGCTCTCCAAGTGCCACCATATGACCAATGTTAAAATACAGTCTATGCACAGTTCATGCAGGACTCGGAGGCAAATGTATTCATAATAACAGTATTTATTGTCAGCCACAGCTACATGTACAAAGGGCAGTCTCTCTCTCTCTCTCTCTCTCCTCTCTCTCTCTCTCTCTCTCCTCTCTCTCTCTCTCTCTCTCTCTCTCACTATCACTCACTCACTCACTCACTCACTCACTCACACACCACAAGTGAGAACATAAAGAACAAAATAATAACTTATTCTCACACAACAAATGACAACTGTACATACATGTCATTTCCTGTACCAAAGTTTGAATGTAGGTCTCCTGCAACAACCTACATTGTAACAGAAAATGTCCTATTGGGAATTCAGTTCCACAATAATAATGAAAGCCTCCAGGGGCAGATGAGCCTAAGGGCTAATAGCTCATTCTCAGTCTGCTGATGTTTGCTATTGCCATTTCTGTGGTGGCAAAAAGATAACAATTAAGGACAAGTGTGTGCTTTTTCAACTTTTGACCTCGGTCACAGCCTTCTCTCCATTCTTTGCTCAAATGCCTTCTTCCTGAGTCACTTCTCTCCTCCAATCACAGCGTTGTGGCTGTGCATATCACTTTTGCGTTGCTGCCGGAGCCTGCGCTTGTGCTCGGTTGATGACTGTCCTCCTCCTCATTCACTTGTTCACTTTCGCTGGTAATATTCTCCTCTGTACCTCTCTCACAACATCATTCAGCTTTCTTCTTTCTTTAGCTTGCTTGCAACGTTCGCTAATCGTTCGCGGGTAGTATGGTCGTCATTAGCAACGCCAGAAATAAAAAAATTGTTTCTAAATCTAAAAACAACAATAGCCTATTAGAACTTATTTAAACCACAGTTTCAATTATCTCAAGCTTATTTTCATTCGTTGTAGTATTTTGATAGTATGATTTATTTTTTAATTAATGTTATTCAATCAAGCCTCAAACTGATGGCACTTGTCCCTATACTCTGTTTTAAATTGAAGTTGTCTGAGGTCCTTACCACCAGCTGCTCTTGCAGTAATAAGTAGTGTACCTTTCTTACTGTCCCAAATGTGCACAATGAGTGACTGCTTTTCGTCTTTTTGTTTACTTAGTGTTTTCTGCATTTTTATATCTGTTTATGTGTAAGAACCGTTGCTGCCTTCTTGGCCAGGTCAGCATTGTAAATGAGATTTGTCTCAATGTTTTCATCTGGTTAAATAAAATGTAAAAAAAAAAAAAAATTCTTTAAAAATATTTTTTATATTTCAGATTCCTCCGCGTACCACTAGCGGGAGCTGGCGTACCACCAGTGGTACGCGTACCACAGGTTGAGAACCACTGATCTAGATGCTTCAGTAATGAACAACTACAGGCCCATATCAAACCTGCCATTTCTAGGTAAAATCATTGAATAAGTTGTTTTCCAACAGTTGAGTAATTTCTTGCATTTAAATAACTGTTTCGATGACTTCCAGTCAGGATTTCGTCCAAACCACAGCACTGAGACTGCTCTTGTAAAGGTCTTCAATGACATCCACTTAAACACAGACAGTGGCAGAACTTCAGTGTTAGTATTATTAGATCTCAGTGCTGCGTTTGACACTGTTGACCACAACATATTACTAGACCGACTGGAACACTGGGTGGGACTTTCGGCAACAGTTCTAAATTGGTTTGAATCCTACTTAAAGGACAGAAACCACTTTGTTTCTATAGGTAAATACACATCTGAGTTTAGAAATATGACATGTGGGGTACCTCAAGGCTCCATCTTGGGGCCTCTTCTCTTAACATCTACATGCTACCACTGGCTCGGATAATGAAAAACAACAAAATAAGTTACCATAGCTATGCGGATGACACACACATTTACATAACCATTCACCAGGAGACTATGCTTCAATTCAAACACTGAGTAAGTGCATTGAACAAATCAATGACTGGATGTGTCGGAACTTTCTCCAATTAAACAAAGATAAAACTGAGGTAATGGTTTTTGGAGCCGAGGCAGAATGTATAAAAGTTAGCGCTGAGCTTCAGTCTGCAATGTTCAAAACAACAGATAAAGCCAGAAATCTGGGTGTAGTCATGGACTCTGACCTGAGTTTCAACAGTCACATTAAAACAGTTCCTAAATCAGCCTACTATCACCTGAAGAATATTTCTAGGATTAAAAGATTAATGTCACAGCAGGATTTGGAAAAACTTGTCCATGCTTTTATCTTCAGTAGACTCCACTACTGTAATGGTGTCTTTACAGGTCTCACTAAAACATCTATTAGAAAGCTGCAGCTGATTCAGAACGCTGCTGCTCGAGTCCTCACTGACACTAAGAGAGTGGATCACATCACTCCTGTTCTGAAGTCTTTACACTGGTTCCTCACTGACACTAAGAAGTGGATCACATCACTCCTGTTCTGAAGTCTTTACACTGGTTCCTCACTACACTAAGAAAGAGGATCACATCACTCCTGTTCTGAAGTCTTTACACTGGTTCCTCACTGACACTAAGAGAGTGGATCACATCACTCCTGTTCTGAAGTCTTTACACTGGTTCCTCACTGACACTAAGAGAGTGGATCACATCACTCCTGTTCTGAAGTCTTTACACTGGTTCCTCACTGACACTAAGAGAGTGGATCACATCACTCCTGTTCTGAAGTCTTTACACTGGTTCCTCACTGACACTAAGAAAGTGGATCACATCACTCCTGTTCTGAAGTCTTTACACTGGTTCCTCACTGACACTAAGAAAGTGGATCACATCACTCCTGTTCTGAAGTCTTTACACTGGTTCCTCACTGACACTAAGAAAGAGGATCACATCACTCCTGTTCTGAAGTCTTTACACTGGTTCCTCACTGACACTAAGAGAGTGGATCACATCACTCCTGTTCTGAAGTCTTTACACTGGTTCCTCACTGACACTAAGAAAGTGGATCACATCACTCCTGTTCTGAAGTCTTTACACTGGTTCCTCACTGACACTAAGAAAGTGGATCACATCACTCCTGTTCTGAAGTCTTTACACTGGTTCCTCACTAACACTAAGAGAGTGGATCACATCACTCCTGTTCTGAAGTCTTTACACTGGTTCCTCACTAACACTAAGAGAGTGGATCACATCACTCCTGTTCTGAAGTCTTTACACTGGTTCCTCACTAACACTAAGAAAGTGGATCACATCACTCCTGTTCTGAAGTCTTTACACTGGTTCCTCACTGACACTAAGAGAGTGGATCACATCACTCCTGTTCTGAAGTCTTTACACTGGTTCCTCACTGACACTAAGAGTGGATCACATCACTCCTGTTCTGAAGTCTTTACACTGGTTCCTCACTGACACTAAGAGAGGATCACATCACTCCAGTTCTGAAGTCTTTACACTGGTTCCTCACTACACTAAGAAAGAGGATCACATCACTCCTGTTCTGAAGTCTTTACACTGGTTCCTCACTACACTAAGAAAGAGGATCACATCACTCCTGTTCTGAAGTCTTTACACTGGTTCCTCACTGACACTAAGAAGTGGATCACATCACTCCTGTTCTGAAGTCTTTACACTGGTTCCTCACTAACACTAAGAGAGTGGATCACATCACTCCTGTTCTGAAGTCTTTACACTGGTTCCTCACTACACTAAGAAAGAGGATCACATCACTCCTGTTCTGAAGTCTTTACACTGGTTCCTCACTGACACTAAGAGAGTGGATCACATCACTCCTGTTCTGAAGTCTTTACACTGGTTCCTCACTGACACTAAGAAAGTGGATCACATCACTCCTGTTCTGAAGTCTTTACACTGGTTCCTCACTAACACTAAGAGAGTGGATCACATCACTCCTGTTCTGAAGTCTTTACACTGGTTCTTCACTAACACTAAGAAAGTGGATCACATCAGTCCAGTTCTGAAGTCTTTACACTGGCTTCCTGTGTGTCAAAGAATCGATTTCAAAATATTGCTGCTGGTTTATAAAGCTTTGAATGGTTTAGGCCCAAAATACATTTCTGATCTCCTGCTAAATGATGAACCATCCAGACCTCTCAGGTCTTCAGGGACTGGTCAGCTTTCTGTCCCCAGAGTCAAAACTAAACCTGGAGAAGTTCAGTTATTATGCTCCAAATATCTGGAACAAACTCCCAGAAACCTGCAGGTCCGCTGCAACTCTGACTACTTTTAAATCCAGGCTGAAGACTTTTCTTTTTGCCGTGCTTTTAATTGAACTATTCACATCTTAAACTGCACTGTAACTTTTATCCATGTATTTCTTCTTTTAATGTTTATTTTATTATCTTTGCTTATGACTGTTTTTAAATGCCATTTTCTGAATGTCTTTCATTTTTTGTAAAGCACTTTGAATTGCTTTGTGTTGAAAAGTGCTATATAAATAGACTTGCCTTGCCTTAAAGGGGACCTATCTGCAAAATGCACTTTGTGATGTCTTTTATACATACATATGTGTCCCCGGTGTTCCAGGGAACTCACAAAGTGTCAGAAAACACAACCCTCTCTCTTTTCCTCCATACCCAAATCTCTAAAAACGGGGCTGCAACGGATTTGATACGGGTGGATTTTTTATTTGCACCTTTTTGACGTAATGTAGGTGCACTCCGCCTGATTGGTCAACTCTCCACCAATCAGGGGAATGAGAGGTTGGGCCATGTTGACTCTCCACTCATAATCACAGCAAGCATGATAACATGACGCTCGTGCCGGGCCGTGTCACGCCCCCCTCTTCCGCATGGGGTGGTCAGCTGAATCAGACCTTGCAAAGACAGAGCTGGAGTGAGGCAAAATGAGGCATGGCTAAAATGATGATCTGTTTCGTATTTTGAAAATTAAAACGTATTAATATACCTTATATATATATATATACCTTATATATTATTTAAATATAGCATGATAGGTCCCCTTTAAGTAAAAAATCCGGAAAAACACGTCAACATTTATTTTTCTTTTAAAGTCAGAATTCTGAAGAAGAAAAAAAGTCAGAATTCAGAAAAATTAGGTCCAAATTCCGAAATAATTACCCGAATTCCGGAAAAATAAGTCAGGATAATAACAGAAAATAATAAAAGGCAGTGTTCAATTGAAATTGAAAAACTAAATTCTCAGAAAGAAGAAAAAAGGAGAAATTATCAAGAACAATTTAACTTTTTGGTCAGATTTAATAAATGTGGCCCTGATCGTCATAGGAAATAAAGGGAAGTATTAAGAGAAGCCGCCTTCAGTGTCTCTCTGCCTGAATCTCCATCGTGTCAGCGTGGAAAAACCTGTAAGAACATTATTCTCCACTACAGCTTTCCCCTGAAGCCCAGGATGATGAAACTCTTGTTCGGAGGCTCAGGCTTCATCACAGGTTTCACTGAATCTCTCCCTGAAGCTGTGAGTTAAATCTCCCCAGAGCTCAGCTTAGAGTTCAGAGGGGAAATCTGATATCAGAACCAAAAACATCAATTTATAACGTTTTTGAAAGAGAAAAAACAGGCTTCAAATGGACTTGGTTGCCATAACTACAGTAATGATGTGATATTCTCCAGACAGAATACTTGTGTGTTTTTTTCAAGTCTGAATACCTTGAAAAAAAAGTCAGAATAACAAAAAATCTTACTTCTTAAAAATACAGAAAAAACTGAATTCTAACAAATAAATAAATCAGAATTAAAAAAGAAAAGTCAGAATTATTACAAAAAGAATTCTTCTCTGTGATTTCTCTGCTTCCAAGAAATAAAAAACACAAGCAGCCCTCCGTGTTTTTCTGCCTGAATTCCGACTTTTTCCACTACGGCTCTCCCCTGAAACCCCAGGATGATGAAACTCGTCAGTGTTCGGAGGCTCAGGTTTCATCACAGGTTTCACTGAATCCTCCCTGAAGCTGTGAGTTAAATCTCCCAGAGCTCAGCTTAGAGTTCAGAGGGGAATTCTGTCATATCTGCACCAAAAAACATCAATTTATAAAGTTTGTTATGAGTTTTGGCCTAAACAACAATGCTTTGCTTGACTAATGAAGTGATATTTTCCTGACGTCAATAGTGTGTTATAAATACAGTATATCAGAGGAGCAAGAGAAAAGCTAATGAGATAATATTTCACCGCGCTCCCTCCTGGGATAATGAAACTGCTATGACATTTATTTGCAGTCTCGGGGGTGTTGTATGTTTTGGTTCAAAGGACACAGAAATATTGGGATTCAGATTGTGAGCAGCTGCAGGAGTCGTGAAAGCAGGTGTTTTGTGGAACTGGATGCTAACTTAAAGGAGCCGAAATGTAACCCTGAAATGGTTTCTGCATCCTTGGGATGTGATCTGTGTCCATGTGTATTATGGTTGTATTATTGGTGTTACATGTAAAGTGGGTGCTATAACAGTGTCATATGGGAGTAACAGGGGTATAATAAAGGTGTAATGATAATCATAAAGTGGTGGTTCTTCTTCTTCTCTTCTATTGAAATCCTATTATAATAATAATAATACATGTATTTATATAGCGCTTTTCCTGGTGCTCAAAGCGCTATATAAGCATGTAAAGAAAAAATAACAACAAAGTAAAAAGTGCTAAGCTAGGGGTGAGGGGTTAGTGGATTAGGAGTTGAAGGAGAGAGTGAAAAGGTGCGTTTTGAGGGATTTTTAGAAGAGTAAGGGTGAGGCTGTTTAAGAAAATTGTTTTGCATCAACATTTGTATGTCAGTGAAGCAGTTGGTGAGTTGGGAGTGTGTGGTTGGAGAAATATATCCAGAGTTGGGAAGTAGTTGAGTACAAATACTTCGTTACTGTACTTAAGTACATTTTTCTGGTATCAGTACTTTACTCCACTACTTATTTTCCTGACGACTTTTTATGTTGACTCTTACATTTTGAACACAAATACCTGTACTTTCTACTTCTTACATGTTGAACCCAAATACCTGTACTTTCTACTTCTTACATGTTGAACCCAAATACCTGTACTTTCTACTTCTTACATGTTGAACCCAAATACCTGTACTTTCTACTTCTTACATGTTGAACCCAAATACCTGTACTTTCTACTTCTTACATGTTGAACCCAAATACCTGAACTTTCTACTTCTTCCATGTTGAACCCAAATACCTGTACTTTCTACTTCTTCCATGTTGAACCCAAATACCTGTACTTTCTACTTCTTCATGTTGAACCCAAATACCTGTACTTTCTACTTCTTACATGTTGAACTAATACCTGTACTTTCTACTTCTTCCATGTTCCAAACAGGCTGGTTCCTTTAGTCTGAATGTGTGTTTGGTGGCGTGATCATTATTATTTAGAGTCATTGCGTGCCTATTGATTTGAACACGATCCGTGTATCCATCATTTCCTGGTCTTCTCTAAAGAAGAGGGACCAATGAAAACGTTGTCATGTTGCCGTTGTTCAGCATGGAAACATTCATTAGCTAACAATGACATTATTGTTCTAGTAATATAAAGGGAGGTGAGGTACTCTTTAAAACCAAGTACAGAACCCTGAGGGACGCCACGGTTAACGGGGGCTGCGATGCTAGTCCTCTGCACCACTTTATAGACATGAATTAATTCTGTACAGTGTAAACAACACAGCTTGTGTAGGATAGTTAAAAGTGTATATTAACGGACTAAGATGAGTCGAAACCCACGAAAAAGTCTGATATTTTGAAAATATTTAGCATCACACTTGCCATTTTACGGTGGTGGTAATGACATTTAAATCTACATTTCACTCAAAGGCCACGCTGTCACCTCACAAATGTTAAGCAAAGTTATTTGTTGTCTTCGTGTCCTGAGATAGCATTATCAGGACTCTTTAGAGCACCTTCAGCTGACCCGTTAGACCTTGGCCTTTTGATAAGATATCAGCCGCGCCAAGTTCAGGAAACACCCTTGAGCAAGGCATCCAGCCAAGGAAGAATCTGACACATAAAGGTGGCTGAGTCCAAACTGAACCGGAGTTTACTCTACTTTCTTTTTGACAGAGGTGGGAAGTAACTAAGCAACGTTCTTAGGTACTTGTACTTTACTTGAGTATTTCCATTTTTACTTTGTACTTCTCCTCCACTACATTATTTAATCCCTTTAGTTACTTTACAGATGTGGATGAATGATGTGAAATATAACCAGGTGTTAAATCAGACTTTAGTTCCACCTGGAGTAAATCCTCAAGCTACCCTGCAGTATACAAAGTCATTCAAACTAGCTGCACCTTTACCAGCTTTGAGGACACTTTCATGATCAATCATTATAAAACATATCATATATATTATTCTGAAATGGACCAATCTGCACAACGACTACTTTTACTGTCGCTACTTTCACTATATTTTGATGAGAATACTTTTCTACTTTTACTTGAGGAACACTTTGAATGCAGGACTTTTACTGTAATGAGTATTCCTACACTCTGGTACTTCTACTTTTACTCAAGTACAAGATCTGAGTACTTCTACTTTTACTCAAGTACACGATCTGAGTACTTCTACTTTTACTCAAGTAGAAGATCTGAGTACTTCTACTTTTACTGTAGTACAAGATCTGAGTACTTCTACTTTTACTGTAGTACAAGATCTGAGTACTTTCACCTCTGCATTTTGTTATCTTGTATATTTTGTATATGTTTGTTGTTATTGTACAATGCTTTGGCAACACTGCATGTCATTATGGCCGTGCCAATAAAACAAATTTGAATTGAATTGACATGTGATACTGTTTATTGATTGTAGTTTATTGAAGTGCTATAAAACTTTGGTACACAGAGTTTAGAGCCAACAAACCAGAGGCAGCAAACCATTCATGTTCACTCAGTTTAAAAAGAACCTGTCAAAAGTCAGTCAGCTTTATTGCCAAAATTACTACATGTGTTATACATCCAGAAATCTCGAGATATCGTTTCCCGCAGTCCCACAGTGTGACATATATACATAAAACAAAACAAAAAGGGTCTAGATCAGGGGTGCCCAATACGTCGATCGCGATCGACCGGTCGATCGCAAGGGTAGTGTGGGTAGATCGCATGGCATTTTAAAAAAAAGATTTAAAAAAAAAAAAAAAAAACATTTAATTAATTTTTTTTTTTTTAAAGTTAGCCTATCATCCATCCTTACTATGGCATTTGCCACTTGATTGAAGTACAGTAAGCCAGTCTGAGTTGTATTGTGCCATACGGGTTCATGCAGTTATGAGGGGCCTCACCTCCTCATCAAATGCGGCGCACTATTATCCGCTTAAGCGGCGCAATTAGTGTAAACGCGCCACGATTTAACCGCTCCCCCCGCTCACGACACAGATTGGGCAGGGCGGCCCTGTAGGTAGATCATTTGGGCTTGGTCATTTTAAAAGTAGCTCCCAAGCTGAAAAAGTGTGGGCACCCCTGGTCTAGATAAACGGGGTATGCAATTTAAAATGTTAATAATATATTTAAAAAGTTCAAATTACAGTTTCAGTGCAGTAGCAGCAGAGATGGGCAGAAAGTGACTGGTGCTGGATGAGGGAAGGTTGTGTGTGTGTGGGGGGGGGTTAAAGTCCAGGGCCATTTGGGGCAGGGGAGAAAGGTGGGAGGCAGGGTGGAGAGTTCAGGGGAGAGATGTCAGAGGGAGGGAGGGAGGGGAGAGAGTTCAGGGAGAGATGTCAGAGGGGGAGAGAGTTCAGCATCCTGACCGCCTGGTGGAGGAAGCTGTTCCCCAGCCTGTTGGTGTTGGAGCTGAGGCTGAGGAACCTTCTCCCTGAAGGCAGGAGGCTGAAGAGGCTGTTGGAGGGGTGGGTGGAGTCACCCACGATGCTGAGTGCTCTGCGGGTGAGGCGGGTGTTATATATGTCCTGTAGTGATGGGAGTGAGGCACCGATGATCCTCTGGGCAGAGTTCACAATGCGCTGCAGGCTCTTGCGGTTGGAGGCGATGCATCTTCCAAACCACAGCGTGATGCAGCTGCTGAGGATGCTCTCAGTGGCGCCTCGGTAGAAAGACAGCATGATGGGGGGTGATGCTCCGGCTCGCTTTGCTATTTAGCTAGCAAACGTTAGCTCTCCAGTTAACTATCTATATATCTATCTATCTATCTATCTATCTATCTATCTATCTATCTATCTTGTTATTTATTACCAAACTAGCTAGCAAAAATTAGCTATCTACTTTACAAACTAGCTTACATTTGCTATGTATTTCACCATAGCTAGCCTACCTTAGCTACCATCTTACAAGCTAGCAAGTGAATGTAAGCTATCTAGCTAGCTATGTCGAATTGGTGGCTCTCAATATTTACATACAAATCTTTATTTAACCCCCAATGGTTAGACAGAGTGGACCTTTGTAATTATAAAATCTTGTTGACGTGTTTTTCTTTAAGCTAACCGTCTGCTCTCATACAGCAGCAGCTCCTCACAGCTACAAACATCAACGTACATTCCCAAATATGCATTATTTGGATAAACTAATCACATAGTGGTAATCTAAAAGGTTGGTTTCTCGTCTGACTAAGTGTCATTACTTAATAACAGTGCATTTAGAAGCTTAAAATCACTTGTGTTTGGCAGGTTAAGGTTAATAAAGCTGGTGATGCTATGCAAAGTAATAGCAATTACGCTAAAAACCTACACCAAATAAGACAATATGGAAGCATACTAGAGCAGGAGAAGCATGAGAGGGGAGGGGATAAAAGAGGATGAAAAAGGAGGAGGAGGAGGGGTGAGGAAGAGGAAGGTCTTTCCCCTTCTCCATCCCTTCCTGAAGCTTTAATCTCTCTGGGTTGAGGGGATCAGAGGTCAACCAGAGGACTCTGAGTGAACGGTGGAAAAGGATCTGTCAGCGCACACACACACACACACACACACACACACACACACACACACACACACACACACACACACACACACACACACACACACTGTACAGCAGGGAAACACACAGCCTTGAATAATATTTATTTTTAAACAAGGTCTTGCATTAATACTTATTTAAAGAGCAACTTGCAGGTTAGAGACACCAGTGAATAAATGTGTAGGAAAATGATGAATACACTAGATTTTCAAAAAAATATACAGAAATATACACTACAGTGACATCTGGCGTCGTTTTAGTAAGACATTTTCACTTCCGCATAAAAAAGCCTCCGCACGTGACCTCCCGCGTGTGACGTAACATGGGGGAGAGCGGCCGGTCTAACGTATGAATAAACATGGTTCACAATGCTAGTTTTGACACAGAAGAGGTTGAAAATATATATTCGAATGCATATGATTATAATTATGAGCCTGCTATGCGTCCAAGAGACCAGGAGCAGCCAAGGATTAGAAAAAATAACGGCCATCGGAGAGAAATGGAGCTTTGGTGTGTGGAGAACCAGTGGAGAACAGAGCAGCTGTCTTGGTGAGTGACCGGCGTTAGCTACATTTAATGTTAGCTAACGTCAGTCACATCACAACATTGTAAAGTTAGCAATCATATATCAGGCTATAACTAAAGTAGTATTGATAATATAGTAACGTTACTGGCAGGACTGTTGATACTGATCCATAACAGAAACTAATGCGCAAGTATCAGCCGTATCTCACGTTCCTAATGCAACTCCACACTACTCTTACGGTGCTGTGTACCGGAGGGGAGACGCGAGATACGGCTGATACTTGACGATCTGGCGGAGAAAGATTGTGGAGCCTCCGTTGATATGCCGTTGTAAATGGCTTGATGAAAGCAGTGTGTAGTCGGGGAGGATGCACAGCTGATTGCAGCAGGTGAGTGGAGGTTGAGCCAGGAGCCAGGAGTGACAGCCACCACGCAACCAAACAACACAGACAGGGGGAAACAACACAAAGTAGACGGCTGGAGCAGTACAGCCACCACAGCGTTACCTAATGCAACTCCACACTACGTCTTACGGTGCTGTGTACCGGAGAGAGAGAGAGAGAGGAGAGAGAGAGATGTAATACGGTTTTCTGCTAAAGCTGTGGAGAGTATGTGCTGCAGGGAGTGGATGCACAACGCACCCAGGAACGAAAGCTCTGTGGACTCGATGTCCTGACAGGCTGGAGTTTGTGCACCTGCACGAACTCCAGCTCACCATGATTACAAATGGTGAAATGCAATGTAAAATTACCGAAAAAATACCAGCTCACTAAATCACAAACGCTCAAACCAACTACAAACTATAACGCGGATTGGACAGAGAACTAGTCCGAGAAAGTTGCTCCCCCATGTGACGTAATATGACGCGTTTGACGTTAAAAAAAAGCGTTTTTAGTAGGCAGAGCTCAAAACGGCTCCTTTTCCTCTGAATTCCTGCCCTTATGTCTTGTAAAACATATCAATCCTGCATTACATTTGTAATTGTAATTTTCAGGCAAGGTTGAGCATAAATGTAGTAAAAAAAAAACCTGCAAGTTGCTCTTTAAATGATGCAGAAAATTTCCTTCTCCTTTTATTGAATAAATCATTATTTTTCGAATACGTATAAGGATTATATTTGCTGTGTGTGTGGGTGTGTGTGTGTGATAAAGGCTAAATCTTGTTGAATATATTGCGCATTTTGCATATTTATGTCATTATGATTTCCCATCAATGGAATTGTAGTCCCGTGCAGACTACAATTCCTTGATGTTTAGCTGATTAGCATTACCATGCATTGCGTGGTGCCTTCAGGGTCCAACGCAGGATACACACACACACACACACACATACACACACACACAACCCTCTGATGAAGTGGTGACACCTGACTCACTCACTACCTGCTCTCACCTTGAACAAGGTCTCTCACCCAAAGCTGCTTATTGTAAAGATTTCTACACAGATTTAAGCGGAGAGAAAACAACACCTGTCATTTAAAATGAGCACTATACAATCAGCATGTAAATGTTCCACACGTGTTATCAGGAATAGATTATTGCCATCACTGCACAAATACATATGTGCATAGCATTCCCACATGCACTCTCTCTCTCGCTCTCTCTCTCTCTCTCTCTCTATCTCTCTTTCTTTCTCTCTCTCTCTCTCTCTCTCTCATCTCTCTCACACACGTCCCTCTCATGTGACTCAAGGACAAGTATCATTGGCCGAAGGTCAGCTAGTTACACACGAGTGCCCGGCATTCCAGTGGTGTCACACTCCACTGTGTGTATGTGAGTTTGTGGTGTGTGTGTGTGTGTGTGTATGTGATGTGTGTGTGTGTTGTGTGTGTGTGTGTGTGTGTGTGTTGTGTGTGGCCGGGGTCCTGTGGCATGTAGCGAGTTCCATTAGCGCTGCTATTGATCAGTGGTTGGTATAACACGTGACTGTTGTGTGTGTGTGTGTGTGTGTGTGTGTTGTGTGTGTGTGTGTGGTGTGTGTGTGTGTGTGTGTGTGTGTGTGTGTGTGTGTGTGTGTGTGTGATGTAAGGCTGGTATGAATGAAGGCCGTCTCAAGGCCACGTTCGCTTCCTCTGGAGTTCTTCTGGATCGATGAGCTCACACACTCCTCTTTTCATGTAGAGCGCTGATGTTTCCTTGGAAGGGAAATCTATATATAAATAATCAAAATCTAACAGATTTTTAACATTTGTACTGCTACGTTAGTGGAACATAAATGGACATTTGAGTCAGTCGTGTGTAGAAGCAGCCGATTATAAAAAAAAGCTTTAATAATATTAGCTTTTAATGTGTTTTTTTTTTTGTCTTTCTGCAAAAATACTGGAAGGATTTACTGACGCTTTACTGCGCTCCGATGTGAAAATGACCACGGTTATTAATCTAGCTGATCTGGATATCCTTTATCTCTACACTAGTGAATATATATTTACCGAGCTAGATTTTGTATGCAGAACACAGGGATTTGAGCCGTTGCACACCATGTACACGCACCAAAGCCCACAGGAGAGAACAGGGCCTCTTTAAAGTAAATAAATAACATGTTTATGCTATGTTTTACCTCGAGTTGGGGCGAGTGATGCCTATAGGTCGACCAAAACCTCCCACACAAACACACACACACACACACACACAGGGCCGTCCCTGGCCAACATGAGGCCCCACGCAAAGTTATATGATGAGGCCCTCTGTTTCGCGAGTGTCGACGGACGGACGGGGAGGGGGGTGCTAGTGGAGCCTCGCAGCGGCGAAACCGTGCCGCGCCACACTAATTGCGCCGCATAAGCGCATAGGTGCGCCGCATTTTCGGCTCAGTTGAGGCACCCTCCGCAAGATGAGGCCCCCCCACACAGTCTGCATCATCGGCCTGTAGGGAGGGACGGCCCTGCATACACACACACACACACACACCACAACACACACACACACACACACACACACACACAGACACAGAGAAAGACACAGACACACACAGAGAAACACACAGACACACACACAGATAAAGACACACACACACACAGACACACACAGACACACAGAGAAAGACACAGACACACACACAGAAACACACACAGATAAAGACACACACAGACACCACACACACACACACACACAATAAGACACAGACACACACACACACAGACACTCAAAATGATCCAAGGCAAGTTTACTTATATAGCATCTTTCAACACGAGGCAATTCAAAGTGCTTTACAAAAATGAAAGACATTAAGAGCATTCAGAAACATATATAAAATGGCTTTTTAAAACTCATTTAAAAGGAAAAATAATAACACGTGAATAACACAGTTACATGAATAAAAGTTACAGTGCAGTGTGAGATATGAATCACTATATCAATCATCATCCCCATCATATCCCCCTGAACACCTCAGTTTACTCCCCATTGACCTTGCATTGATCTTAATGTCACCACATCACATATATTGCGATCTTAAACTCATGCAGGGGTTCTTGTTTTTACCACATCGGGCCTAATGAGGGTCATTTTGAGGCCGCCGCCCTCCGAGGCTTCCTGTGATGAGTTAATATGCAGAGAGGGCATTTACTGATGGGGGAAATAATGACGGCGATGTTCTCCTCCTCATTTTGGAACGCAGGATTCATTCCCCATGACATTCATATCTGCTGCATCTATAGCGTCTAATACAACAGAGGTAGAGGGATGTTAAAGGGCATGCAGATCACCACAAAGGATCTAACATATTATAATTCAGGAGTATGAAGTACAGCAGCATTCATAATGTGAGTCTGTTCTGTCAGATTAAACGGGATTAATGTGGATGTGAATTTCTTTTAAATTCCTGCGTTGGAGAGGTTGTTTGTAGTCATTTCAATCAAATAAATATTCACTTTTCTTCATCTTTAATGGAGGTAAAGGGGTCTTTCTGTTATGGTTGTTTCTTAATTTTTTATTTGTGCATTAATGTTTATGTCAGTGCTTCTTTTACTAGTGAAACATGTTGTGTTACAGTGCATTGGTGAAATAGGATATGATGTATATGCTTTTTTAAATAAATGTGACTTGACTCTAGTGATATCTAGCCATGCATCTAATTAGGGTCTTCTTTGCCCCAGGTTTTAACATACATTACTACACGGCATAGTTGAATACTCGATGCTGATTGGTCAATATGTTCATCCTCTGTGTTTATCATCATTTTCCATCCAATAGCTGTGAAGATATTTAATTGAATACTAAAAAAGTAAACTTCTGGGGGGTTAAAGTCACTAAATTATAACAAATACAAAACGCTGCAAGAAGCTCAAAACACAGCTGGGAGATCAGGGGACACTAAAGAGTGACGCACACAGCTGGGAGACCAGGGACACTAAAGAGTGACGCACACAGCTGGAGACCAGGGGACACTAAAGAGTGACGCACACAGCTGGGACGTTCAGGATTTTAAAGCTGAACAACTGTCTCTGTTGTTGGAAACGTACCTCAAATGTTTATGGGCTTATTTTAACGGTCCACATGACTCCTTCTGATGTCACTGCAGATCTGCTGCTTGTTAGTGTGTTGGTTAGCACTTGAGATAATATGTTTTTTGTTTTTTCTCTTATAATTGATCAGAACCGACCCTTTGAGAGCTTGTTTATTTAACAATATGATGACATTTGATCTTATCGTGTCGCAGCTCAAATTGATGTGTGTTTTATAAATGATATTGTGAAATTGATATTTTGTCGGGATGCTGTGTTGGCATCAACATAAATCATTTCCTAATCCGCTGACACGAGGAAGTTGTCAGTAGTTTTCCTCTCCCCCCCCCCCCCCCCCCCCCCCCCCCCATCATATTATGACAGTTGGCTTGGAGGAATTCAAAACAAGCCTCAAACCAAGTCTTCCCATGGGCAGGCAACCTCCATAACACACACACACACACACACACACACACACACACACACACACACACACACACACACACACACACACCTGACATCTAACGGTTACACAGGCGTGCAAATAATTGACTCACACACACACTGAGCGCAACCCCACCTCTTGTGTTTTCATAACCTGGAGTAAAGGTTAAGGCTGGCTCTGCTTGTTTAACTTGCATACACACACACACACACACACACACACCACACAATCACACACACACATACACACACACACACGCCGCAGAAAAACAAAAATACCTCCGTTAGAAGAGGCTGCACGGCGGGCGAGGGGCGGAGAATTCAGATTGTGAAAGTTAAAGGGTTCACTTAAAAATACTTCTCTGTAGTAAACACATTTTCATTTCAAAACTGCAATGTGTTTTTCCCAAAGATCAAAGTCAGGAAAATGCTCCTTCTTCAATCAACTAAAAATGCTTTATTAATCCCAGCGGGAAATTAGGTTTCTTGACAGTTGCATTATTTTAGAATAACATCAATAAATAGTTATATAAACTTAAGTTGACGTAACACTAGCCTATACATGTCCTTGTGCCACACAGTGCCCCGCCACTCACGGTGAACACTGTACTTATATTTAATGATGTGTGTTTTATTCGAATGTGTAGCATCTGTTGTCTTCCTGTGTCAATTTTTATTCAATTTTTTGACTCAACTTTGACGTTTGTGCCTCTGATTTTAACGATAGGCAAAAAATAATCAGTTTAAATGTGTATAAATGACTTAATTCAGTCATGTGACCATGTTTTAATTCTTCATAGCTCACATTAGCATCCTTTAGTTTAGCGGTGGTGACGTGAAGTCATGTGACCGTGCTGTAGTTCCTTTATAGCCCGACATTAGCCGCCTTTAGCTTAGCGGTGGTGACGTGAAGTCATGTGACCGTGCTGTAGTTCCTTTATAGCCCGACATTAGCATCCTTTAGCTTAGCGGTGGTGACGTGAAGTCATGTGACCGTGCTGTAGTTCCTTTATAGCTCAACATTAGCATCCTTTAGCTTAGCGGTGGTGACGTGAAGTCATGTGACCGTGCTGTAGTTCCTTTATAGCCCACATTAGCCGCCTTTAGCTTAGCGGTGGTGACGTGAAGTCATGTGACCGTGCTGTAGTTCCTTTATAGCCCGACATTAGCATCCTTTAGCTTAGCGGTGGTGACGTGAAGTCATGTGACCGTGCTGTAGTTCCTTTATAGCCCGACATTAGCATCCTTTAGCTTAGCGGTGGTGACGTGAAGTCATGTGACTGTGCTGTAGTTCCTTTATACCCAACATTAGCCGCCTTTAGCTTAGCGGTGGTGACGTGAAATCATGTGACCGTGCTGTAGTTCCTTTATGCCCAACATTAGCCACCTTTAGCTTAGCGGTGGTGACGTGAAGTCATGTGACCGTGCTGTAGTTCCTTTATAGCCCAATATTAGCAGCCTTTAGCTTAGCGGTGGTGACGTGAAGTCATGTGACCGTGCTGTAGTTCCTTTATAGCCCAACATTAGCCGCCTTTAGCTTAGCGGTGGTGACGTGAAGTCATGTGACCGTGCTGTAGTTCCTTTATAGCCCACATTAGCCGCCTTTAGCTTAGCGGTGGTGACGTGAAGTCATGTGACCGTGCTGTAGTTCATTATAGCCCAATATTAGCCTTTAGCTTAGCGGTGGTGACGTGAAGTCATCTGACCGTGCTGTAGTTCCTTTATAGCCCGACATTAGCCTCCTTTAGCTTAGCGGTGGTGACGTGAAGTCATGTGACGTGCTGTAGTTCCTTTATACCCAACATTAGCCGCCTTTAGCTTAGCGGTGGTGACGTGAAGTCATGTGACCGTGCTGTAGTTCCTTTATGCCCAACATTAGCCTCCTTTAGTTTAGCGGTGGTGACGTGAAGTCATGTGACCGTGCTGTAGTTCCTTTATAGCCCAACATTAGCCGCCTTTAGCTTAGCGGTGGTGAAGTCATGTGACCGTGCTGTAGTTCCTTTATAGCCCAACATTAGCCGCCTTTAGCTTAGCGGTGGTGACGTGAAGTCATGTGACCATGCTGTAGTTCCTTTATAGCCCAACATTAGCCACCTTTAGCTTAGCGGTGGAGACGTGAAGTCATGTGACCGTGCTGTAGTTCCTTTATAGCCCATTAGCCGCCTTTAGCTTAGCGGTGGAGACGTGAAGTCATGTGACCGTGCTGTAGTTCCTTTATACCAACATTAGCCACCTTTAGCTTAGCGGTGGTGACGTGAAGTCATGTGACCGTGCTGTAGTTCCTTTATGCCCAACATTAGCCTCCTTTAGCTTAGCGGTGGTGACGTGAAGTCATTGACCGTGCTGTAGTTCCTTTATGCCCAACATTAGCCTCCTTTAGCTTAGCGGTGGTGACGTGAAGTCATGTGACCGTGCTGTAGTTCCTTTATCCAACATTAGCCTCCTTTAGCTTAGCGGTGGTGACGTGAAGTCATGTGACCGTGCTGTAGTTCCTTTATGCCCAACATTAGCCTCCTTTAGTTTAGCGGTGGTGACGTGAAGTCATGTGACCGTGCTGTAGTTCCTTTATAGCCCAACATTAGCCGCCTTTAGCTTAGCGGTGGTGACGTGAAGTCATGTGACCGTGCTGTAGTTCCTTTATGCCCAACATTAGCCTCCTTTAGCTTAGCGGTGGTGACGTGAAGTCATGTGACCGTGCTGTAGTTCCTTTATTGCCCAACATTAGCCCTTTAGCTTAGCGGTGGTGACGTGAAGTCATGTGACCGTGCTGTAGTTCCTTTATTGCCCAACATTAGCCTCCTTTAGTTTAGCGGTGGTGACGTGAAGTCATGTGACCGTGCTGTAGTTCCTTTATGCCCAACATTAGCCCCTTTAGCTTAGCGGTGGTGGTGAAGTCATGTGACCGTGCTGTAGTTCCTTTATGCCCAACATTAGCCTCCTTTAGTTTAGCGGTGGTGACGTGAAGTCATGTGACCGTGCTGTAGTTCCTTTATGCCCAACATTAGCCTCCTTTAGTTTAGCGGTGTGACGTGAAGTCATTGACCGTGCTGTAGTTCCTTTATGCCCAACATTAGCCGCCTTTAGCTTAGCGGTGGTGACGTGAAGTCATGTGACCGTGCTGTAGTTCCTTTATGCCAACATTAGCCGCCTTTAGCTTAGCGGTGGTGACGTGAAGTCATTTGACCGTGCTGTAGTTCCTTTATGCCCAACATTAGCCTCCTTTAGCTTAGCGGTGGTGACGTGAAGTCATGTGACCGTGCTGTAGTTCCTTTATGCCCAACATTAGCCGCCTTTAGCTTAGCGGTGTGTGAAGTCATGTGACCGTGCTGTAGTTCCTTTATTAGCCCAACATTAGCCGCCTTTAGCTTAGCGGTGGTGGTGAAGTCATGTGACCGTGCTGTAGTTCCTTTATAGCCCAACATTAGCCTCCTTTAGCTTAGCGGTGGAGACGTGAAGTCATGTGACCGTGCTTAGTTCCTTTATAGCCCAACATTAGCCGACTTTAGCTTAGCGGTGGTGACGTGAAGTCATGTGACCATGCTGTAGTTCCTTTATAGCCCAACATTAGCCCTTTAGCTTAGCGGTGGTGACGTGAAGTCATGTGACCGTGCTGTAGTTCCTTTATAGCCCAACATTAGCCACCTTTAGCTTAGCGGTGGTGACGTGAAGTCATGTGACCGTGCTGTAGTTCCTTTATACCCCAACATTAGCCACCTTTAGCTTAGCGGTGGTGACGTGAAGTCATGTGACCGTGCTGTAGTTCCTTTATAGCCCAACATTAGCCTCCTTTAGCTTAGCGGTGGTGACGTGAAGTCATGTGACCGTGCTGTAGTTCCTTTATAGCCCAACATTAGCCACCTTTAGCTTAGCGGTGGTGACGTGAAGTCATATGGACCGTGCTGTAGTTCCTTTATAGCCCAACATTAGCGCCTTTAGCTTAGCGGTGGTGACGTGAAGTCATGTGACCGTGCTGTAGTTCCTTTATAGCCCAACATTAGCCTCCTTTAGCTTAGCGGTGGTGACGTGAAGTCATGTGACCGTGCTGTAGTTCCTTTATATCCCAACATTAGCCACCTTTAGCTTAGCGGTGGTGACGTGAAGTCATGTGACCGTGCTGTAGTTCCTTTATAGCCCAACATTAGCCACCTTTAGCTTAGCGGTGGTGACGTGAAGTCATGTGACCGTGCTGTAGTTCCTTTATAGCCCAACATTAGCCTTTAGCTTAGCGGTGGTGACGTGAAGTCATGTGACCGTGCTGTAGTTCCTTTATAGCCCAACATTAGCCACCTTTAGCTTAGCGGTGGTGACGTGAAGTCATGTGACCGTGATGTAGTTCCTTTATAGCCCAACATTAGCCACCTTTAGCTTAGTGGTGGTGACGTGAAGTCATGTGACCGTGCTGTAGTTCCTTTATAGCCCAACATTAGCCACCTTTAGCTTAGCGGTGGTGACGTGAAGTCATGTGACCGTGCTGTAGTTCCTTTATAGCCCAACATTAGCCACCTTTAGCTTAGTGGTGGTGACGTGAAGTCATGTGACCGTGCGTGCTGTAGTTATTTTATTATTCCTTATTAGCAAGCAATCAAACCATACAGTTTTTTTTACACAACTATACACATTTGACCAAAGGAAGGTATTTTCTAAGTTAAATAACAGTTTTGAAATGGTTTCTCCCTATCAGAAATTTGAGAAATAATAAAGAACAGAAAAGTAAAGAATAGAACAGAATAGGGCAAGCGGGTCTCAAGAGACGAGTACGTAATGCATGCAGGTGACATTTATTTATGCTTTAAACAGCACCTCGTGTGTGTGTGTGTGTGTGTGTGTGTATGTGTGTGTGTGTGTGTGTGTGTGTGTGTGTGTGTGTGTGTGTGTGTGTGTGTGTGTGTGTGTGTGTTGGGTGTGTGTGTGTGTGTGTGTGTGTGTGTGTGTGTGGTGTGTGTGTGTGTGTGTGTGTGTGTGTGTCTCATTGTGCTCACATGAAACACTCTGCAAATAGCATCGTGCCACAAAAGAGAGTGGACACTAGCGGCTGCTCCCTGTGGTATGTCAGAAATACCACGCAGACACACACACACACACACACACACACACACACACACACACACACACACACACACACACACTTATTCCCTGGCTGTGAATGATAATGTATCTGCCAGAGAAGGGGGGGGGTGTTGGTGGACGACAAAAATAAGAGAATAAAAGACGAGAGTTAAAATATATGTTCAGGTGTCAGAAGGTTCTACCGCCATAAACAAAGTTAAAGAGCAGAATCATGTTCTGTATCTATGGTTCCTCAATTTAGTGGTTCTCAGTATCTAAGGTCCACAGTATTTAAGGTTCCTAATTATCGAAGGTTCCTTAAGATCTGAGGTTCCTCAGTATTTAGGGGTTCTCTGTATATAAGGTTCTTTCGTATTTAAGGTTCCTCTGTATTTAAAGTACCTCTGTATTTGAGGTTCCTAAATATTGAAGGTTCCTTGGGATCTAAAAGTTCCTTAGTATTGAAGGTTCCTTAGGATCTAAGGGTTCCTTAGTATTGAAGGTTCCTTAGGATCTAAGGGTACCTTAGTATTGAAGGTTCCTTACGATCTAAGAGTTCCTTAGTATTGAAGGTTCCTTAGGATCTAAGGGTTCCTTAGTATTGAAGGTTCCTTAGGATCTAAGGGTTCCTTAGTATTGAAGGTTCCTTAGGATCTAAGGGTTCCTTAGTATTGAAGGTTCCTTAGGATCTAAGGGTTCCTTAGTATTGAAGGTTCCTTAGGATCTAAGGGTTCCTTAGTATTGAAGGTTCCTTAGGATCTAAGGGTTCCTTAGTATTGAAGGTTCCTTAGGATCTAAGGGTTACTTAGTATTGAAGGTTCCTTAGGATCTAAGAGTTCCTTAGTATTGAGGTTCCTTAGGATCTAAGGGTTCCTTAGTATTGAAGGTTCCTTAGGATCTAAGGGTTCCTTAGTATTGAAGGTTCCTTAGGATCTAAGGGTTCCTTAGTATTGAAGGTTCCTTAGGATCTAAGGGTTCCTTAGTATTGAAGGTTCCTTAGGATCTAAGAGTTCCGTAGTATTGAAGGTTCCTTAGGATCTAAGAGTTCCTTAGTATTGAAGGTTCCTTAGGATCTAAGGGTTCCTTAGTATTGAAGGTTCCTTAGGATCTAAGGGTTCCTTAGTATTAAGGTTCCTTAGGATCTAAGGGTTCCTTAGTATTGAAGGTTCCTTAGGATCTAAGGGTTCCTTAGTATTGAAGGTTCCTTAGGATCTAAGAGTTCCTTAGTATTGAAGGTTCCTTAGGATCTAAGAGTTCCTTAGTATTGAAGGTTCCTTAGGATCTAAGGGTTCCTTAGTATTTAATCATATCAGAAGGCATCACCCAGATGTCCCGTCACCGGAGCCCGGCGAAAGACAGCAGCAGTTCAACAGCTTATCCCCGCTGTTTTTAAGAAGCCAATAAACATGAGAGCCGAGAGACCAAAATAAATAACGGAGGCTTTTGGCATGTTTATTTCAACGGCTATGCTGCGAAACACTTTCTTATTATTTATGATGAAATATTTTCAAGACGTTCTTTTTTGTTTGACATCAGCCATTATAGATAATACGGCCATCTGAGTGTGTGTGGTACTGTTTGTGGTTTGTTTTTAACTGTGTAACAAGTTAATTATTCAAATGTTAGAGTTCCTTATTTCTAAACTGAAACTTGCTCGAATGTTCAAAAATAAATATTAACAAATCTGGAATTATGCATTTGGGACTTTTTTTTAGCTTTTTCTTGTTGTACCGAACCCGTACCGAACCGTGACCCCCAAACCGAGGTACGTACCGAACCGTGAATTCTGTGAACCGTTACACCCCTAGTATCTAAGGGTCCTCAGCATTTAAGGGTCCTTAGCATTTAAGGTTACTCTGTGTCTAAGGGTGCTCAATATCTAATTCCTGACTAAATGTACTCATTAGTAAAAGCCTTCGAATCGTTAGCTCTCTGAATCATGACTCAGGAGAGGGTCCTTCAGCATATTTGACTTGAGGGTCATAAAAACAACATGCAGCCCACTCACAGTTATTTCTGTTTACTCGTGACTTTATGGGAACCCTCACATGGACGCAGTAAAAAAATAAGTAGGAAGCACATCCGTCTGATCTGATTTCTCTAGCCTTTGGAATCAATGTGAGAGTTTTACTGCCTGCTCGGAGGTCTGGCATCTTCTCACATTGACCTTCTCCTTCTGTTTCCTGTCCCAGGCCAACAGCTGACCGCTGCTCCTGACTGATCAACAGAGAAGCTCCAAAGACCTGGAACAACCTCTGGTGGTCGCTTTGAATCTCCATTAGAGATGTTTTTAAACTGGCTTTGAAATAGGTTTCAAATTCAATTGAAAGGTGTTATCATCATATGCACAAAGCAAAGCTACCGTGTAGAAATGACCTGAACTCCTCCAACAATGCAAGTAACAATAATAATGTGTGTGTGTGTGTGTGTGTGTTGTGTGTGTGTGTGTTGTGTGTGTGTGGTGTGTGTGTGTGTGGTGTGTGTGTGTGTGTGTGTGTGTGTGTGTGTGTGTGTGGTGTGTGTGTGTGTGTGTGTGTGTGTGTGTGTGTGTGTGTGTGTGTGTGTGTGTGTGTGTGTGTGTGTGTGTGTGTGAAATGTCAGACACAGCAGCAATGTTAAAGAAGAAACTCATAGAATGCCTTGGTAGTGGCGACTGCACACTTTGCACCTCGACACATTCACGTTGAGGTCAACTAAAGTAATAGATTAATGCAGTAATGACTTATTTTGTAGGCCGACCCTGAAGGCAGCATCTCCTGTCCAATGGGATTTTGGATAATTGCCGGAAATATTCTCTGGGTCAAACAAACCTTTGTGATACTTAAACGTTTAGTTCGGCAGGATAATCTCCACATATTAAGACCACTTTATGATTTCTGAAGTAAAAAACGAATGTTGGGCTATAAAGGAACTACAGCACGGTCACATGACTTCACGTCACCACCACTAAGCTAAGGCGGCTAATGTTGGGCTTAAAGGAACTACAGCACGGTCACATGACTTCACGTCACCACCGCTAAGCTAAAGGCGGCTAATGTTGGGCTATAAAGGAACTACAGCACGGTCACATGACTTCACGTCACCACCACTAAGCTAAAGGAGGCTAATGTTGGAGATAAAAGGAACTACAGCACGGTCACATGACTTCACGTCACCACCGCTAAGCTAAAGGTGGCTAATGTTGGGCTATAAAGGAACTACAGCACGGTCACATGACTTCACGTCACCACCACTAAGCTAAACGGCTAATGTTGGGCTATAAAGGAACTAACAGCACGGTCACATGACTTCACGTCACCACCGCTAAGCTAAAGGTGGCTAATGTTGGTCTATAAAGGAACTACAGCACGGTCACATGACTTCACGTCACCACCACTAAGCTAAAGGCGGCTAATGTTGGGCTATAAAGGAACTACAGCACAGTCACATGACTTCACGTCACCACCGCTAAGCTAAAGGCGGCTAATGTTGGGCTATAAAGGAACTACAGCACGGTCACATGACTTCACGTCACCACCGCTAAGCTAAAGGCGGCTAATGTTGGGCTACAAAGGAACTACAGCACGGTCACATGACTTCACGTCACCACCGCTAAGCTAAAGGTGGCTAATGTTGGGCTATAAAGGAACTACTGCACAGTCACATGAATTCACGTCACCACCGCTAAGCTAAAGGCGGCTAATGTTGGGCTATAAAGGAACTACAGCACGGTCACATGACTTCACGTCACCACCGCTAAGCTAAAGGCGGCTAATGTTGGGCTATAAAGGAACTACAGCACGGTCACATGACTTCACGTCACCACCGCTAAGCTAAAGGCGGCTAATGTTGGGCTATAAAGGAACTACAGCACGGTCACATGACTTCACGTCACCACCGCTAAGCTAAAGGTGGCTAATGTTGGCTATAAAGGAACTGCTGCACAGTCACATGAATTCACGTCCCCACCGCTAAGCTAAAGGAGGCTAATGTTGGGATATAAAGGAACTACAGCACGGTCACATGACTTCACGTCACCACCGCTAAGCTAAAGGAGGCTAAGTTGGGCTATAAAGGAACTACAGCACGGTCACATGACTTCACGTCACCACCGCTAAGCTAAAGGAGGCTAATGTTGGGATATAAAGGAACTACAGCACGGTCACATGACTTCACGTCACCACCGCTAAGCTAAAGGAGGCTAATGTTGGGATATAAAGGAACTACAGCACGGTCACATGACTTCACGTCACCACCGCTAAGCTAAAGGCGGCTAATGTTGGGCTACAAAGGAACTACAGCACGGTCACATGACTTCACGTCACCACCGCTAAGTTAAAGGCGGCTAATGTTGGGCTACAAAGGAACTACAGCACGGTCACATGACTTCACGTCACCACCGCTAAGCTAAAGGTGGCTAATGTTGGGCTACAAAGGAACTACAGCACAGTCACATGAATTCACGTCACCACCGCTAAGCTAAAGGCGGCTAATGTTGGGCTATAAAGAACTACTGCACAGTCACATGAATTCACGTCACCACCGCTAAGCTAAAGGCGGCTAATGTTGGGCTATAAAGGAACTACTGCACAGTCACATGACTTCACGTCACCACCGCTAAGCTAAAGGCGGCTAATGTTGGGCTACAAAGGAACTACAGCACGGTCACATGACTTCACGTCACCAACGCTAAGCTAAAGGCGGCTAATGTTGGGCTATAAAGGAACTACTGCAATCACATGACTTCACGTCACCACCGCTAAGCTAAAGGCGGCTAATGTTGGGCTATAAAGGAACTACTGCACAGTCACATGACTTCACGTCACCACCGCTAAGCTAAAGGCGGCTAATGTTGGGCTACAAAGGAACTACAGCACGGTCACATGACTTCACGTCTCCACCACGTGGTTTGTTTAATATCTGAATTATTTACTTTCTCTTCATTTTAACTTTAACATTTCTAATAATCATAAGACGAAGTAAAATACTTTCTTCAAAGTCAGAAATCAATAGTAATTCTCAGTTGTTCTTGGTATGACCATTCATTGAGCTTCTCCCCAAAATAAACTGTTTAATATTTAATGATGATGCTGCCCAAAATAAATCTGTGTGTGTGTGTGTGTGTGTGTGTGTGTGTGTGTGTGTGTGTGTGTGTGTGTGTGTGTGTGTGTGTGTTGTGTGTGTGTGTGTGTGTGTGTGTGTGTGTGTGTGTGTGTGTGTGTGTGTGTGGGTGTGTGTGTCATAGTATTCCTCACCACAGTTTGCTGCAGTACAGCTGCACACACATACAGCACAGTTACTGCATGAGTTCATATTTCAGGCATGAAGACACCTGAAGTTCAAACAGTGAATAACACACACACACACACACGCAGTGAAAACACTCACTGAAAAAACACAGACACACACTTCTCCCATTCACCAAGGGTATCCCGTTGTTTTTTCTATCAGTCATTTGTTTATTTTATCTCTCTCCCCTGCTCTGTCACTCCTTATTGTCTCACTTGAAGAGCTGCAGAAGTAGAACATATGTTGTACTTGTTTTTGACAAAGTGCACGCTATATATCAGCTCGTTCTGCTGCTCCATGTAATAGATATTCACATTTATTATCTCTTCTTGTGTATATCAGTATGTAGTGTCTCTACTTTAAAGAGTCCTCTCCTGCTGATGTTCAGGTGTATATCAGTATGTAGTGTCTCTACTTTAAAGAGTCCTCTCCTGCTGATGTTCAGGTGTATATCAGTATGTAGTGTCTCTACTTTAAAGTCCTCTCCTGCTGATGTTCAGGTGTATATCAGTATGTAGTGTCTCTACTTTAAAGAGTCCTCTCCTGCTGATGTTCAGGTGTATATCAGTATGTAGTGTCTCTACTTTAAAGAGTTCTCTCCTGCTGATGTTCAGGTGTATATCAGTATGTAGTGTCTCTACTTTAAAGAGTCCTCTCCTGCTGATGTTCAGGTGTATATCAGTATGTAGTGTCTCTACTTTAAAGAGTCCTCTCCTGCTGATGTTCAGGTGTATATCAGTATGTAGTGTCTCTACTTTAAAGAGTCCTCTCCTGCTGATGTTCAGGTGTATATCAGTATGTATGTCTCTACTTTAAAGAGTCCTCTCCTGCTGATGTTCAGGTGTATATCAGTATGTAGTGTCTCTACTTTAAAGAGTTCTCTCCTGCTGATGTTCAGGTGTATATCAGTATGTAGTGTCTCTACTTTAAAGAGTCCTCTCCTGCTGATGTTCAGGTGTATATCAGTATGTAGTGTCTCTACTTTAAGAGTTCTCTCCTGCTGATGTTCAGGTGTATATCAGTATGTAGTGTCTCTACTTTAAAGAGTTCTCTCCTGCTGATGTTCAGGTGTATATCAGTATGTAGTGTCTCTACTTTAAAGAGTCCTCTCCTGCTGATGTTCAGGTGTATATCAGTATGTAGTGTCTCTACTTTAAAGAGTCCTCTCCTGCTGATGTTCAGGTGTATATCAGTATGTAGTGTCTCTACTTTAAAGAGTCCTCTCCTGCTGATGTTCAGGTGTATATCAGTATGTAGTGTCTCTACTTTAAAGAGTCCTCTCCTGCTGATGTTCAGGTGTATATCAGTATGTAGTGTCTCTACTTTAAAGAGTCCTCTCCTGCTGATGTTCAGGTGTATATCAGTATGTAGTGTCTCTACTTTAAAGAGTTCTCTCCTGCTGATGTTCAGGTGTATATCAGTATGTAGTGTCTCTACTTTAAAGAGTCCTCTCCTGCTGATGTTCAGGTGTATATCAGTATGTAGTGTCTCTACTTTAAAGAGTCCTCTCCTGCTGATGTTCAGGTGTATATCAGTATGTAGTGTCTCTACTTTAAAGAGTCCTCTCCTGCTGATGTTCAGGTGTATATCAGTATGTAGTGTCTCTACTTTAAAGAGTTCCTCCTGCTGATGTTCAGGTGTATATCAGTATGTAGTGTCTCTACTTTAAAGAGTTCTCTCCTGCTGATGTTCAGGTGTATATCAGTATGTAGTGTCTCTACTTTAAAGAGTCCTCTCCTGCTGATGTTCAGGTGTATATCAGTATGTAGTGTCTCTACTTTAAAGAGTTCTCTCCTGCTGATGTTCAGGTGTATATCAGTATGTAGTGTCTCTACTTTAAAGAGTTCTCTCCTGCTGATGTTCAGGTGTATATCAGTATGTAGTGTCTCTACTGGGACATGTCTCCGTGTTTTAATGTTCAAAAAGCTCTTCATTTTCCTCATACTGCCTGTGCTGCAGCACCTCTTTTCACCCTCTGTCTGAAACCAGAGCCCAGTCTGCTCTGATTGGTTAGCTGGCCGGCTCTGTTGTGATTGGTCAACCGCTTAGAGATGTACCGCCCCTTTTTCTATCAATGTGTTGTAGCGCTGGTGTTCTATAGTGACGCACAAAAACCTATAAAACAGGAAAGGAAAACCCCTAAAAAAGCAGAATAGGCTTTTATAAATATATCTTTAAATGTGCTTTAAGGCCTCCGAGCACTTCCAGCCTCTTTTTCTCTTTCCTCCTCTCTCTGAGCTCCTTTCTCTTACAGCTGAACTATATTGCTCTAAATATTTCATCCCTCTCCGTCTCTCACTTACTCTGAACCTCCTGCTGTGTTTATATACAGCCTCTCATCCGTCCCTCTCCCTCTTCTTTACTGTAGAAGTGACTCACAAATCTCCGACTCTCTTCACCTCCTCATCCTCCTCTTTTTCATCACCTCGTCTCCCGTCACCTGCTTCTATACCTTCCCTCTCCTCCTACGCTGAATCCACACCGACAGCGACAGACAGAGATGAATACTGGCACCAAACTCAATTCAATTTCAGAAAATCCGGTCGACTCTGAATAGATGTTATGAGGCCTGGCAGCCATTGATCACACGTAGAGAAGCTGGATGTAACTCTTTGAAGATGATTGTGTTTAGATTTGAGTGTTGCTGAAATCTGGGCTACAACAATTTCAACAGCAATATTGTAGGTGTTGTATATATTTTGTCTTTTTGTTTGTCGTTTGCTTTGTATGTTTTTTACTTTTATCATCATGAAAATGTCAGAAATGGACTCAACATCTTCCATAACCCCCAAACCCACTCTCAAATGCTCCAAATCACCAAGCTATTTTAAAACGATTGTTCCCATAGGCTATGATTTAATGCTAATTAATGCTAATAAACGCAACTTGTGCTAATTGTGTAAATGTCCCAACATATGCAGGTTAGCATCCAGCAGTTTCTATGTGCTGGAGACCCTACTATACATCATAACACTTTGGGGTATTTAACATTTCTTGGTTCACAGCAGGACTCGATCAGCTGGAAACAGACCAATAAGAGGTGAGTATTATTGTTTTTAATACCTGGTATCAGACAGTGAGAGCAGCTGTCCGTGGTTCTGATAAAACTCTCCTCCCCCCTGTGGGGAGACAAATACGCAGCATGTGTCGAATAACCATGAACTCCCCCTGCACCTCCTCACTCACACCACACACACACACACACACACACACACACACAAACACACTCACACACACACACACTCAATGTCATTTTCACAAACACGTACGCTCACAAATGTGCTTATAAAGAGCTATATATCTGTCATATTCTTTTACTCTCTCATGTGCACTTGGGCAAACATACACTACTTCTTCTTGTACTCACACGCAGACACACACACACACACACACACACACACACACACACACACACATAGAGAAACACACACAGACAGTTTTCCCCATAACAGCAGTCCAATCCATTTATTATTAACGAGACGGCCGTCATTTCAGGGCCTGAAGGTCACTGGCATCAATAACTGCTGGTAGCCACTCGACGACCCCACTCTCTCACTCACACACACACACACACACACACACACACACACACACACTCACACAACACACACACACTCACACACGCACACACACACACACACAGACACTCACACACACACACACTCACATACACACACACACATACACACACACACTCACACACCCTGGTTGCATTACGAAAAATGTCTTCGCTAGCAAATCCTGATTTAACCAAAATCCATTGTAACACTTCTTACACTGATTTGAGTTATTTCATTTTAGACCTGAGAGTGAGGGATTTAGTGAAACAGTTAGACTCTACTCTTTCAACATGACAACGCCTCGAAACACAAAGCCATACAGAAATGGTGCACCTAGTTTGATGTAGAAGTCATGATGCCACATCTTATATAAATATTGAATTTGAATTAATGAATGAAACAGGATCAAGTGCATTCTTTGGGCGAATTGATATCAAGCTTTATTTGGATATTTCTGCAACTTTGAACCTTGAGTCAGAGGCAATAGAGTTTATTTGCAGCTCCTTATCAAAACCACACCTGATCTTTTCACAAAGACATGCGTGTGTGTGTGTGTGTGTGTGTGTGTGTGTGGTGTGTGTGTGTGTGGTGTGTGTGTGTGTGTGTGGTGTGTGTGTGTTTTTCCGAGGTTCAGCTCAGTTATCAGGCATGTGAATGGTTTGCCTTTGAGGAAAAACTTTGAGTCGGCACAAAATCCCACGGCAGCAAAATCATGAAGGGCGAGCAGGAAGCAGAGTCAAAGACATGCGTGTGTGTGTGTGTGTGTGTGTGTGTGTGTGTGTGTGTGTGTGTGTGTGTGTGTGTGTGTGTGTGTGTGTGTGTGTGTGTGTGTGTGTGTGTGTGTGTGTGTGTGTGTGTGTGTGTGTGTGTGTGTGGGATTACAGCATCATCATCTGGCTAAAGAGGGCAGGAGGTTCAACATCTGATCAGTGCAGATTAACAGACTGCCCGCTTTGCTTCCATTTACTACAAATACTACAAATACTATTACTTATAGAACTGATACTGCTTGTGTTTCCTAATAATACTCGTACTGTCACTGCTCTTTTAGAACTACGACTACTACTAACGTACAACCACTAGTCTGGTACCAACTTGTCCTCACGATACAGTTTGTTTTATACTTTAAGAAAATATACTTAGCTAAGTCCTCTGAAAGTCTGGCATTTCACTATCCACCCTTCATCCTGATTTCCCCCGTACGTTCACCTGTCCGAGCTCACAATCACGTGGGTTTTAATAAAAAGTGCGTGCGTGCGTGCGTGCGTGCGTGCGTGCGTGCGTGCGTGCGTGCGTGCGTGCGTGCGTGCGTGCGTGCGTGCGTGCGTGCCTACTTTCAAAAACATCTATATTGTTATAAATGAGTCGAGGGCGGAACGGGACGGTGACCTCTGGTCCTACATGCATCCATCTGTATTCTGCAAGGTGTGTGTATTATACATTGTGCATGTGTGTGTGTTTGAGTCACTACAGTATGTGCAGCTGACTGTATTGTGTGTGTGTGTGTGTGTGTGGTGTGTGTGTGTGTGTGTGTGTGTGTGTGTGTGTGTGTGTGTGTGTGTGTGTGTGTGTGTGTGTGTGTGTGTGTGTGTGTGTGTGTATGTGTGTGTGTGTGTGTTTCTGTGTATGTGTGTGTGTGTATGTGTGGTGTGTGTGTGTGTGTATGTGTGTGTGTGTTTGTGTTTGTGTTTGTGTGTGTGTGTGTGTGTGTGTGTATGTGTGTGTGTGTGTGTGTACTGTGTGTGTGTGTGTGTGTGGTGTGTGTGTGTTGTGTGGTGTGTGTGTGTGTGTGGTGTGTGTGTGTGTGGTGTGTGTGTGTGTGTGTGTGTGTGTGTGTGTGTGTGTGTGTGTGTGTGTGTGTGTGTGTGTGTGTGTGTGTGTTTGTGGTCAAAGAAAGGTGCAGATCTGAGTGTTTTGTTTCTCTTTGCGTATGTCCTTAAAAAGTGTGTTTGTTCTGTAGTGATGTCAACATGTTGCGAGACTTAGGGATTTTAGCCTTTGCAGATAAGATAAGATGGAACTGTATTTCTCCCCGTAGCAGCAACAGGGTCAGAGTTAAAAACAGGATTCACACAAGGTAAAAATAAAGACTAAATAAAGTAAAAAATGTAAATAAAAATACAAAATGTTTTTACAATAAAGTGCTGAAGTGATAAAGTAACTGTTGAAACAAGATACCACAGTAAAACATTGAGCATTTGAATGAACATGTTAAATATATTTACATAATGTGCAGATGTGAGTGCACAGAAACCTAAAGAGCACACTACAGCAGAGGGAAATCTCTTTAATCCTAAGTGTACACGATCATTAACAAACACACACAGTAATGAAGGTAAATGATCACTTTGAGCTGATCCCAGTCAGTGTCTGGAGGATCAGAGAGTTTAAGAAGAGTCCTGGAGGACAGGAAGTGAGAGCAGAGGTGTGAAGGATCGTGTCTCGTTGTGTTTCATGTTGACAACAGGACTGAAGTGCTGATGATGGCTGACACACTCAGGGTCAAAGGTCACACAGACTGACAGATCAGCCTCCGGACTGACACACACACACACACACACACAACACACACACACACACACACACACTGACTGACTGATAGGAAGTCACAGATAACTCTGAGAGCAGTTTGTTCTGCTGCTGTGATGAAGACGACGAAAATAAAGAAGACAAAGATGAAGTCTCAAAGGTCCCCTATCATACTGTTTCTCATCAATATATCACAGGTCTCAGATATATCCAGAGCCTGTCTCTGATTGGCTGAAACACCAAACAGATCATTGCAGCATTACCCATAATCCCCTCTGTTTCAGCCCTGTTTCCAAAGTGCTGATTCTCTGTCTGTTACTTTAGATGAAAATAAGGAGCCCCTCCCCACGCCCCTCTGAGAGAGATTTGGTTACAAAGAACTCAATGGTGCTCTAGGAGGAGATTCAGGTGATAAGGTGGGGGGGGGGGGGGGGGTTACCTTGGTTGCTGATTGGCTAATGGTTACACAAGACAAAACATCGTTATGACATCATAAAGTGGCCAAAATCTGATCAGCTCATTTTCAGACAGGTTTTTATAGAAATGGATCAGGAGAAAAAGAGAGAGAATCTTTGTTCCTGACACTTTCAGAGTCTCTTTACACAGAGGGGACACATGTTGATGTAGAAGAGACATGAAGAAGAGGGGACACATGTTGATGTAGAAGAGACATGAAGAAGAGGGGACACATGTTGATGTAGAAGAGACATGAAGAAGAGGGGACACATGTTGATGTAGAAGAGACATGAAGAAGAGGGGACACATGTTGATGTAGAAGAGACATGAAGAAGAGGGGACACATGCTGATGTAGAAGAGACGTGAAGAAGAGGGGACACATGTTGATGTAGAAGAGACATGAAGAAGAGGGGACACATGTTGATGTAGAAGAGACATGAAGAAGAGGGGACACGTGTTGATGTAGAAGAGACATGAAGAAGAGGGGACACGTGTTGATGTAGAAGAGACATGAAGAAGTGGATTTTGCATAATAGGTGACCTTTAAGACTTTAACAGTGTTTAAACCACAGTTGAAACATGCTCCACCACCACCTATGGTGCTATACATGCTATGTATGTATTAGTATTGATAATATTTGAATATTATAATGACAAAAATACTTCCCAACTCTGTGTAATAGTAGTAGTTGAACATTTAGGTAAATATTGCCCATATGCTCTCTGGTTAAATGAGAGGATCAATACCACTGCAGTTTGTTGTTGTATTTTAGCACGGAGACCTACAGTGAAATCAATCATCACCCACTACGGAGCCCCCTATCCACTGACCCACTGACCCACTGATAACACTAACGTAAACCACCATCTGCTAATGTTGGGTTCTCTCTTTGACACACACTCATTAAATACAGTCATCATTAACTCTTTAATTGGCTACCACAGGAAAGAGTTTAGGAATGAGTTCATTGATATGTTTTAATGAACGTATCAGGCAAAAATGCAGGATTTCTTTCAAAATATCACCTTTTTTTTCAATTATCAAGAGACTCATTTCCCATTTAAAGTATACATTTTTATACTTTTATTAACATAGATTGTTTACTGTGACATCAATCTGTGGAGTGCATTACGCAGCGTCCACACGGCGGCGTGCGTTGAAGCTTGCCGGTGGGCGTGTCTGAAGCTCGACCAACAACCAATCACATGAATCTCCCGCCCGGACACACAAGCACGCGGTTTGATTGGTTAGAGCTTGTACTGGCACATGATTTGATTGGCTGACGCTTTCGTCGAAGCTTCAAAAGTTGAACATTGCTCAACGCGAGCAAAGCGAAGCGACGCTCCCACAATGCAGTTCGGCAAAGCGTGACGTCACCCCATTCAAAGTGAATGGGCAGAAGCGTTGAAGCTTCAACGCACGCCGCCGTGTGGACAGGCCGTTTGTGTAAAACTCCCCACAGCCCCCTAGTGGTGACATGTGGGCACAGCAGTGTATAGATTACTGCCTTTGCTGAATAAAAGGCAGGTTTTCCTATAAATAAAATCATTTTTGATCCTAAATGTCTTGGTTTCTTCTTTTCTAAGGTCACATTGATCTGTTGTCTTACATAATACACTTCAGTAGAAACATCTCTTGTGTTTGTTTGCATTGCATTTAATTTTGAGGTAATCCAAATCCAATAAACCTTGCAGATAGACCCATACAACATTTGTGGAGTCTAAAATCTGACCCACATTTCATTCTGATAGAAACAAAGAAGTTCAAACTTGTCTGCCTCCTTAAAAAGTAAACAGTATGTTCTTTAAATCCGTCAAAGGAAGGCCAGAAAAATAGATAAAAAGTTAAACAGATTACATGTCTCTAAATTGGTCTGTTCCTGAGAAACGAATCCGCATGGAGACTTTGTAAACACACACACACACACACACACACACACACACACACACACACACACACACACAAACACACACACTTCAGCAGCAGATTACCAAGCAAGGAAATGTTTGTCTTCCCTGGTGTCTGCTGATATTATGTGGAAGAACACGGGATTAGAAGCAGTGGATCCAAGATATTCCCGGTATGAAGTTACTACAGCAACTGCAACAAACAAAACTACGTCTACTACGATAAGATGACATGGACTTTGCAGAAACACACTCTGTGTATCTGTGATGATTCAGGGTTCCCTAGGGAAGAAAGTATACACAATGCACTTCCTGTGCACTACGTTAGGGGCCAGGATCAAACAGTACGGGGGTCACATCCTGGCATTTTACTAAAGCTTTAGTGCACTTCTTTGAGCAAATATAACAGCGAGTGTGAAGTGTCTTTATTTGCAGGTGGGCTTAAGGTCCTTCACAGTATTAAAGGTCCCATGCCATGGCCATTTCTACTGATCATAATTCCATGGTTGAGGTCTACTAAAATATATTTACATTGTGCAATTTTCCAAACTCACATTGGTTTCTCATACAGCATCTCTGTATAGTATGTGTATTCACTCTCTGTCCTAAACGGCTTGTTGGAGCTCCTGCCCCCCCCCTCCCTGTGAGCCCACTGTGCTCTGATTGGTCAGCTCGCCCACTCTGTTCTGATGAGTCCACCACCGTTACAGCGGAACATCAGTGATTATGTGTTACAATGGCGTTTGTTAGCAACCAGAAAATGACACCAGTAATGACAACAGATGAGAATGCTGCGTGGGGCTGGGGGCCGTGTGGCGAGGCTCGCTGCGAGGAGCGGACAGTGTGAGCTGGCTTACTGGTGTGGTTTCCTGGTTGCTGCGTGGGCTCGGCGAGACAGCGAGACACAGCGAAACCCTGCCCGAAACCAGCCTGAGATCACACACACAGACTCACAGCCTCGCCGCGTCCCGCCGTCTCAGGCTGAGAAATCCCCGGAGCTGCAGCAGAGAAAAGATTGAGTGTGTGTGTGTGAGGAAGTTACGTTACGTCCAATCCGTAATGGCTCCACGGATTGGTCCATTTGAACCAATGGGTCCATTTGGGTCGCCGTTACGTCACTTAGTACCAGGAAGAAAAGAGAAATGTCCAACGAGGCGTTCTGGGGCAGCATAGACAGGTCTTTTCTGTGTTAGAGTTTTACTCGCTACAGGGTGTACTTTGAGGGTTTGTGACTCTGCAGACCGTTTACAAGGGGACGGGTAATAACCGGAAAAGCATGACATGGGACCTTTAATGTTAAATAAAAATAAAACAGCTGCACAACTTCATGCAAACCAGAAGCCCTACCTTCAAGGTTATAGGAAAGAAGTCGTAGCCCCTAAAGGTTTACATAATTCAACGAAACAATGACTCAAATTGAAATGTCATAAAAAATGATTCAATATTGCATTTATATTTTTTGACTCTAAATTAAAATTAAGATTAAAATGACCTGTTATGATTATGATGATATATGTGCTAAACATACCTTTAACCATAGAATAAATATAAAATAAACTTTAAATGTATTTCCTTTCAGTTTATCGTGCAGTATTTGCAGACATGAGCTAAGAAAAACAGTGCTAGCAGGCTAACCATTGTTATCTAACTATTAGCTAACGTTTTTAGCTATTAGCTGTTAGAAAACATCTTTTAGTAAGATAATATAACAAATGTTGAATTCATTTTTTATGACACATAGAAATAACATTTCTTTGCTAGCTTGAAAGCTATGATTAGAAGGCTAGCAAAACATTAGCTAGCAGCAAAACTAAACAAACTAGCTACACTAGCTAACGTTATTGTAGCTATTAGATATGTAGCTGTTAGCAAACATGTTTAATAAGTTAATATAACAAAGCTTTCTTTACAACTTCTTTGTGCAGTTTATCATGCAGTATTAGCAGACATGAGCTAATGAAACAACCTGACTTTGCTAGCACCAAAAAAAAATTACCTAGCTATATTAGCTAACATTATTTTAGCTGTAAGCTATCTAGCTGTTAGCAAGCATGTTTAAGCAAGTTAAGATAACATCTTACATTAAAATGGTTTCTTTTGAATGAAAATGAAAATAAATGAAAAGGTATATGCTATGCTAGCAGGCTAATACTTGTTATCTAACTATACTAGCTAACATTATGATAGCTAATAGCTATGTAGCTGTTAGCAAACATGTTTTAGCAAGTTAATATATCACCTGTTGTTCAAATAGCTTCCTTTGTATGAAAATACATTGACATTAAAATCTTTTAGCTAACTTAAAGCTTTCAAAACATTAGCAAGCCTTTTTGAATACCTGGGCAAAACAACAAACAACTTCTCTGTGGTAGTGCATTTCTAATGTAAGGGTACTATAACAAGAGAAAATGTCCCACCCAGGGACGTGCACAGACATTTGGAGGGGCTATTGCTCTAAACTGGAAAAAGGGCCTCCCCCCGAAAAAAAACCTAAGACCTTTGGAAAATTCTAACTTGTTTTTAATGTAAAAGAAACCAAATGATTATTACATCAACTAAATTGAACAGTAATTCACATCTCATAACAAAATAAGCTAAGGCGACTACTTGCATTCGGTGACTTGATTTTAAAATGAAAACCAGGGACACTTTTTGTTTTGCGGTCCATATCTCATCAAAATATCTAATGTTAGTAACTATTAAAGACAAAATGGGGACAATTCTGTTCTAATGTAGTTTGACCATTGTAACTGCAGTGCAGACATACTGATAAAATAGGGCCTCTAACTAATTACCTTAAATAAACTCACTAATTAATGAAACCAGTTCAATACGCATTATTCTTATTCTTATCATTCTTTATGAGCGCAGTAACGCTAAGGTATCTAATTACTTATTTATTTAGTATTCCATAACTTAATAACAGAGATGGTCAAACTAAAGTGGAGACATGGCAGAAATCCTACGATGAAGCGGGGCAGTGAAGTGTTCTCCGTGAGAGGGCGATCAAGAAAAGAGAGCGAGCGGTGCGTTGAGGGAGTTTACAGATGAAAAGACACAGAAAGACAGAAGCACAACAAGTATAATTAGGTGTTTTTTTGTAAATAACTGACGGTATCAAGAGGAAGTAAAGTCCCCTGGTTTGTCCCTTATACCCTAACTGCCATGATGAGACAACTCAAAATCAAGTTTCCAAAATCCGACACTGAGGTGGTCTTAACGCACCGGCAGATGACAGCGCTGACAAAGTGTGTTTCCCGCAGCGAGACGCTACAATACTAATTGTGGGCTTATCATGTTGATTCGGCCACAACAGAAAAAAGAAAAACAAACTCTCGCTCTCTCCAGAGGGGCAGGTCAGCCAAAAAGGCCAAACGGGCCGTTGCCCGGGCAACATTAGCCCGTACCTGTGCACGTCCCTGGTCCCACCTATAGATGAGAGTAACACCTACGTCACTTCCGGGCGAAAATTACGTCCCCGCCCACTTTTGGGGGAAAACAACGCGGTCAATACACATTCTGAAGTTTTTGCCACTCCGATCAGAAATGTAAGAAAACCGTGGATTTTTGGATCTTCAAAGAGCCCGATGACGATGGCCAGTCAGGCAAACAATCACATGAAATCATTGGAAATCGACGATCGGGCTCGATATATGGTTCAATTCAAATCAGTAGGCGAGGCCGTAATTTCGCCAGCTGTTACTCTCATGAGCGAGGCGGGAAATAATAGTTTTATCATGCCAACAAGCTGCTGTGTCGTTTATTGCTCCTCAAACATTAAAACAAATCCAGAGTTCAGTGTTTCTGAACTTCCTCTAAGAAGAAAGGACAGTAAAAGAAGAGCTCTGTGGCTTCAGGCTCGATCGCCATTCAAATGACAGCGTTGTTTCCCCCAAAAGTGGGCGGGGCCGTAATTTTCGCCCTGAAGTGACGTAGACGTAACTCTCATCTATGGACATCGATCGCCTACTGCTATATTTAACCATATATCGAGCCCGATCGTCGATTTCCAATGATTTAATGTAATTGTTTGCCTGTCTGGCCATCGTAATCGGGTTCTTTGAAGATCCACAAATCCACGGTTTTCTTAAATTTCTGATCGGATTGGCAACAACTTCAGAATTTGAATTGACCGCCATTCAAATGACAGCGTTGTTTTCCCCCAAAAGTGGGCGGAGCCGTCATTTTTGCCCGGAAGTGACGCATGTGTTACTCTCATCTATACTCAACTCAGCATACCTCACTGTACAGTTTCCATAGGGTGCAATTAAATGCCCACTAACCCAGTCTCACGGCATTTCGTGTTATATTCACGAAATGTAATCTATTGATTCGTGTTCACCAACACGATTTTCCCATTTCTTTCGTGTCACACAGAACGATCTTAAAAGCAATGTAAATAATAACAAATTAGAAGGAAAAAAAGATTTAAAATATACTGATTTCCTTATTCTGAGGCTCTGAGCCATTTCTTTTCCTCGCGGACGGCAAAAAAAGTCCGACATTATACGATTTAAAATAAAAACAATAATCGTGGCTTGATATTGAGTAAGAACATGTTTTTATGAACCACACAGCTTCCGGTCTACCAAGACCCGACCGGACAAAAAGACGTGGTGCAGGCATGAAACACTACCAATAGAAATACATTGCTTTTAAAATCGTTCTGTGTGACACGAAAAAAAAGGGGAAACTCGTGTTGGTGAACACGAATCAATAGATTAAATTAATTTTGTGACTATAACACGAAATGCCGTGAGACTGGGTTGCAATATAGAAGCATACATAAGTGTCTTAGCACTTTTTTACTAACTTTCATTAAGTGCCTGCATCCCACGGTGATAAACAAGTTAATATGACATTTAGACATACCTGAGTACCATCCCCACCAACAGAGCTACAACCTCATCAAACACGGTATGTTCCCATCTGGTATGTTCCCATCTGGTATTTTCCCGTATGTTTAAACGTCTGGCAGACACATAATTACAGGTGGAGAAACAACAGGCTGCAGGTGAGACGACAGGTATGCTGCAGAACCAGGACACGGTATTACATGTCAGTGCTGCAAAACAAAGCCAAATGACCTACTTCTGCAGCCTTAAAGCTATCAATTCACTTTCAAACTCTGCATCATACAACATAATATTCACTCTGTCGGACCTCAGTGTCATATTCATTAATTCAGTAGAGGTTGGCAGTGCATGCATCAACATGTGGTTTGTTTTCAAAGGTCATGTTTGTATGTTTTTGTGGTTCTGCTGACGCTAATAAACTGCATCGTGACTGAAAGTTAAATAAGGTTCTCAGACTTGACGTGAATGAGTTCATGCTGTAGGTGTGAGGTTAAAGAATCTTGCAAATGTAAAACCAATCTCAGTTTTTAGCCCATGAGCTATAAATCAGTTCCCTTGTGTCACTTAAATCACACCCTCCAGCAGCAGGTGTCATCGTGTGGTATTTCCTAGTTTTAGTCAAAACGGTAAGTTGTTGACTAAATATCGCAGCGCTGCTTCCCATGGACGCAGATTAGATCACGCTCTCCCCCCTCAGTGTGAACACTGTTTGGGCTTCGGTTGAAATCCTTTATGTTGTTGTTTACACTGCACACAGTTCAGTTGTTTGGTGACATAGTATGAGTCTGAGTTATTGTTGACATGTAAGCTTTACTATAACAGACTCTGGAAGAACAGCCATGTCCTCAGACCTAAAGAAAATACTGGATATTTTTAAGAAAGCAGTCAAGTTTGAACAAGTTACACTCTTTGTTTTATGGGTCTGTGTGTGCTGGCATTAGTTGGATTACAGTTGAGCTCACACACACACTGTTTTGTGAACATATAGGTTCACCTACTGAATTAAAAACAGAACAAATGAAGCAAAGAAAGTGAAAAACAATAAAGCAGATTCTACAATCTCTGGTTAATGTATTTGATTGTTGTGCTAGTTGGATCAGCTAACAGTGCTATATTGTCCCGTGTTAAAGCATATATACAACATACTCATTTATTAAAACAAATGTTTTACCTGACAGGAAGATCATTTAGACGTGAAAAGACGTGAAAATACCCGTCGTTAACCCAAGCTGAAAGCTAACGAGAAAAGGCTTTTAAGAGCTTTTAAGGATGAGATCTTTAACTGTAAATTCACAGACTAGAAACCGTTGGTATGATTTTAAAAAGAGACGGACCACGACCGAACAAGTAGTGCATTGCGGTGGTGGCGAAGTCATAGGGACTTGGCTTGGCAACTGGAAGGTCACCAGTTCAAGTCCCGGAAAGACCAAGTGCATCCGAGGTGTCCCTGACAAGGCACCGTTCCCTACACTGCTCCCCGGGCGCCGTACACAATGGCAGCACACTGCTCCCCGGGCGCCGTACACAATGGCAGCCCACTGCTCCCCGGGCGCCGTACACAATGGCAGCCCACTGCTCCCTGGGCGCCGTACACAATGGCAGCCCACTGCTCCCCGGGCGCCGTACACAATGGCAGCCACTGCTCCCCGGGCGCCGTACACAATGGCAGCCCACTGCTCCCCGGGCGCCGTACACAATGGCAGCCCACTGCTCCCCGGGCGCCGTACACAATGGCAGCACACTGCTCCCCGGTGCCGTACACAACGGCAGCACACTGCTCCCCGGGCGCCGGACACAACGGCAGCACACTGCTCCCCGGGCGCCGTACACAACGGCAGCACACTGCTCCCCGGGCGCCGTACACAATGGCAGCCCACTGCTCCCCGGGCGCCGTACACAACGGCAGCACACTGCTCCCCGGGCGCCGTACACAACGGCAGCACACTGCTCCCCGGGCGCCGTACACAATGGCAGCCCACTGCTCCCCGGCGCCGTACACAACGGCAGCACACTGCTCCCCGGGCGCCGACACAACGGCAGCACACTGCTCCCCGGGCGCCGGACACAATGGCAGCCCACTGCTCCGAACACTGGGTCAAATGCAGAGAAAACGTTTCGTTACATAGTACCTGAACTACGTAATGACAATAAGTTGAATCTTCATTGCTCGGTAAGAAATATACGTTTTACTGTGACTGATTTTAACGGTCTGGATCACATCGTGGGAGGGAGCTTTGTGGGTAAGAGACACATGTTTAGACTTCCTGAAACTGAAGGAAAGCTGCTCAGAAAACCTGTACAGCTGACTTTTCTTTTTGATAATCACTTTCTGTATTTCCTTCTGCCCCTCTGCCTCATGCTGCTGCCTGTAAAGAACCTCCACATGCTTTTTCTGTGTGAATCCCATGATCAAAATACGTTTTTATTACCACCCAGTGAGTGAACTGGGGCCGATTTTAACAACTATGCCAAGGCAGACTCTTCAAGGGCACCTCAACAAAAGCTGAGGAAGGAAATAATCCTCCGGCCATAAAACTCTTTCCCCTTCTGTTGTTTACTGATAAAACAGATTGTATATGATGTCAACAAAGCAGTGTGTGAGCAAGCACCCGAGGTCCGGTATGTGTGTGCGTTGCGTGTCAATGGTTTCCTTAGCAGTAAAGTATATGTGTATTTTTGAGGTATTTTACTTGAGTATTTTCATTTTATGCTATTTTAAACTTCTACTGAACTACATCTACATGTATTTGACATACATATTAATGCATCACTAATTATATACCAGTGATATTATATATATATTACATCACTTTGGATAATCAGTACTTAAAGGCAGGACAAGTTCATTTATAACAAATAATAATAATGCTATGATTTAATTTAATCAAAGTTCTTTACAAAATATAAAAACATTAACAACATTAAGATATAGTTCCAACAGAAACCAATATATGTCTTCTTTCCATGTCTTATTTCTTGCTACATCCTTCAAGTTTCATGGAAAAAAGGCCAGTAGGTTCTCCATAATCCTGCTGAAGATAAACCAAAGCATTCTGCAAACATCACCTCTATGGTGGAGGTAATAAAAACAGAGCCATTGACGATGGCTACTGGTAGAAAAACAGTCATCGTCCCACAACACCCCATGAATCTGACAAACAACCAGAGAGGCAAAAGTACACACATCCTTTACTCGAGTAGAAGTACAGATACTCGTGTTTAAAAATACTCTGGTGAAAGTAGAAGTACTGACTAAACTTCTTTACTCAAGTAAAAGTAAAGAGGGCTTTGAAATGTACTTCAGTAAAAAGTACCCATAACTAGCAGCTGTTTTAAAGAGTACCTGACCTCCCTTTATATTAATAGATCAATAATGTCATTGTTAGCTAATGAATGTTTCCATGCTGAACAACGGCAACATGACAACGTTTTCATTGGTCCCTCTTCTTTAGAGAAGACCAGGAAATGATGGATACACGGATCGTGTTCAAATCAATAGGCACGCAATGACTCTAAATAATAATGATCACGCCACCAAACACACATTCAGACTAAAGGAACCAGCCTGTTTGGAACATGGAAGAAGTAGAAAGTACAGGTATTTGGGTTCAACATGTAAGAAGTAGAAAGTACAGGTATTTGATCAAATGTAAGAAGTAGAAAGTACAGGTATTTGGGTTCAACATGGAAGAAGTAGAAAGTACAAGTATTTGGGTTCAACATGTAAGAAGTAGAAAGTACAGGTATTTGGGTTCAACATGGAAGAAGTAGAAAGTACAGGTATTTGGGTTCAACATGTAAGAAGTAGAAAGTACAGGTATTTGGGTTCAACATGTAAGAAGTAGAAAGTACAGGTATTTGGGTTCAACATGTAAGAAGTAGAAAGTACAGGTATTTGTGTTCAACATGTAAGAAGTAGAAAGTACAGGTATTTGGGTTCAACATGTGAGAAGTAGAAAGTACAGGTATTTGGGTTCAACATGTAAGAAGTAGAAAGTACAGGTATTTGGGTTCAACATGGAAGAAGTAGAAAGTACAAGTATTTGGGTTCAACATGTAAGAAGTAGAAAGTACAGTATTTGGGTTCAACATGTAAGAAGTAGAAAGTACAGGTATTTGGGTTCAACATGTAAGAAGTAGAAAGTACAGGTATTTGGGTTCAACATGTAGAAGTAGAAAGTACAGGTATTTGGGTTCAACATGTAAGAAGTAGAAAGTACAGGTATTTGTGTTCAAGATGTAAGAAGTAGAAAGTAAAAAGTGGTCAGAAAATAAGTAGTGGAGTAAAGTACTGATATCAGAAAGATATACTTAAGTACAGTAACAAAGTATTTGTACTCCACTCCCCCCTCTGTGCAAACATCACCTCTAAAGTGGAGGTTATGAAAACAGAACCATTGACGATGGCAACTGGTAGAAAAACAGTCATCAGCCCACAACAACCCCCATCAATCTGACAAACAACACAACAGTCAGAGCGACACCCAGCTATTCCTCAAGGTCGATAAACAGTCGAAGGTCAAGTCCATAAGAGGCCTGGCATGTGAGGAATGCTGCTGTCCTGAAAATGTCATGTGCAAAGATCACGGAGCACTTTGTGTGCACATGGAGCTGCAGATACGAGGTGTGGAGGAAAGATCAGGGTCAACGGTCACAGGCGCTGAAATTCAGGCCATTTTAGGATCACCCTGCTGCTGTTTATCACCAACACTCACTCTGTCTGACTCTCTGACAACGGAGTGGTGGAAAACGTACTCAGATGTTGTATCTAAAGGGCCCCTACTCTACTTTTGGGGTTTCCCCTCTCCCATAGTGTGTTTATATAGGTTTTAGTGCATATAAATGGTCTGCAAAGACTAAAATCCCTGTGTTCCCTCCAGGTGGGTCTGATTGATCTCTGTGTCGGTTGACTGTGTATATATACATATTTTTATACATATTTGTATATATATTTGTATTTGGGATTGTGGGAAACGGTATTTCAATCTCTTTGTACACAGAAACTGAAAGATTGACCATAAAGTTGACTTTGACTCTTGACTGATAAACATTCATCTGTTTGTCATCTTGCAATCTACTTATTTATCTAAATAGTCATCACTGTAATAAACCGTATTTAATTTCGTCTTAATGTACTATATTTAATTTAACATTCTGTTCTTGTACATATCATTCTATTTACATGTATACTTCTTGCACCATTTTTTGATTTGTATTTTGTATTTTATTATATATGTTGCATCGTTGGAGGAGCTCAGGTCAGAAGCATTTCATTGCTATTTTCATATGACTATAAAACCTTTGAATCTTTGAATCTTGAATTGATTGATTGATTGATTGATAATCCTGTTACATGTATCCGTTACTCTGCAAGCCTATAGGTATGGTTGATTAAAGTGCACAGTGTGTGTGTGTGTGTGTATGTGTGTGTGTGGTTGTCAGCCTGATGTTTGCATGGTGACTGGTGACGGGTGGTGTGTGTGTGTGGTGTGTGTGTGTGTGTGTGTGTGTGTGTGTGTGTGTGTGTGTGTGTATGTGTGTGTGTGGTTGTCAGCCTGATGTTTGCATGGTGACTGGTGACGGGTGGAGTGTGTGTGTGTGTGTGGTGTGTGTGTGTGTGTGTGTCTGTGTGTGTGTCTGTGTGTGTGTGTGTGTGTGTGTGTCTGTGTGTGTGTGTGTGTGTGCGTGTGTGTGTGTGTGTGTGTCTGTGTCTGTGTGTGTGTGTGTGTGTGTGTGTGTGTCTGTGTGTGTGTCTGTGTGTGTGTGTGTGTGTGTGTGTGTGTGGTTGTGTGTGTGTGTGTGTGTGTGTGTGTGTGTGTGTGTGTGTGTGTGTGTGTGTGTGTGTGTGTGTACACGGCTGATGATTGGACAGCTGGTAGAGTAATCAGAGAGAGAGAGTTTGACATGTGGAGCTCTCAGTGTATTAATCCTGCAGCCCTGTCACCATGCATCTGTCTGGAGTGTGTGAGTGCATGTGTGAAAAGTGTTTTTGTACAATGTGTGCGATTTCGTGTTCGCCTGTGTGGGTGTGCGCACAAAATTGCTCTGCACATGTGTGTGTTTGTGTGTGAGTTTGTATGTTTGTGTGTTTGTGTGTGAGTGCATTCTAAATCCGTTCCTCCGATGCTGAGCTTGACATGAACACCATGTACCCTGGGCAATCTCAGATATTAAACAGAGACATCACATACACACACACACACACCACACACACAACATACACATACACATACACATACACACACACACACACACCACACACACACACACAGAGAGACGATATGCTATTGTCATATTTGTATTATTGCATGCATTACGTGAGTCATTTTTCTTGTGACATCCAGAATGAGCCCCGCTTGTGTTTGCATTTATATAACGGAGGACTTAAATACAGAGTGATGAAACGTAATCTGATCCCAAGAGATTTGGCAGCTGTAGTAAACAATGCTATCATAACTGTTAGGCATCTCCCTCGTCCAATGGGATCTCTCCATGTGATTTTAGATTATTGAAGGAAATAATCTCTGTGTCAAACAAACGTTTATGATACTTATACAGTCACATGACTTCACGTCACCACCGCTAAGCTAGAGGTGGCTAATGTGTTGGGCTATAAATGAACTACAGCACGGTCACATGACTTCACGTCACCACCGCTAAGCTAGAGGTGGCTAATGTGTTGGGCTATAAATGAACTACAGCACGGTCACATGACTTCACGTCACCACCGCTAAGCTAAAGGAGGCTAATGTTGGGCTATAAAGGAACTACAGCACGGTCACATGACTTCACGTCACCACCGCTAAGCTAAAGGAGGCTAATGTTGGGCTATAAAGGAACTACAGCACGGTCACATGACTTCACGTCACCACCGCTAAGCTAAAGGCGGCTAATGTTGGGCTACAAAGGAACTACAGCACGGTCACATGACTTCACGTCACCACCGCTAAGCTAAAGGTGGCTAATGTTGGGCTATAAAGGAACTACAGCACGGTCACATGACTTCACGTCACCACCGCTAAGCTAAAGGAGGCTAATGTTGGGCTATAAAGGAACAACAGCACGGTCACATGACTTCACGTCACCACCGCTAAGCTAAAGGAGGCTAATGTTGGGCTATAAAGGAACTACAGCACGGTCACATGACTTCACGTCACCACCGCTAAGCTAAAGGAGGCTAATGTTGGGCTATAAAGGAACTACAGCACGGTCACATGACTTCACGTCACCACCGCTAAGCTAAAGGAGGCTAATGTTGGGCTATAAAGGAACTACAGCACGGTCACATGACTTCACGTCACCACCGCTAAGCTAAAGGAGGCTAATGTTGGGCTATAAAGGAACTACAGCATGGTCACATGACTTCACGTCACCACCGCTAAGCTAAAGGCGGCTAATGTTGGGCTATAAAGGAACTACAGCACGGTCACATGACTTCACGTCACCACCGCTAAGCTAAAGGAGGCTAATGTTGGGCTATAAAGGAACTACAGCACGGTCACATGACTTCACGTCACCACCGCTAAGCTAAAGGAAACTACAGCACGTGTCACATGACTTCACGTCACCACCCTAAAGTAAATGGCGGCTAACAGACTACTATTCTACTAAGACGGCTAATGTTATACTGACGTATTTTATGTAGAACAAAAGGTTAAAATCTCTTCAGCTTGTTTAACCACAGACCTTAATTCAGGATAACAACAAAAGCGAATTCAGAAAACCATCTCCCCACAGACCAGGGGACAGGAAGTGATAAATGCTGACTCAATTCTGGGTTTTCAGACTCATTCCTGCACCACTCTATTGAAAGACAATGGTTTTAACTGGGTATAAAAGAGGGGTTTTATATCTGAATGTTGTCTCTCTCTTTCATGAAAACATGTGATTTCTCTGCTGAAAGAGAGGAAGGCTGGTGAAAGGATGAAGAACGATCTGAAGGCCAGCAGGAGAACATCTCATTGACAGAAAGCCCCCCCTCCTCTTCGCTCTTTCTTATTGATATACTTGAATCCTCTCTGAGCTCTTTGCCCTTTCTTCTTCTCTAACTAAATCTGCTACGTTCATTTTTCCCTCCTTCGCCCTCTGTCCGCCCGGTGTTTGAAGAGAAAGGGTTTTATGGGTTTAGTGATAATGTGACCTCCTCCTTTAACTCCTGTTTGCTGTCCCTCTTTCTGCCTCATTTCCCTCCCGTGACCACATAGTCCTTCAACCCCTTCTCTCTTTTCTTTATCCTCTCCCACATTCTCTCTCAGTTTTCAGCCCATCCTTCCTTTCAATTTCCACAACCCCTATTTATCCCCTTGGTACTACTCACCTTCTTCACTTCCTCCTATTCCTCCTATGTCCTCCTCCTCAAAACATCTCCTTAACCCATCTCCGTCTCGATCTCTGTATCTTTCCATCGTGATCTTCCTCCTCTAAGACCGATAGCCACTTATCTTTTTTTATTTCAGGTCCCAACGAGGTGAGATCAAGGTCACAGCAGGATTTAGCTCTTTCTGAGGAATAAGGGGAAACACATATAATGACAACAAGGTTATTACCTTGTTGTTTACACAGGTAACAAATCATGTGACTGTCAAAACAACAAGTATTCTTGATAGGATGGACCTTTTATTTATCTCTGTGGGGAAACTCAGGCCACAAAGACACATTTTCTGCAGATATTGACTGTGCTCTTTCAGAAGCAAAGGTTAAGGTGTTATTGAGTGGTGCAGGAATTAGTCCTAAAGCCTGGAATTGAGTCAGCATTTAGCACATCCTGGTCTGGAGGTCAACGGTTTTCTGAATGTGTTTTTGGTTGTTTTTCTGAAATAAGGTCTGTGGTTAAAACAAGCTGAAGAGATTGGCTGTTTTTTATTTATGGCCCAACATTAGCCACATTTAGCTTAGCGGTGGTGACGTGAAGTCATGTGACCGTGCTGTAGTTCCTTTATAGCCCAACATTAGCCGCCTTTAGCTTAGCGTGGTGACGTGAAGTCATGTGACCGTGCTGTTGTTCCTTTATAGCCCAACATTAGCCGCCTTTAGCTTAGCGGTGGTGACGTGAAGTCATGTGACCGTGCTGTAGTTCCTTTATAGCCCAACATTAGCCACCTTTAGCTTAGCGGTGGTGACGTGAAGTCATGTGACCGTGCTGTTGTTCCTTTATAGCCCAACATTAGCCACATTTAGCTTAGCGGTGGTGACGTGAAGTCATGTGACCGTGCTGTAGTTCCTTTATAGCCCAACATTAGCCACCTTTAGCTTAGCGGTGGTGACGTGAAGTCATGTGACCGTGCTGTTGTTCCTTTATAGCCCAACATTAGCCACATTTAGCTTAGCGGTGGTGACGTGAAGTCATGTGACCGTGCTGTTGTTCCTTTATAGCCCAACATTAGCCTCCTTTAGCTTAGCGGTGGTGACGTGAAGTCATGTGACCGTGCTGTTGTTCCTTTATAGCCCAACATTAGCCACCTTTAGCTTAGCGGTGGTGACGTGAAGTCATGTGACCGTGCTGTAGTTCCTTTATAGCCCAACATTAGCCACCTTTAGCTTAGCGGTGGTGACGTGAAGTCATGTGACCGTGCTGTAGTTCGAACCCAGTCTCCCGGCATTCGTGTTATAGTCACTAAATTAATTTAATCTATTGATTCGTGTTCACCAACACGATTTATGCATTTTTTTCGTGTCACACAGAACGATTTTAAAAGCAATGTATTTCTATTGGTAGTATGTTTCGTGCCTGCACCACATCTTTTTGTCCGGTCGGGTCTTGGAAGACCAGAAGCTGTGCGGTTCATAAAAACATTTTTTACTCAATATCTAACCCTAACCCTTTTATTTTAAATTGTATAATGTCGGAGTTTTTTTTGCCGTCCGCGAGGAAAAGAAATGGCTCAGAGCCTCAGAATACTGAAATCTGTAATTTTTTGTCATCTCTTTTTCTTCTAATTTCTTTTTATTTACATTGCTTTTAAAATCGTTCTGTGTGACACGAAACAAATGCGAAAATCGTGTTGGTGAACACGAATCAATAGATTAATTTCGTGACTATAACACGACATGCCATGAGACTGGGTTGGTAGTTCCAGACAGGGACAGGGATTATTTCTGCAATAATGAAAAATCACATGGAGGGGTTGCTAACATAAAGTCAGACTTTAGATGTCCCTAGCAATCAGTTTTGGGAAATTGGGAACAAAGAACAAAGCAGAGAAGGAGATGGGATGATCTGAAGAGACTTGAGGAGTGACATGAAATAAATGTGAGTTGATTGAGACGACAGTCTCTGCACTGATACACTGAGACGTGTCACAACGCCTCACATCCACATGCCACATTTTACTTCGGAGTTAATCAGGCAGTCACACCATGAGTAAACTTTGTGAGGATATGAAGGCAGAAGGAGGTGAAAAACTTTAATTCTATGGAGACGGAAAAAAAGGAGATGCGTCACTTTTTAGTGTCCCAGGTCTCCCACCAGGGTGCCTCACTTTTTTAGTTAAAATCGGCTTCAAGTTATCATCATCTTAAGTAAGAACCATGCAGTTTTACAATTAATTTATGTCGATTTCACTGCTGTTCTTTCTAAACTGAGTAAACAACTGATGACTCACACAGTTATCAAATATCAAAACAACATTAAGCTCAGACTGAATTTAGCTTGCTCCAAGTCTTTACTGAGATGCACTTAAGCTGTGTGTGGTGTGTTGTGTGTGTGTGTGTGTGTGTGTGTGTGTGTGTGTGTGTGTGTGTGTTGTGTGTGTGTGTGGTGTGTGTGTGTGTGTGTGTGTGGTGTGTGTGTGTGTGTGTGTGTGTGTGTGTGTGTGTGTGTGTGTGTAATCATGCAACACACAGAGAGGCTGCTAATGAAGAGTGACTGCCTCACTGTAAAATGAGAATGATTAGTGTGTGTGTGTGTGTCGTGTGTGTGTGTGTGTTTGTGTGTGTGTGTGTGTGTTTGTGTGTGTGTGTGTGTGTGTGTGTGTCTGTGTGTCTGTGTGTCATGTATGTGTGTGTCATAAACACAGCTATCATCTGATATGTGTGAGAGCACGAGGGTCTCTTCCTAAATATAAACCCTCAGCTCATCGTCTGGCTGCTAATGTTCAGGTTGTTTGAATTCGTACGGATCAGTTTATGGAGTGTTTTATTTTCTAACCTTTATTTATCCCGCGGAGGCAGCACTGTACTTTATATTCACACACACTCGTAAAATATGACACTGCCCTTCTTTCTCCAGCCCAACCCCTCAGAGTCATTAAGTCTGAAGGACGTTGAGTATTTCTCTGAACTGATAGAGTATTTTAGAAAGACACAAGTTGCCATTTTGTCATTATGAATAGTTACCAAGATAATTCAAATCACAACAGAGCCGGCCAGCTAACCAATCAGAGCAGACTGGGCTCTGGTTTCAGACAGAGGGTGAAAAGAGGTGCTGCAGCACAGGCAGTATGAGAACAATAAAGAGCTTTTTGAACACACACATCCTCAAAACACTGATTTATCTGAGAGAGGAAAGAGGATCAAACCAAACGAGATGTGATGATTCATCTTCTTCAGGGATGTGGGAGACAGGTATTAATGTGTGTGTGCATGTGTGCGTGTGCGTGTGGTGTGTGGTGTGTGTGTGTGTTGTGTGTGTGTGTGTGTGTGTCTCCATCTCCTGGGGGGGTTTGACTTTGGCTGCTCCTAATTCCAGACATCAGCTGTCACACACACACACACACACACACACACACACACACACACACACACACACACCGATTCTTGCCTGCAGAGGTGCAGATGGCTTGAGGCTGCCATTAGCGACATGAACAGTTTGGTTGACCGTTGTCACTCTGAACACACACACACACACACACCAGACACACACACACACACACACACACACACACACACACAAATTATTCTGTCTAAACTAGGACTATTTAATGAAAGATGTTTTAAAGGTCTATATATTTATTAACCCTTTTTGTATTTGATTTTTAAGCATGACCTACAAATCGATTTGACACACTGTTCAAAATCCCAGTTGACAGTCTTTTCCTAAACATACAGATACTGAGAGCTGATATACACATAAATAAATAAAAGACAACACTGATTGTTGAGTGCAGTTCCTCTGTTTGTCCACCAGGCAGCACTGTGAGCAGGGAGTCTATTTTTAGCTCAGCCTGTTAGCGGACAAGCTATTTATAGCCTGAGATCAGCACACTGTTACACTGCTGAGGCTCACACACACACACACACACACACACACACACACCACACACACACACACACAGGCATCCTCCCACGCACACTGGAAGGCATAATATATATACACACACACGTAGTCGTGCAGAGGGTAGCCAACGCCTGAAGCATTTCTTCTGCATTAAACTGAAAATAGGTTTGCTGATGTATGCATTAATGGACACACACATTCACACACACTATCCATGCCTTTAGAAGTGAACACACATGCTTGAATGGACACATATGTTGAGGGAAGATGTGAACGGGAAGTCAACGCTTGCTTCTCGAAGATATTCATAGGCTGACATCAGATATTCATGTGTGTGTGTGTGTGTGTGTGTGTGTGTGTGTGTGTGTGTGTGTGTGTGTGTGTGTGTGTGTGTGTGTGTGTGTGTGTGTGTGTGTGTGTGTGTGTGTGTGAGAGAGAGAGGAGCGTGTTGGCAGAGCTTCAACACAAACTCACAGTTAGCGTTTGTTCGCTAAGTGCCGCTCTAAAAGCCCCTGAACTCGTTCTCCAGTTCACACTCCAGTGCTCTAATGCCCCCAATGGAGACACACACACACACACACACACACACACAGATGCACAACCCCACACACACACTCATCGGCTCACACTCCACAGGCAGCTCCAGCCCAAACACAGGATAAAATACAGCCAACACACAGCTGTGGCGTTAGCATGTAGCGGCGTTAGCTTCATGCAGCGAGGATAAAGCCAACATTTTGTTAGGTAGTATTTGATCCGACCACTCACAATATTTATTTTATTTGTTGTATTTATTTATTTGTATTATCGCACATAGTCCCTCGATCAGAGCGTCCTTCCTTAGTAACGGTGTGTTCTCCTTAGCAACTGTCTTTTCTCCTTAACAACGGTCTGTTCTTCTTAGCAACGGTCTGTTCTCCTTAGCAACGTTCTGTTAGCTAAAAATAACAGACCTCTGGAATGTCCAAACAGACCAATCAGAATCCATTGATCAGACCGTCGTTCATTAGGAACGGTCTGTTCTCCTTAACAACGGTCTGTTCTCCTTAGCAACGGTCTTTTCTCCTTAACAACGGTCTGTTCTCCTTAGCAACGGTCTTTTCTCCTTGACAACGGTCTGTTCTCCTTAGCGACGGTCTGTTCTCCTTAACAACGGTCTGTTCTCCTTAACGTTATCTTAACAACGGTCTGTTCTCCTTAACGTTATCTTCTCCTTAACAACGGTCTGTTCTTCTTAGCAAAGGTCTGCTAGCGAAAAATAACAGACCTCTGGAATGTCCAAATTGACCAATCAGAATCGAGTATTCAACCAAGCCGTGTAATAATACAGTAGATATTACCGTAGAAGAGGAGAGGCTGGTTAATCAAATGGGTAAAGTATAGAACACTATAATGAAGATGTATTAGGAACATGAGGTAAGAATTGACAATTAATGTATACATGAGTATTAATATTGTATCCATCCTTTATTTGTATTATTATTATTACTATTATTATTTCATCCTGGATTTGTCAACTGTAATGTAGTTCATTTATGTATCTATATGTGTTTACTTTGTCATGTATGCTTTGTGAATCATTTCTTAAAATGCAAGTAAATAAATAAAATAATAAGAGGAGAGGCTTTGTGCTCATTGTTTACACCTGATATTGTAACCTGCATCACCTGGGAGGTTTGGGTAAGAACATGCAACACTTTCTATCCTCCAGTAAATAACAGGGGAACCTGCATCACTTGGTCTGTTGGTTTCTCATCTGAAACACAATCAGTGTTTTTTGTCAGAAACTCCTGGAGGTCGTGTTTTAAAGTGAAACAGCGAAGCAGCTCACAGACAAACTGCTGACTCAGCTTCTCCCTCATGTTAGTGTTTTCATTTAATTAGTTTTGGTCTTCTGTGTTTTCTCTCCATCAGCAGCAGCGGACCTGCAGGTTTCTGCTAGTTTGAGATTTGAGAAGTTTTGTTTTCCTGGGAGTTAAAAGACACTTTGGTCTTTGGAGTTAGTAAATAATATGAAAACAGTTTAAAGTGATGCAACATCCAGGTAGTGTCACCAATTACGGCTGTTCTTAATGGGAATATCAAATAAATACCACACAGTGGAATAAATGCTAAAATGCGTCAATAGTGGTGGCATTACCTGAACGTGTGCATCAGTTTTAAATCAGGTTCTATGTTTGTTTTTCATAAATGGGAATTTTAATATATAGCAATAAATTAATATATAACGACAATAACTCAAATGAGCCTAAAAGTGAACAAAACTAATGCTTATGGCACAAAAACATCCCATAATGCCACCTGTAGCTGGATGCTTGCTATTTAAAGACAGCTTAGAGAACAAAAGCCAATCAAAACACAGTTTGTGGGAACATTAATAAAATACCTCCATCCATCCTCAGTGTTTTCCTCTTTTCTGTTTCTCTGTAAACCTGGAGCTGCTTAACATTCACAGAGCAGGTGAACCCAAACAGGAACACAGCTGAACAACGCTCAGCATATTAATGTGTGTGTGTGTGTGTGTGTGTGTGTGTGTATAAACACTCGATGCAGCTTTCCACTAAAGGAGGATGCAGATGAAAGGAACTTGTGAGTTTGCTGCTCCTGAGAATCATACAGTAAAACGTGGCAGCGCTGTAAAGTCATAAAGTACATTTACTAAGTGTCAACACTCCAAATAATGATCATTTCAGTTTCTTCACATCCAGTAAATATTACAAATTCCCGTTTAACAAATGACACCTGCTGATCTAGAAACAGCACCTGTAGTTCCTCCATGGTGCAGCTTCTCTGTGTGTGTGTGTGTGTGGTGTGTGTGTGTGTGTGTGTGTGTGTGTGTGTGTGTGTGGTGTGTATTAATGCAAGGTGACACAAAGACACTGAACAGGTTACATTTAATTTTATTGAAGTCAGTTCACATGCAGCCGTCTTGCTGAGACTCCCGTCTGCTGTGTGTGTGTGTGTGTGTGTGTGTGTGTGTGTGTGTGTTTAACATCATTATAACTTTGGCAACACTTCAATAGACGTCATGATTCATCTCAGGTCAGCTAGCGTCAAATAAGTTAAACTTCAAACACGTTTACAAAACAATACATTATCAACACACACTGATGTACACACACTGCTGTACACACACTGATGTACACACACTGATGTACACACACTGATGTACACACACTGCTTTACACACACACACTGCTGTACACAGACTGCTGTACACACAGACACTGATGTACACACACTGATGTACACACACACTGCTTTACACACACACACTGCTGTACACACAGACACTGATGTACACACACTGCTGTACACACACACTGATGTACACACACTGCTGTACACACACTGCTGCACACACACTGATGTACACACACTACTGTACACACACTGATGCACACACACTGATGTACACACTGCTGTACACATACTGATGTACACACTGCTACACAGATACTGCTGTACACACACTGCTACACAGACACTGATGTACACACACTGCTGTACACACACTGCTGTACACACTGCTACACAGACACTGATGTACACACACTGCTGTACACACACTGCTGTACACACTGCTACACAGACACTGATGTACACACACTGCTGTACACACAGCTACACAGACACTGATGTACACACACTGCTGTACACACAGCTACACAGACACTGATGTACACACACTGCTGTACACACACTGATGTACACACTGCTGTACACACACTGATGTACACACACTGATGTACACACACTGATGTACACTATATCACATTTTGTTAATAACATTTTTAGAAAATCGCAAACAATATGAACAGTATTTACAGGATTATGCTCAGGCTTTAACACTGAGAAGGTAAGGAGGTCACACACACACACACCACACAACACACACACACCACACACCCAAACACACAACACACCACAAACACCACACACACACACACACACACACACACACACACACACACACACACACACACACACACACACACACACACACACACACACACACACACACACATTCCAGTTTGACAGTGAATAATAAGCAGCTCTTATCAAACATCCGAGGTCTACTACTCCCTCTAGTGGTGGAGAGCAAAATAATGTTTCTGCACACACACTTTCACACACACACATTCCTGCAGAACATCACCACACCTGGAGGGAGAATGTGGCACCCTGACCAATCAGAACAGGCTAAATATGACCAGGTTCCTGTTAAAAAAGGAAGATTTAATGGTAAAATACTTGTGGTTATTTTTTCTCTGGAAAGTAGAAAAATGTAAAGTATTTTTTTCTCTTAGGGAATCGGAAAATACTCTAAAATTGATGCAAAAATCCAGGTAACGTGACCAATAGCAGTTTGCCTTAATTGGAGTTTAAAATAAATACCTAACAGTGGAATCAATGCATCTGAAAGCCATTTAAATCACTATTAATATTGCTCCTTTCAGCCTTAAATAACAGGTGAAATAAGGTTTCCATGTTGGAGGAGATTCTTTACTCTTTTACAATAACCTTGAGGACATTTGGTATTTGAGTGTCACACACACACACACAGACACAGACACCACACACACACACACACACACACACACCCCCCCCCCACTGTTTGCTGCTTCCTGACATTCAGAGGAGGAGAACAGCTGATCTCCAGCTGAGCGGCGGCACCTCCTCACAGCTGACGCAGCACTTCTCTGAGAAAACACTACATTTTATGCAAAACACTTTCAGGAATGTCAGGTAGACGCCATCATGTCAGACAGTTCCAACATTTTCATTCAAATGTCTAAAATCCCTTCTCTGAAAGCAGGTGATATATTATTTTGACACTGGTTGCTTCTAACAACAGCTGACTATAAAAAGGGACTCAATCACCCTCTGTCTGAAACCAGAGCCCAGTCTGCTCTGATTGGTTAACTGGCCGGCTCTGTAGTGTGGCAGAGAAACTTTTTAGTTTTAAGCGTTTTTTTAAACTCAGTCTGCTGAGACATCATTTTCTGATTTCCCATCTAACTCTTCCTCTTCTGTGTGAAATCCTTCCTGTGTTTCTCATCTCATCTTCCTCTTCCTCATCCTCTTCTTTCCCCCGAGACATTTCACATTTCCATCACATTACACAGTCTGAGATGATGAGAGCACCGTGTACCTGTCAGTCTCAATACACAGTCTCACACAGAGTCACACACATAGTCACACACATAGTCATACACATAGTCATACACACACATAGTCACACACATAGTCATAGACACACACACAGTCTCCCTCACACACATTCTCACACAGTCTCACAGATACACAAATTGTCTCACACACACACTGAGACAGTCACACACATAGTCATACACACACATAGCACACACACACACACAGTCTCCCTCACAGTCTCACAGATACACAAATTGTCTCACACACACTGAGACAGTCACACACATACAGTCTCTCACACACACACACACGAACACACACTGAGACACATACAATCACACAGTGTCACACACAGTCTCACACACACACACTTATAGTACTCGGACGCTAACAACAACACACTAGCAGTCGTTCGCTTTCCATTCAAGCGTCCGTTTGTCCCGCTGAGCATGCTGGGATACCTCTTCTCTATCTCTCACACACACACACACACACACACACACACACACACACACACCACACACACACACACACACACACACACACACACACACACACACACACACACACACACACACACACACACACACACACACACACACACACACACACACACACACACACACACACACACACACACAACACACACACCACACACACACACACACACACACACACACACACACACACACACACACCACACACACACACACACACACGATTGTCCTTCAGAGATCATCTGTTCTGACAAAGTGCTGATGAGCAAAAACACAACTAGTAAACACAAAAGTGGTAAAAAGCTGACTCATTTCCAGGTTTGAGGACTCATTCCTGCACCTCTCTGTGGAGCTGTGGCTTCCTTCATTTCCTCAGTATAGCAGATAGATATTAAAACACTGTTTATACATAAATCCTTCACTATATGCAGCAGCCGAACACGTTAACGTCTTCTTGAGCGCGTTGTGTTTCAGGCTCGGGTGACGTTACAGTCCGACGTCAGTGTTTTTAAAGCTCACATTTCTTTGATTACTCAACTTCAGGGAGCAAAATATATATGTTTGGAGTGGAACAAATGGCCTTAATGACAGCCAGAAAAGCCCTTAGTCCAATAGAGTCTAAGGATACAGTGTAATGAGGGTTTGTGAAACTGAAATGACATTTCATTTCTTTGTAATGATGTATATTTGCATGGAAAGTGGGCGTAGCAAAAGTCTACAAACTTCAGCAGGATTTGTCTTTTTGCTCGAACACTGTGAGCGTCAAACTGTTGTATTCAATGTCTCGAAGTCGCTTTAAAAACACTGATTTGCTGATGTTTGAGAAGCAGGTTAATAACAGAAATACTGCGGTAAGAGTCTGATCAGACGGAGGGATTTAAAGCAGCTTTTTCTCACAATAAGAGTGATGTTTCTCTACACCTCACATTTCTGCAGAAGCTAAACGCCCTAAAGATGCAAGAAAATCCACAAAAATCGCCCGACATCTTTGCCGTCGTCCAATCGGAGGAATTGAGAGGCGGGGCTTCTGCAGTGGAAGCAAGCGTTTAATGCTAAGCGAACGTTAGCTCACACTTCTGTCATACGTCAATGTTTTCCCAGCTGTTAGCGTACATCCCTGTTCCCTGCATGCTGAGAGGAGGACACAGAGGACAGGACACAGAGGACAGGACACAGAGGCCAGGACACAGAGCGTTTGATGGCTGCCTTTTTAAAAATGAAAGGCTTTAAACAGAATCCAGTGTCTCCTCTCCTCAGAACGGAGGCTGTGATCCAGCGGAGCCTCCTATAGGCATCATTGTGAGATAGTTGGAGGGGACGTAGCCTCTCTTTCCCCCTCCCGCCTCCACCAGGCTCCACTCAGGATTCCCCGCTTGTCCTTGGCCTCCAGGACTCGAACCACCTCTCCGGCTCGCATCGACACCTCGTGGTTTCCTCTGGCCGTGAAGTCGTACGCCGCCAAAACCTGGAGGATAAAAACAAGACAGAAAGAAAGGGAGGTCTTAGTGGGTCTTTCCAGAGTAATGATGCAGCGCTACCGTCATTCACACGCAGCCTTCGTCTCAGTCAAACAGTTATTAGGATCTGCTGCGGAAGTTTACGTTACAAAGAGATTCCTATTTAGTTTTTTGTTTTCTGGAAATAAAACGGTCAAGAGAACTCAAAACGTCTGCGTGGATGTTTGACTGCGAGTCTGACACTGCTTCCTAAGCTCTCAATGTGGCCAGGAAAAAGGAACATTTGAAATATGCAGTTCTAAGAGAAACTGTTTTGGCCACTACACCATGTTCAGAACAGAGAGTATAAACTGCTATCTAATACGATACGATCACACTTTAATGTTCAGATCACGTCTGAAATGCTGCTTGCATCACAGCAGCTCCATGGGTAACATCAACAGACAAACACCAAGACACAACACATGAACAACAAACATGGAACATAACAGCACGATCACTAGTTTATCAAACCACAACACAGCCTTTTAAAACTCAAACCTTATTTGATGAACTGATAACTGACACACAGTATGAGATGTTTTAAAACCCCTTCTCCAGTTGTTCTCTTTACACACCGATAAACACACGGGCCGCAAACTGAATAGCGTTGATCTCGAGGCGATGCTGGAATGTTGTGACCTTACTGGTTCAAAGATAACAGAAAGATGCAACAAGACCATGAGAAGGGGAGGGTTTCAATGTTTACTGTTCCCTTATTGCAAATGTTGACTCCTCCCTGTAACTGCAAGGCTATTTCATTGTAACTGGTGAAATGTTCTCAACTGTCTTCTTAATAAAGAATTTATAATAACCGAAAGATGTGACATTTGGCAGCGTGGCATCAGAGGGAAGGTCAGCGCATTATTCCACTCAGGAACAGTTCTTTCAGTCAGTCTTCCTCTTCTGATAAAGCTGCTCAGCAATAGATCTCAATCCCATCTCCAACCAGAGACTTAAGCCCCGGCCACACGAGGACGATAACGGTCGTATCTGCAACAGTTCTCTATCAGATAGACGGTTCGGGCACACGAGGCCGACACGGAAACGCAGAAAAACGATAACGGGTCCCAAGGTGGGTAGATCTGCAAACGCAACGCTCTGGGGGGCAAACGGCTCCGTGTTTACGCCTATACGATCATTTCCTGATAACGATGACGCAATAGCCCCGCCTCTCCCCACTCTCCTGCTCAGAGATCAGCTGCTGGGCTGTCAGAAGAGGGGGAGGAAAAGAGAGGCTCCGTGTTTTATTCTTATATTATTATATAGAGTCGTTATTCATTTGTTTTAAAGCTCAATAAATAACAAAGAAGACCTTTGACCGGCACTTTTCTAATTTTGTCCGGAAGATTTAAACTTTAACGGACATGATGACCGGCGAAATTTTTTTAACTGAAACTCTGCCGCACGGTCCCCTCGTCCCTTGGAAGAGGCAGAGATGTGGGTGTTTTTCATCTGCTGGTGGACTACCGGAGAGTAGGAGCAAACGCTCGCCTCGGGGAGGGAGAAAAGAGCCAGAGCGTCCACAGCGGAGAATAAACAGAAGGGCAACCATGGCAACCATGCGTGGGAAGTCTTCTTCGCTGCTTTTGTGCAGGTCTACAGCGCCACTTACAGCCTGGCATATGTACTACAGCGTCTCCAGCGCTTTCGAGTGGTCTCATGTGAACGGACACGTTTCTGGTGCCTGTTGCGTGTGGACGGAAGACTTTTTTGACAACGATTGCGGTCCGTTATCGTTATCGTGTGGCAAGGGCTTTAGTTTGTTTAAATCCCAACTAAAGACCATGTTAGTGAGGAATCGGCTCAGAAACACCGACACAATCTTCTGCTCCTTACAACCCTCTGTCTGTGTTTTAACATCTTCTTTTAGTTTAGTGTTATTGTTCTGTTTAGTTTGTTTTATGAACATTTCCAGGACTGTATGATGCGTGTTTTTATTTGATTGTATTTACTTGTTTAAAATGAAATGTGTCTTTAGGTGACTTACTAAGTCTGTGCAGGGACTACAGAGGAAAATAGCCTCTTGGCACATTTACAGAGATGCTGATTAATGTGCTGTCCCTGTTAGGGCGACTGTGGCTGCGAGGGAGTGCGGTCGTCTTTCAACCAGACGGGTTCGATCCCAGCCCGTGCAGCCAACACGTCGATGTATCCTTGGTCAAGATACTGAACCCTGAGTTTCTCCCGATGGCCAACGGTGTGTGAGTGTGTATGAATGTTAGTTCCTAGAGTAAGGTACACTGCTCTATATGAATGTTAGGTCCTAGAGCAGGGATCACCAACTACATTTGTCCAAGGGCCAAAATGTATCCAATAGACACTTTCGCGGGCCAGCGATTTTTATATAGCCCAGAATTTTGGGAGAAAGTTGTTGACCGGGGGGTGCTAGGGGAGCACGCTCAGGTACTGCGGAGCGCATAAAGCTTAGCAGACTCTTCACGCTAACGAAGGATCACTTCTAGGCTACTGTCCGGCAGCTCCTGCCTCTCTGCAGTAGCGTGGCGTGGGGAAAAAAATAGAGGAAGCCAATAATACGTCCTTTTTTTGGGTCAGGGGGGTGGGGGTGTGTGTGTGGTGGTCAATGTAATAACGTAACCAGATGAGTGATTACAGCGGCCGGTATCATTTTACACACATTTGTATCATACAGATGCAGGACTTACACACGCCTGTTATCTAATGGCGCGTTTCCACAACAGCGCGGAGCCCGGTTTAAGAGGGCTGTGACGTCAGCGGCCCGACTTTGGTTGCGTTTCCACTTGGCCTAGTACCGGCCGGCGGGTCCTAATTCACAGTTTTTCTGGCCTCATAAAATCGTGGTTCTAGGGCCAGGAACAACCAGGCTGAGTTGTGACGTCAACACTCTCGACTGCTGATTGGTCAGAGAGAATCGTCACAATCGGCGCGCGAGATAATCCCTGGCGTCGCATATATATATAGCGAAGCTTGCAGCATTTTTATAAACAGCATTTTTGTCAACAGAGGAGCTAAAATGGCAAAGAAAAGCACGCCGTGGTTGGTCGAGGAAGTGACGACGTTCCTACATTACATTGCAGATGATAAGATCCAGCGGGAGCTCGACGGGACAACTCGCAATATTAAAGTATTTCAGGAGGTCTCTACACAGATGTCCACAAGCGGCTACTCGAGGACTGTCGTGCAGTGTAGGGAAAAACTCAAAGATGAAGAGTGAATATCGCTTGGTCAAAGATAATAACAACACGAGTGGTGCCAGTAGGAAAAACTGGAAGTGGTTTGAGCTAATGGACACCATTTACGGCCATAGACCGGCTAGCGTTGGGAGGGATGGAGGCCTGGACTCTGCAACGGCGTTACTGGAGTCTCTGCATGGTACGTTTTTTCTAACGCTCTGTTATTTGCTTGAAAGCGTTGTGTCCCTATCTGTTCTAAAGCTCACTTAACAAATAAGTCTATTTTATCCTTACATTTATGTTCGCATTGAAGATGGCGTCACGGCAGTTTTAAACAGCGTGACTCCGCCCACCAAAAAGCCGATCGCTCCGCCTACACTGCGTTACTATAGTTACTGCCCCAGTTCCTAAACTGTAATGGAAACGCGCCATCAAGTGAGCTGGTCCTAACAAGGCCTAACGAGGCCGAGCGAGGCCGGGCTCCGCGCTGTAGTGGAAACGCGCCATAACCGACAGGTCCGCACGCACTCTCCAGCCCAAACTCTAATAAGCATTAATTCACAAACTAAATCAGGAGAGCATAACGTTTTACGTCCGATTCGCTCCTTTTTTCCTCTGTACACCAGAGGTCGCGTTAACCGAATATTTTCCATCTATGACGGAATTTTTCCAAGAATGACGGAAAAATCTGAAAGCAGTCCGTCATTTTGACAGATTAGAACACAACTCGGAACAGCGCCAAAATGTCCACCAGCGGCCCACATTATATTACATCCTTAGTGGCCAGGTAGACTGAGGGCGATCTACTGTACTCTACTGTAACTATTATTTAGTAATTCACACCCCTGTCCAGTTGGTGGCGAGTGTGTGCATATTAAGTAGCTATTGTCTAGTCTTGTATTTGACCTCGTTGATTACCTCGTTGTTTAACCGGCTTTAGCAATCGCAAAATGTCACGGCAGCTGAGTGTCCGAAGCAGCAGAGGGACAAGCGAGTGGCAAGGAGTTGAAGCGGGAGTACCGGGTTCAGTGGGAGCAAGAGTTTAAGTGGCTGAGGAGGGAAGATGGCAAAAATGTTTTTTGCAATCTCCCTTGATGCGTTTGACTACGCACAAGCGGGCACCAGTCCCAGTTTAAATCCATGCGGCCCAGGAGGAAGGTTTGAGTTCAGGCTAGGCTACAGCAGGTCAATTGAGTTGTTCTTGTAAATGTTTTGTTCATATTTTAATTGTAATTGTCTCATTTCAAACAATGGCAATCATTCATATTCGTGTTGACATGAAAAGTGACCGCACGGTCGGTGTCTCTGTTCATCTTCTTTTTTTCTCCATGTCCTTAAAAGTTCTGTATGAATCATTAAAAAAAAGGAATGAATGAACATGTGCTGCTTATACCCAAACATAAATATTAAATATGTCTCATCATTAAAACATGAAAAATAAAATGACGGGTAATAATGGATTATGACGGAAATTTTACGATCCTGTCCGTCAAAATGACGGACAACGAAAAAGTCTATCGCAACCACTGCTGTACACAGCTCCAGTTTGGGCATTGGCCTGTCATCAGATTTAATTTTTAGTTGCTGCTGTAGCGGAAGTTTAGTACAATTATTTTTGATTAAATACTCCAAATCTCAACCCTCCATAATTGCACTTGCTTCAGTTGCTTGCTACTTTCTAACGGCGGTGAGAGTGGTGCAGTGACACTATCTATCTATCGATTAGATTTATGATTCGAAAATTATAAAAGTAGGGTAGACATGTGGATATTATCCGGCTGAACAAAACGTGCATTTATGTAACAGGTTCGTTTTCCACAGACCTTATTTCCAGCTATTTTCCAAAATCCTATGGAGAAATCCCATTGCCATAGGGAAGCCAGCCGCCTCTGGCTTCCCTTGGCATGGCCCCGACTAATCACAGGTTGGCAGGGGCATGACGTGAGCCTCGTCTGATTGGTCAATCCCTCCATTTTTCTTCACCAAGGGAAGCAAATTTCGGCTGGCCTCCTCTCGCAACAGCGAGTGCAATCTCCTGTTTCACCACAACATCTATAGGGGCGTTGTTTCCCTCTTTGTAAAATACTCAATGAGAATGGGGGAGAGATGGGCCGGCAGCAACACACAGCAAAGAATAATTACCGAAACTAAACAAAGTGTTTTTATTTATTTATTAAAATTATAACTACAATCCGAAAAAACAGGGGAAGGCTTCCCTTGGCCTCCAGGAGAAAACGCCACTGCCTCTCTGTTGGACTCTGTCGCAGGGGGGCTACTGCTGTGCTGCGGAGCGCATAAAGCCGACTCTTCACAACGAAGGATCACTTCTTCTTCAGGGCAGGAAGGTTTCGCAGTACGCAGTCTACTGTCCCGCAGCTGTTGCCTCTCTGTTGGACTCCGGTACTGCACATTACTCACGAGACGTTGTAAAAAAAAAAATGAGTGGGGGGCGAACGCACTAACCACTCCGCCAACGCCAGTCACCCCCATCGTGCGGGCCGGATGAGAATGTCTGGCGGGCGGATGTGGCCCGCGGGCCACCAGTTGGTGGTCACTGTCCTAGAGTAAGGTACACTGCTCTGTGTGAATGTTAGCTCCTAGAGTAAGGTACACTGCTCAGTATGAATGTTAGTTCCTAGAGTAAGGTACACTGCTCAGTATGAATGTTAGTTCCTAGAGTAAGGTACACTGCTCTGTGTGAATGTTAGTCCTAGAGTAAGGTACACTGCTCTGTATGAATGTTAGTTCCTAGAGTAAGGTACACTGCTCTGTGTGAATGTTAGTCCTAGTGTAAGGTACACTGCTCTGTATGAATGTTAGGTCCTAGAGTAAGGTACACTGCTCTGTATGAATGTTAGGTCCTAGAGTAAGGTACACTGCTCTGTGTGAATGTTAGTTCCTAGAGTAAGGTACACTGCTCTGTATGAATGTTAGTTCCTAGAGTAGGTACACTGCTCTGTGTGAATGTTAGTTCCTAGAGTAAGGTACACTGCTCTGTATGAATGGGTGAATGACATGTAGTATGTAAAGCGCTTGAGGGGACGTAAAGACTGGATGAAGCAGTCCATATACCATTTGAATAAATAAAAGAAGTGCCGACTTCAACACATCTCAGGATCCATCTACCAGCCTCAGAGTGATAAAGCTCATAGAGTGAGGTGATAATGTAGATCTGAGTTGCACCAGATATAGGCGAAGTGACTATTCACTGGAAACAATGCTGTTCCTAAATCAAGTAAGAACAAGGTTTGGACGGTTTTGGGGTTTACTGAGGATGCCGAGTCCATTTCTGACATGTTCAGGATCACACATGACCGTTTCTACCAGAAAGTGGACTCACATCTGTACTCTGGGTTAGGGTTTACCTCTGACTCTCTGTGGACTCACATCTGTACTCTGGGTTAGGGTTTACCTCTGACTCTCTGTGGACTCACATCTGTACTCTGGGTTAGGGTTTACCTCTGACTCTCTGTGGACTCACATCTGTACTCTGGGTTAGGGTTTACCTCTGACTCTCTGTGGACTCACATCTGTACTCTGGGTTAGGGTTTACCTCTGACTCTCTGTGGACTCACACTGGGAAAAGGCTGCTCCAAAAACAAGTATGAAAACAAGGTGTTTTTACTTGTAATAAGTTCAAAGATCTGCCAATAGAACAAGTGACAGTTAGCTTGGTTAGATTTCCTGAATAAGAATGGATATTTAGATAAATCACATCTTGTAATTATCTGGAAAACGTATGTTGAACTATATTTTACCAGGATCAGGAGATGTTGTGTTACAAAATAATAAGCCAGAAATGCTGAAAGGTTTTCAGTTTTCTGGTGATTTTCCAGTAAAAAAGTGTTTTCTAAAATCAAGTAAGAGGATCCATCTTTTAGAAATACCACAGCAGCTTAAAAGGCCTTGTTTCATCTGAGACCCAACTCAAAATAAGATGTTTGCAAGAGTCTTAAGATGCTTTGTCTATAAACAAGACCCTGCATTGGGACTTCTCAAGTTACGAGGTCTTACATTTAGTGTAAAGACATATTCTGACTAGAAATAAGACTTAATGTTTACAGCGTGCACACAGGGGGAAACGCTGCGATAAGAGGGACCTGGAAACCACTTTATTCTGACCTTACTGGTTAATAGAGGAGGAGAAATGTGACATTTGGCAGCGTGGCATCAGAGGAAAGGTCAACAAATAATCTGTAAAGTGTCTCCACTTCAACACGTCTCAGGATCCGTCTGCCAGGGGCTTTGAATCACACTTTATTCTACAGGTCAGACCTCCTCAGTCTCACTTAAAGCTCTGATTTACAACCAGGAAGGGAGATTTTCTTAACGTGAATACACTTTATTTGGTATCATGAGTATGTTATCCTGTAACATGTAATCTATTTCTCCCAAATTATCCAGTTGCGGGAAAGTGAACCCGGAAATGTTGAGTACCCCAAAGTTTTACGATAGAATTGTACAGAAAATTTAAATTATTATCTCTACTGTGGACAATTTTTCTCAAATAGAAAAGCAATCTGTCCCATCGTAATGATCCAGAGTCCTCTAAAACTTCAAAAGCAATCCAAAATGTATCAACATCACTCCACAGAGAGAACAGATATGGCCTCTTTCTGGTTAAAGCTGTCATTTCTGATACTGAACAGGGTTAACAATTGTGGGCAATGTCCCAACATGTGCAGGTTAGAATCCGGCAGGTTCTATGAGCTGGAGACCCTACTGTACATTTCTATCATACAGTAAAACTCAAGGGCATCAACAGGACTCTGAGCTGCAGACAGACTACCTGTCTCCACGCACGCACGCACGCACGCACGCACGCACGCACGCACGCACGCACGCACGCACGCACGCACGCCACGCACGCACGCACGCACCGCGCACGCACGCACCACACACCACACACACACACACACACACAACACACACACAACACACACACACACACACACACACACACACACACACACACACACACACACACACACACCACACACACACACACACACACACACACACACACACCTGCTCGGGGCTCAGCTGCAGCATTAGCTCTGCACCAATTAGCATTTAATTAGCATGTTGCCGGGCAGAAAGAAGACACAGAACCAAACAACTTAAAATGACCGTCGGCCATCAGCTGTGTCTCCTGGAAGTAAACGAGTTGAAGAGTGTGTGGTTGCCAAAATAGAAATAAATACTACAATAAAAAGAGACTCCATTCTGCTTTTTGTGGTTCTCCCTCTCCTGTAGTGTGATATATAGGTTTTAGTGCATGTGAACGGTCTGCAGAGGATCAAATCCCAACGTTCAGGGTCACAGTAGAGACACTAAATACTGATATACACCTGAAATATGTGTGTGTGTGTGTGTGTGTGTGTGGGTGTGTGTGTGTGTGTGTGTGTGTGTGTGTTGTGTGTGTGTGTGTGTGTGTGTGTGTGTGTGTGTGTGTGTGTGTGTGTGTGTGTGTGTGTGTGCAGTCTCAGGGTCATGTGTTATGGACATGGGGAGGGGGGCATGAAAGACGCCTCTATAAAGGTCACTCAAGCAATCACTCACTTTAACAGGCAGCGTGCAGACACACCCACACCACATATCTCACACCACACACACACACACTATGCCTAACACATTTAATGCTTTATCAACCCCTCGCCTAAATCTCTCTCCCATGTACACACACACATAAATCGTCACACACTACCCACACCATTCCCCTATAACTCACACACACACACACACAACTAGCTCACACACACACATACACACACACACAACACACTCACACACACACACATACACACACAACTAGCTTACACACAACACACACACAACTAGCTCACACACACTATCTCAGCCTGCACGCTGCATACATTAACTCTCAACCTTTTACACAGTAACCAACTTACAAGGTTAAACTGCCAATTATAGACATTTCCATTAATAACATATGCACACACACACACACACACACACACACACACACACACACACACACACACACACACACACACACAGTCAGACAGCTGACAAAGTGTTGCCTACTCAGCAGAAAGCCGTCCAACCAATCAATAAAAGCTTCAGACACATCGAGTGTGTGAAGTGTAATTAAGGAAATGAACACACACACACACACACACACACACACCTCGTTGTAGTGGAAGTTAATTGGTTAATTGGATAGTCACTGAAGTACACTACTCTAGGACTATCAGTGCGATTTTAGAGGAACTTAAATGTAATTGTTATTTAAATTTTATGCAACTTCTTTTTCTCTTTTTATGCCAAAACATTCAACATTAGTTAATTTGCAGATTCATATTATGTTTTATAATTAGGATGCATTATTATGGATTTAGACACGTGGTAGTGTGAACTAGCGACACATCGAGTGTGTGAAGTGTAATTAAGAAATGAACACACACACACACACACACACACACACCTGGAAGCTGTGCACGGTCAGCCTTTGGCTCTCGGGGGTGTAGGAGTGTCGTCTGATTGCCCCCCGTCAGGTAGGGTCAGGTGTGGAGAAGGGGGCGGGGCTTCTGAAGCCTGGTGATAGCGAATCAGCTTCGAGGAAGGAGCGTACCCTCGTCGACCTGCAGACAACATCAAAATGAACAGGGAATGAGTCCTAAAACAGCAGGAATGAGCCAGCATGTGAACCACTTCCTGTCCCCTGGGCTGGAAGTCAATGGTTTTCTGAATGTGTTTTGGTTGTTAGTGTGAAATAGGTATGATTCTACACTCCCTGTGCAAATATATAACATTAAAAGGGAGTTAAATGTGAAGGAGCGAGAGGGTTAGGGGGACAGGCAGCGCATCATTTTTGCTCCACTTTAAAATACACTGTAGTTATCCATATATACTCATTGTCCTAAGTGTTTTTGTTTTTAGCTTTTAAGGTTATTTGTATAGTTACATGTTGTGTAAATACTCGTCTTTAGCATCCTTTTTTAATGCTAAATTGTATCTTAAAATAATTATTTTTTTATTATCTATTTTGCAACTTAGGCTGCAGCCACACGAGGACGATAACGCAAACGGACTGAAATCGTTATAAAAAAAGTCTTCCGTCCACACGCAACAGGCACCAGAAGCGTGTCCGTCCACGCGCAACAGGCACCAGAAGCGTGTCCGTCCACGCGCAACAGGCACCAGAAGCGTGTCCGTCCACGCGCAACAGGCACCAGAAGCGTGTCCGTCCACGCGCAACAGGCACCAGAAGCGTGTCCGTCCACACGCAACAGGCACCTGAAGCGTGTCCGTCCACGCGCAACAGGCACCAGAAGCGTGTCCGTCCACGCGCAACAGGCACCAGAAGCGTGTCCGTCCACGCGCAACAGGCACCTGAAGCGTGTCCGTCCACGTGCAACAGGCACCTGAAGCTGTCCGTCCACGCGCAACAGGCACCAAAGCGTGTCCGTCCACGCGCAACAGGCACCAGAAGCGTGTCCGTCCACGCGCAACAGGCACCAGAAGCGTGTCCGTCCACGCGCAACAGGCACCTGAAGCGTGTTCCGTCCACGCGCAACAGGCACCAGAAGCGTGTCCGTCCACGCGCAACAGGCACCAGAAGCGTGTCCGTCCACGCGCAACAGGCACCTGAAGCGTGTCCGTCCACGCGCAACAGGCACCTGAAGCGTGTCCGTCCACACGCACCAGGCACCAGAAGCGTGTCCGTCCACGCGCAACAGGCACCAGAAGCGTGTCCGTCCACGCGCAACAGGCACCAGAAGTGTCCGTCCACACGCAACAGGCACCAGAAGCGTGTCCGTCCACGCGCAACAGGCACCAGAAGCGTGTCCGTCCACACGCAACAGGCACCAGAAGCGTGTCCGTCCACACGCAACAGGCACCAGAAGCGTGTCCGTCCACACGCAACAGGCACCAGAAGCGTGTCCGTCCACGCAACAGGCACCAGAAGCGTGTCCGTCCACACGCAACAGGCACCAGAAGCGTGTCCGTCCACGCGCACCAGACACCAGAAGCGTGTCCGTCCACACTCAACAGGCACCAGAAGCGTGTCCGTCCACGCGCAACAGGCACCAGAAGCGTGTCCGTCCACGCGCAACAGGCACCTGAAGCGTGTCCGTCCACGCGCAACAGGCACCAGAAGCGTGTCCGTCCACGCGCAACAGGCACCAGAAGCGTGTCCGTCCACGCGCAACAGGCACCTGAAGCGTGTCCGTCCACGCGCAACAGGCACCTGAAGCGTGTCCGTCCACACGCACCAGGCACCAGAAGCGTGTCCGTCCACGCGCAACAGGCACCAGAAGCGTGTCCGTCCACGCGCAACAGGCACCAGAAGCGTGTCCGTCCACACGCAACAGGCACCAGAAGCGTGTCCGTCCACACGCAACAGGCACCAGAAGCGTGTCCGTCCACACGCAACAGGCACCAGAAGCGTGTCCGTCCACGCAACAGGCACCAGAAGCGTGTCCGTCCACACGCAACAGGCACCAGAAGCGTGTCCGTCCACGCGCACCAGACCAGAAGCGTGTCCGTCCACACGCAACAGGCACCAGAAGCGTGTCCGTCCACGCGCAACAGGCACCAGAAGCGTGTCCGTCCACGCGCAACAGGCACCTGAAGCGTGTCCGTCCACGCGCAACAGGCACCAGAAGCGTGTCCGTCCACGCGCAACAGGCACCAGAAGCGTGTCCGTCCACGCGCAACAGGCACCTGAAGCGTGTCCGTCCACGCGCAACAGGCACCAGAAGCGTGTCCGTCCACACGCAACAGGCACCAGAAGCGTGTCCGTCCACCGCAACAGGCACCAGAAGCGTGTCCGTCCACACGCAACAGGCACCAGAAGCGTGTCCGTCCACGCGCAACAGGCACCAGAAGCGTGTCCGTCCACACGCAACAGGCACCAGAAGCGTGTCCGTCCACACGCAACAGGCACCAGAAGCGTGTCCGTCCACGCAACGGCACCAAAGCGTGTCCTCCACACGCAACAGGCACCAGAAGCGTGTCCGTCCACGCGCACCAGACACCAGAAGCGTGTCCGTCCACACTCAACAGGCACCAGAAGCGTGTCCGTCCACACGCAACAGCACCAGAGCGTGTCCGTCCACGAGACCACTCGAAAGCGCTGGAGACGCTGTAGTACATATGCCGGGCCTGTGAGTGGCGCTGTACTTCTGCCACAAAATACACCAAAAGCAGCGAAGAAGACTTCTCGCGCATGCATGGTTGCCATGGTTGCCCTTCTGTTTATTCTCCGCGCTGGATCTAGCAGCAGAGGTGGGGTTTCGCCGGTCAACATGTCCGTTAAAGTTTCAATCTTCCGGACAAAATGAGAAAAGTGCCGGTCAAAGGTCTTCTTTGTTATTTATTGAGCTTTAAAACAAATGAATAACGACTCTATATAATAATATAAAATAATACACGGAGGACGGAGATCTCTTTCCTCCCCTCTCCTGGCAGCCCGTCAGTATCCGTGGTCTCATGCAGCTGCTGATCCAGTAATGAGTGACCCGACAGTCAAAATAAACATATTTATAACTAGTTTAGGTAGTTTGAGAGGTCATTCAAATAGCTAAGGGTGATGATCTAACTTGAAGTGTGTGTTTTGTTCCGCTCATCGCTCCATCACAGCGGGCGGAGCTGCAGGTTGTCATGCAGAGCTGCGTGTCTCCTCTCCTGTCCGATTAGACTTCACTCGCGTTTATGTCCATATCGATCAAATCTAGCTGGAGGCTCGTGCTGGGTGCACTGTCCTGCGAGACACCGGGACCTGGCTCCAAACACTGGGGCTATTGCGTCATCGTTATCAGGAAATGATCGTATAGGCGTAAACACGGAGCCGTTTTCCCCCCCAGAGCGTTTCGTCCCCAGATCTACCCACCTTGGGACCCGTTATCGTTATCGTTTTCTGCGTTTCCATGCCTCGTGTGGCTGCAACCTTAGTTTTCGGCAAACTTGATTCTGATGGTTACTTGCAGTAACACAAACGCCCACAATATGGCGCCAAATAGCTACATTTCAGAAAGCTGCACTGACAGTAAACTACAGTATCTTCTACAGCAGTGATTCTCAAACTTTTTTCAATAATGTACTCCCTTTGAAAAAAAAATTCAGCCAAGTACCCCCTGATCAGCGCAAAAACTATTTGTTAGGGACAAGAAGCCTATATAAAGAGGTACAGTACAGCGCTGCACCATCAGTGTCTGATAACATTGTGACAACATTGTGACTGAGAAACACTTAAATGCTACATTTCAAATGTTTACAATCCATCACTAAATTCATGGCAAACCAATTTTAAAATCATGCAATAACACTAAGACGACATTAGTTGCATTGAACTGATCTTTTGAATAAGTTGTACGTACAATGGTGAGAAACATGGGCTTGTGCTTCACTGAGGATCTTTGTCGTTCTGACAGGGAGGCAAACTGCAGTTATTACATTTCGTGTTTTGAAATATGTGTAACGCTGTTCATATAAAACCCACACTGCTCAAACTTCGTTACTTTTCCTAAAATTGGTATATTTTTTTTTTTTTTTATTTTTTTCATTAACATAAAATAAATCTCACGTACCCCCTGCAGTACTCCAACGTACCCCTAGGGGTCCGCGTACCCCAATTTGAGAACCATTGTTCTACAGCAGCATCTGTCCTTAAAGTTGCTAAACATGTGTGATATTCAGAGGTGGGAAGTAGTGGAGTACAAATACTTTGTTACTGTACTTAAGTACATTTTTCTGGTATCAGTACTTTACTCCACTATTTATTTTAGTGTTCAGCATGGAAACATTCATTAGCTAACAATGACCTTATTGTTCTATTAATATAAAGGGAGGTCAGGTACTCTTTAAAACAGCTGCTAGTTATGGGTACTTTTTACTTAAGTACATTTCAAAGCCTCTGTACTTTTACTTGAGTAAAGAAGTTTAGTCAGTACTTCTACTTTCACCAGAGTATTTTTAAACACGAGTATCTGTACTTCTACTTGAGTAAAGGATGTGTTTACTTTTGTCATCTCTGGTGATATTAAGACAAAATACAGATAATATTATAACCCAGCAGCACCATTTCGTTTCCTCTCACCTCCAGCGTGTGTGTGTGTGTGTGTGTGTGTGTGTGTGTGTGTGTGTGTGTGTGTGTGTGTGTGAAGACTGTGTGTCAGTGTGTGCGTGTTTGCTTCTGTTGTGTTGCACCTGTGTGTAATTAATGGTTACCTACAGTACCACCACACGCCCACAAGATGGAGCCAAATAGCTACATTTCAGAAAGATGCATTGACAGTATTTCTAACAGCAGCATCTGTCCTTAAAGCTACTTAAACATGTGTGATATTAAGATTAAATACAGATAATATTGCAGTTTTTATCCCCCTCTCACCTCCGGCGTCCACCAGCCACCTGCGTTTGTCCCCCCTGGTGTCGGCCCAGCTGATGACCCCCACCAGCTCTCCTCGCGCCAGGCTCAGGTCCAGGTCTCTGCCGCCCACCACACACACCGACACCTGGAAGATCTTCTCCGAGCCATGCCTCTCCGTCAGCTGCTGGAGGCGCTGCTGAGAGAAGGGGCTCAGCGGCTGAAACATGGAGATAAGATACGATAAGATACACCTGAACATCAGCAGGAGAGGACTCTTTAAAGTAGAGACACTACATACTGATATACACCTGAACATCAGCAGGAGAGGACTCTTTAAAGTAGAGACACTACATACTGATATACACCTGAACATCAGCAGGAGAGGACTCTTTAAAGTAGAGACACTACATACTGATATACACCTGAACACCAGGAGAGGACTCTTTAAAGTAAGACACTACATACTGATATACACCTGAACATCAGCAGGAGAGGACTCTTTAAAGTAGAGACACTACATACTGATATACACCTGAACATCAGCATGAGAGGACTCTTTAAAGTAGAGACACTACATACTGATATACACCTGAACATCAGCAGGAGAGGACTCTTTAAAGTAGAACACTACATACTGATATACACCTGAACATCATCAGGAGAGGACTCTTTAAAGTAGAAACACTACATACTGATATACACCTGAACATCATCAGGAGAGGACTCTTTAAAGTAGAGACTCTCAAGAGGGCAGAGTACTTGAGTAGATGTACTTCTATGAATACAAAGGAACAAATTCCTGATGTAAATCACGAGGGATGCTTTAGTAAAGTCCTCCCTGAATACGTCTCACACCTCGGGAGAATAGTATCACGCGTGACGTAAACACAGGTCTGAGTCTCTGCGATGACTCGGCACATTCTTCCTCCTGTACAACAATAACAGGTCTGACAGTGACAAGCAGTTTCCCCGTCAGAGAGCGGTACGATCTACTTTATGAATCATTATAAATCAAGAGATGACCTTGAAGTAGCTCAAGCCGCCTGGCAGGTTTTCAGGAATGTGACCCAGTTTTAAAACAGGAAACACAACCGGACACACCTTAAGAAAGGGACAATTGGATATTTTCTGTTTCTGTTTGAGTCCCCAGATGTTGGGATATCAGCTGTAGAGATGTCTGCCTTTTTTGTATATAATGGAAGTAGATTGCAGTTGGCTTGTGGAGCTAAAAAGAACGTTTTAAACTCTGCATTAATGTGTCTTTAAAGAGTCCCTGGTGTTAGCAGTTTAATGCAGGAACTACTTTCTCTCGACCTAACTACAGCCTCTAGTCCATGAGTAAAAAACGCTTTCTTTTACGCAGGTAGAAAGTAAATCGTTTCTACCTGAAAATGCTCAGAGGTGTAACGTAACTAAGTACATTCACTCAAGTACTGTACTTACATGTTGATGTACTTGTACTTGAGTATTGCCATGTTCTGCTACTGTGTACTTCTACTCCACTACAGTTCAGAGGTAAATGGTGTACTTTACTCTACTACATGTATTTAATACCTTTAGTTACTTCACAGATGTGGATGAATGATGTGAAATCTAATCAAGTGTTAAATCAGACTTTAGTTCCACCTGGAGTAAATCCTCAAGCTACCCTGCAGTATACAAAGTCATTCAAACTAGCTGCACCTTTACCAGCTTTGAGAACACTTTCATGATCAATCATTATAAAACATATCATATATATTATGAAATGGACCAATCGGGACACACTATCTGTTCCACCTGAACTCACCTGGCTGGACGGTGCGTTCAGGGTCTCCTCGACGCTCCGGCACAAAGTCTCCAGTTTCCGAGCTTCATCCAGCACCGCAGTCTCCGCCCACTCCCAGAATGCACTGGGGCTGAGGGAGCTTTTAGGGAGCTGGGGGAAGAAATGAAGAAAAGATAAGATTTACTTTCTTGATCCCAATTCTGGATTGTTTTTAATAAAGCGAACATGGTGGAAGTCTGCTTAATGCAGGAGACCTTCCATCGATGAACATTCAAATATGATGACGACTCTTAGGTTTGTGACCAAGTAGCTTAACACAGACGAGGAATTTGTCTCCGTGTTTTTGGTGCATACATAAACATACATACAAATACAACAAAAATGTAAACACTGATAAGAAAATTATGCAAGAAAACTATAATAACATAAAATATAGCAATATTTACATTGAATATATAGGTATAGAAATAAAATAGGAATAAAATATGTGCAGAACTGACAGCCTTATTGGGGCCTTTGTATGTGAAAACTAAAAAGATAAGTGCCAAATTAATGTCGTAAATGTATTGTTAAATGAATATTAAAGTACCAGAAATATAAAAATATACAAAAACAGAAGCGTGTTAAAACAAGGCACATAAACATAAAATACAAACATCCTAAAGTATAAAATCAAATACATTTTCATGTCGACAGGGAAAGATCTGTAGAAATGAACCCAAAGTAATCACGTTATTATCCTCTCTGGGGAAAATGTTTATGTGTTGTTCTGCTTTAACCTCATCGTGTCTGTAAATAAAGTGCCACAACACCACTATGTGCAATAATAACAGGTGCCATATCTGCCACTATTTACCGGCAGTGATCAGTCAGTAGGGGCTTGGACTGTGAGCCGTAGGGGTCGCCGGTTCAAGTCCCCGAACAGACTTAAAATATGGAGTGTGGACTGCTACTTGGAGAGGTCCCAGTTCACCTCCTGCCCTGCCGTGGTGCCCTTGAGCAAGGCACCAGACACCCCCCTTCCCCCCCCCACTCCCATTGCTCCCCGGGCGCTGTACAATAGCTGCCCACTACTCTAGTACTAGACTAGACTCCTGGTGCTAGACTCCTGGTGCTAGACTCCTGGTAATAGACTCCTGGTACTAGACTCCTGGTACTCGACTCCTAGTGCTAGACTCCTGGTACTCGACTCCTGGTACTAGACTCCTGGTACTCGACTCTTAGTGCTAGACTCCTGGTACAAGACTCCTGGTACAAGACTCCTGGTACTAGACTCCTGGTACTCGACTCCTGGTACTCGACTCCTGGTACTCGACTCCTAGTGCTAGACTCGGTACAAGACTCCTGGTACTCGACTCCTGGTACTAGACTCCTGGTACTAGACTCCTGGTACAAGACTCCTGGTACTAGACTCCTGGTACTAGACTCCTGGTACAAGACTCCTGGTACTAGACTCCTGGTACTAGACTCCTGGTACTCGACTCCTAGTGCTAGACTCCTGGTACAAGACTCCTGGTACTAGACTCCTGGTACTCGACTCCTAGTGCTAGACTCCTGGTACTAGACTCCCTGGTGCTAGACTCCTGGTACTCGACTCCTAGTGCTAGACTCCTAGTGCTAGACTCCTGTACAAGACTCCTGGTACTAGACTCCTGGTACAAGACTCCGGTACTAGACTTCTGGTAATAGACTCCTGGTAATAGACTCCTGGTACTAGACTCCTATACTCCTGGTGCTAGACTCCTAGTACTAGACTCCTAGTACTAGACTCCTAGTGCTAGACTCCTGGTACTAGACTCCTGGTAATAGACTCCTGGTAATAGACTCCTAGTACTAGGAGTCTAGTACTAGACTCCTAGTACTAGACTCCTGGTACTAGACTCCTGGTACTAGACTCCTAGTACTAGACTCCTGGTACTAGACTCCTGGTAATAGACTCCTAGTACTAGACTCCTGGTACTAGACTCCTGGTACTAGACTCCTGGTACTAGACTCCTGGTACTAGACTCCTGGTACTAGACTCCTGGTACTCGACTCCTAGTGCTAGACTCCTGGTACTCGACTCCTGGTACTAGACTCCTGGTACTCGACTCTTAGTGCTAGACTCCTGGTACAAGACTCCTGGTACAAGACTCCTGGTACTAGACTCCTGGTACTCGACTCCTGGTACTCGACTCCTGGTACTCGACTCCTAGTGCTAGACTCCTGGTACAAGACTCCTGGTACTCGACTCCTGGTACTAGACTCCTGGTACTAGACTCCTGGTACAAGACTCCTGGTACTAGACTCCTGGTACTAGACTCCTGGTACAAGACTCCTGGTACTAGACTCCTGGTACTAGACTCCTGGTACTCGACTCCTAGTGCTAGACTCCTGGTACAAGACTCCTGGTACTAGACTCCTGTACTCGACTCCTAGTGCTAGACTCCTGGTACTAGACTCCTGGTGCTAGACTCCTGGTACTCGACTCCTAGTGCTAGACTCCTAGTGCTAGACTCCTGGTACAAGACTCCTGGTACTAGACTCCTGTACAAGACTCCTGGTACTAGACTTCTGGTAATAGACTCCTGGTAATAGACTCCTGGTACTAGACTCCTATACTCCTGGTGCTAGACTCCTAGTACTAGACTCCTAGTACTAGACTCCTAGTGCTAGACTCCTGGTACTAGACTCCTGGTAATAGACTCCTGGTAATAGACTCCTAGTACTAGGAGTCTAGTACTAGACTCCTAGTACTAGACTCCTGGTACTAGACTCCTGGTACTAGACTCCTAGTACTAGACTCCTGGTACTAGACTCCTGGTAATAGACTCCTAGTACTAGACTCCTGGTACTAGACTCCTGGTACTAGACTCCTGGTAATAGACTCCTGGTACTAGACTCCTGGTACTCGACTCCTAGTGCTAGACTCCTGGTACTCGACTCCTGGTACTAGACTCCTGGTACTCGACTCTTAGTGCTAGACTCCTGGTACAAGACTCCTGGTACAAGACTCCTGTACTAGACTCCTGGTACTCGACTCCTGGTACTCGACTCCTGGTACTCGACTCCTAGTGCTAGACTCCTGGTACAAGACTCCTGGTACTCGACTCCTGGTACTAGACTCCTGGTACTAGACTCCTGGTACTAGACTCCTGGTACTAGACTCCTGGTACTAGACTCCTGGTACAAGACTCCTGGTACTAGACTCCTGGTACTAGACTCCTGGTACTCGACTCCTAGTGCTAGACTCCTGGTACAAGACTCCTGGTACTAGACTCCTGGTACTCGACTCCTAGTGCTAGACTCCTGGTACTAGACTCCTGGTGCTAGACTCCTGGTACTCGACTCCTAGTGCTAGACTCCTAGTGCTAGACTCCTGGTACAAGACTCCTGGTACTAGACTCCTGGTACAAGACTCCTGGTACTAGACTTCTGGTAATAGACTCCTGGTAATAGACTCCTGGTACTAGACTCCTATACTCCTGGTGCTAGACTCCTAGTACTAGACTCCTAGTACTAGACTCCTAGTGCTAGACTCCTGGTACTAGACTCCTGGTAATAGACTCCTGTAATAGACTCCTAGTACTAGGTCCTAGTACTAGACTCCTAGTACTAGACTCCTGGTACTAGACTCCTGGTACTAGACTCCTGGTACTAGACTCCTGGTACTAGACTCCTGGTACTAGACTCCTAGTACTAGACTCCTGTACTAGTACTCCTGGTACTAGACTCCTGGTACTAGACTCCTGGTACTAGACTCCTGGTACTAGACTCCTGGTGCTAGACTCCTGTGCTAGACTCCTGGTACTAGACTCCTGGTGCTAGACTCCTGGTGCTAGACTCCTGGTACTAGGATGGGTTAAAAGCAGAGAACACATGTCACTGTGTGCTCTGCATGTGAGACCATTAAAGAGGGTTTCATCCCTCCCATTCTATTCTCTTTAAAAATGTATGTAAACTGTATATAAGGTAAGCTTTCCTGTATTATGTTTTAAGTATTCGTCATGTCAGATGTAATACTTTTTTTTTTGTAAATACTTTTGCTATCCACTCTGAAAAAGTACATTAAAAAGTATAATATAGGGAAACAAAATATTTCGGATTAAAAAAACTTGAAATATTTTTAGTAATTTTTTATCTATAACATTTTAAAGAAAATGTTATGACCCTCAATGCCTTGTTTCTGAAAAGGTGACTTTTAAATAGAGAATAACTGGACTGGAAGATAGTGAAGTAAACTACGTGTTTGTGTACTTTTACACACCGCTCCTCACTGTACATTCTCTTTGTTGTTGTTTGTTTGTTTGTTGTTTAATTTGCTCTTTCAATGCACTGTAATCTCCAGTTTTTATTATCAGTTCTTGAATCTGTCACAACCCTTATAACTAAAGTCTTCTCCTGATACCTGTGTGAGAGTTTACCTGCTGAGCGAAGCTGAGGAACAGCGTCTCCATGTCTGAGGCCAGGTCTTTCTGAACGCAGCTGAACGATCCCAGCAGACTCCAGATCAGCTGCAGAGCCAGGCTGTTGAACTGAGGCAGTTCAGAGAGCAGCAGGGTGTTCATCGTCCTGGGAGAGACAGGGAGGGTGATGTTAGAGACATTTTCCTTTCATCACTATGGTTTAATGTTTGGCTTATAATATAGGATTTAGAGTAAACTCTTAACTATTTGTTTTTGTGAGTCGCACTACGGTTTAAAAAGATGTTAATTTAAGTCTCACTTATTTGTTGTCAAATGTGCGCTGTCAGGTATGACGTGCATGTCTATGTGTCTATATATGGCAGGAACATGGTGCACAGCTGTTTGTGATTAGACAGGAAGCGGTAGAGTCTTTTGACCGTGTTTTTTTTGTTCTGTTTTGATACAGAGAACTTTTAGTTACTTTGAAGCGAGGACGTTTGTCTTCATGTTTGTACGCCGCCTTGATCAAAGAATAATCTGATGTGATTCAACGATACAACGATCTCCGCAGAGTTAGTTTGGAAACAAAGAGAGGCGTGTCATAACCCACAACCCCGATAGAGGAAAGTGGATATTAAATGTAGAAAACTGATTAAAACGCCACGACAGAAGATAACTATGTTTTAGAAATAACGTTTATCCTCTTTGATGGGGCTTTCACACCAACGCGGTTCCAGGGCCGGTTCGGAGCTAGAGCTTGAAAAGCACCGTTTTTTCCTGTTCACACCGCAGCGGAGCCGCCTCTAAGCTCCGGAGTCCGGTTCGTTTCAAGCACCAAAAAATGGTCGGTCTAGAAGCAAGAACCGCATACGTCACGCTTACGTCGGACGCTGCCGTGTGAGCTAACCCGGAGCTAACGGGAGAATAAACTCCGGTGGACGAGCAGCACTGCAGCGGTCGGTAAATGCCGCTGAAACACATTAATAAACAATGAACCACGGCACTCTGGAGAAAAGTACAAGCTTGGAGAAGTCGTTATTTAATTTAATCTGGCTTCGTATGATTAAAAGCAACACGATCATCGACCCGACGCAATCCCCCGTTGTTGTTGTTGTTGTAGTGAGCGCCGTAACGCCGTTGGGGAGAAAATCAGCGACGTAAACGGTGACGTCATGACGCAGCCGCGGCAGCACCAGTCGGGCTCTGGGCGGTGTGAACAAAACGGGGGCTGAAAAGAAAAACCGGTTCCGAACCAGAAAAGCTCTAGAGGAGCTAGAACGGGACCCGCGTTGGTGTGAAAGGGGCATCAGAGAAGCAGCGAGGGATCAGGAGCAAAGATATTGCTTACAGGGTTGGATCAACTTTATAACACCATCTTTTTACATTTATCAATTTCTTTATATCCGTACGTAACCTACCTGTATGTGTTGACCACCCCTTGCTCCTCGTAGCTCAGCGTGGTTTTGGTCTCGATCATCTCGTAGTCCAGCAGTTTGTCGAGACGTTTCCTGATCAGGTTCCTGGGGCCCAGCAGGAGGTCCTTCAGAGAGAGAGGGGCGCGAGGATCATCTTCCTCATCCTCTTCTCCTGAAGGGACATATATGAGAGTAACGTTCATCATCAGAAGTACACACATCCTTTCCTCAAGTAGAAGTACACACATCCTTTCCTCAAGTAGAAGTACACACATCCTTTCCTCAAGTAGAAGTACAGATACTCGTGTTTGAAAATACTCTGGTGAAAGTAGAAGTACTGACTAAACTTCTTTACTCAAGTAAAAGTAATGAGGCTTTGAAATGTACTTCAGTAAAAAGTACCCATAACTAGCAGCTGTTTTAAAGAGTACCTGACCTCCCTTTATATTAATAGAACAATAATGTCATTGTTAGCTAATGAATGTTTCCATGCTGAACAACGGCAACATGACAACGTTTTCATTGGTCCCTCTTCTTTAGAGAAGACCAGGAAATGATGGATACACGGATCGTGTTCAAATCAATAGGCACGCAATGACTCTAAATAATAATGATCACGCCACCAAACACACATTCAGACTAAAGGAACCAGCCTGTTTGGAACATGGAAGAAGTAGAAAGTACAGGTATTTGTGTTCAACATGTAAGAAGTACAAAGTACAGGTATTTGGGTTCAACATGTAAGAAGTAGAAAGTACAGGTATTTGGGTTCAACATGTAAGAAGTAGAAAGTACAGGTATTTGTGTTCAAAGTGTAAGAAGTAGAAAGTACAGGTATTTGGGTTCAACATGTAAGAAGTAGAAAGTACAGGTATTTGTGTTCAAAGTGTAAGAAGTAGAAAGTTCAGGTATTTGGGTTCAAAATGTAAGAAGTCAAAGTAAAAAGTCGTCAGAAAAATAAGTAGTGGAGTAAAGTACTGATACCAGAAAAATGTACTTGAGAACAGTAACAAAGTATTTGTACTCCACTACTTCCCACCTCTGTGCTTATGCATATTTATATATTTATACACCACACTCTACTCCTGCTGTTTATATATCCTATTTAGTTTTATCATGTACTTTTATCTGAGACAGGATTTTATAAATGCATGTCAGCTTGTATTTTGACATTTTCATATGCTAGTTGTAATCTTATATGTTTGTATAGGTATTACGTCAGACTATTAGGGTGTATTCTTCATAAAGAGGTGTATTGAAGTACACTAAAAAAGATCAAACACACATCAATTGTCCTTTTATTTCATTATTTCTCTACTATGGCATTAGTTAAAGTATTTAAATACTCACGAAGGTGGGGAGGATCCACTGCCGGAGAGCCGTGGAGATCTCCTTGTAGCAGATCAGAGCTTTCTCTCCGTCCAGATCCAGATCAAAGTCCTCCGTCCTGCAGGACAGGAAGCCCTGAAGACCAACGAAGAAGAAGAAGAAGCTGTTAGACCCTGATGTCTGATTTTAAGAAATGTTAAATGTTCTGTACTTATAAATCTCCACACACACACACACACACACACACACACACACACACACAGACACACACACACACACACACGGACACATCAACATGTTGACTGTTGGACTGGGACCAGACCCACAACAACAACAACAACAACAACCACACTCCCTCACAGCCACAGTCGCCAACAATGGAGAGCCTGCAGGATTACATCATTCACCAGTGTTTGTCTTATTAGTTTGTATACGTGTAAAAGGTGGATTTGCAAATAGTTAAGGACGAGGGGTTTTATGGTTTATGTGCTGTTTACACGGGAACGAAAACGGTTGTATCCGCTACTTTTCTCTTTCGTATAGCCCGTTCGTTCACACGAGGCCGTAACGCAAACGCGGAAACGGACCCCACAAACGATAACGGGTCCCAAAGTGGATAGATCTGCAACCGGAACGCTCTGGGGGGCCAAACTGCTCCGTGTGTACGCCCTATACGATCATTTCCAATAAGAGAAGTCGTGTTGTGGATATTCAAGACACCTTATCAGTTACTCCAGCAAGAGGACAACTTGATGGTCTGATAACAAGGACTGGCCTTATTCACCTTATGTATCTATGTATTTAAAAAGCTTAAAAACGGCTTATTTGGTGAGCAAGTGTTGATAAAGATGGCAACAGCACAAATAGGACATTAGAGCAAGCAAAGCATTGGGTCAATATGAGCAGGGGAATGTGGAAACACGCTGATCGTTGATTTGGAAATGGAAAGAGGAAAAAGATTTAAACGGGGCTCATTTCAGTGAGGAGCGACACACAGAAACCTCTGTCTGGACCTCAGGAACCTCAGAGTTTACACACAGAGACTCAGAGAAACACGGTTCCTCCAGTCAGTAGAGAGCAGAAAGTCAACAGCTAAAGTCTGATCCTTTTAAGCAAGTAAATGAACCCTTTTACACGTTGGTTTTCCTACTCACGATGAACATGTGGATAGAATAGAGGATATACAGTAAAGCTGGCAGTGAAGTCTTTTATGTAACATTCATTCTAAGCTATGAAGCTATTTCTGCCAGATTTAATGTTTACTGACATTTCCTGAATCCCCCAAAAAAGACTAGATGGACATATTTTTACTCCATAATAATTTTTATTTATTAAATAATAATAAAGAGACAGGTTTAAAAAACGGAGGAACCAAAGTCTGCTGCAAGGTGTCGGCTTGTAAACAATCAGTAAAAGGAGAGGATAGACGTGGCATCAGGAGGAGATCAGTCACTTCCTGGAGAAACAAAGAATCAGCGCCAAGCGGGAAAATCATAGTTTTATCCGCCCTAAAAGCTGCAGAGTCGTATGTATTACACAACAAACATGTCGTGTCAAATGATCTTATAATCATTTAAAACACAGTCTTAAACTCTGATTGCCTTTTACTTTGTTAAATGTGACTTTTTTCTCAAAATGATGGTGGAGGCATGAAGGGATTGACTGAGGTCTGAAGAGGAGGGGTTTCAGCTTGACCCTGGATTTAGAGAAATGAGAGCTGTGAGGAGGGGAGAGAGCAGATTTAAAGGTTTGACGCTGCGTTGTGATTGGCTCGTGGGAATAGAGACGAAGGTGATTTAGGGGGTGAAGTGTAAAAGGTGGATATGCAAATAGTTAAGGACGAGGGGTTTTATGGTTTATGTGCTGTTTACACGGGAACGAAAACGGTTGTATCCGCTACTTTTCTCTTTCGTATAGCCCGTTCGTTCACACGAGGCCGTAACGCAAACGCGGAAACGGACCCCACAAACGATAACGGGTCCCAAAGTGGATAGATCTGCAACCGGAACGCTCTGGGGGGCCAAACTGCTCCGTGTGTACGCCCTATACGATCATTTCCTGATAACGATGAAGCCATAGCCCCGCCTCTCCCCACCTCTGCTGCTCACTGCTGTAGCATGGTCAGTAGCTACTGTCAGTAGCTACTGACCATGCTACACATGTTAGTGCAAAATCTACAGCTCCTCTACCACAACCATCAGCAACAAGTGGACATGGAGAACTACATGAACTACATGTTGCTAAATCCACGCGGAGAATAACCAGAAGGGCAACCATGGCAACCATGCTCGGGGGGGCTTCTTCGCTGCTTTTGGTGTATTTTGTGGCCGAAGTTACTACGCCACTTACAGGCCCGGCATATGTACTACAGCGTCTCTCGTTTGCATTTTGTTTGCGTTCCCGTGTAAATGGGGTCTTAATGATGGATGTAGGACCAGTTGTTTCCTCATGAATATATAGAGAGACTGTAAGCACAGCGCAGGTGGAGCAGGTGGATAATATCATCCTTATAAGCATACTGTGTTAATAGTTACCTTCAGGTGCAGCAGGTAGGTCTCCACGTTCAGGTATATAATCTCATCTCATCTATATCACCCTTATAAGCATACCGTGTTAATAGTTACCTTCAGGTGCAGCAGGTAGGTCTCCACGTTCAGGTATATACATCTCTCTCATCTATATCATCCTTATAAGCATACTGTGTTAATAGTTACCTTCAGGTGCAGCAGGTAGGTCTCCACGTTCTCCAGCAGCTGCAGGATGCCGTGCTCCAGAACGTAGAAGAAACCTTCCAGAGTGTCAAACTCCTCGTCCACCAGCTGCACAGAGGGAGGAAGCATGCTGTAATCACCTGAGAGCCCCTGGAAACACTGCTTTCCACTCAGAGAGAACGGTTTCTAGACACACTGCTCTACAGTCTGAGCTCTACTGCTTTCACATTTCAATAAACACACATTATAGAGAGCTCCTCTGAGGCTTTGATTGCTTTGAATCAACAAGAAACATAGCAAACATCCCTATGATTGCATAGAAATGGGTTTTTGCAGAGCTTTAAGAGTCATTCCTTTACTTTCTACATGTATGCAATGCAGTTTCAACCCACATGTTGCCTGAGAAATGTACAACGATCGAAACAGATGAAATCCTGTTGAAAGTGAAACCAGAGGAGATGAGAGAGCATGTTTTATGGACTCATGATCAGATCAGTGTGACCAGAGTCACCTGAGTGTATCAGCCTGAGCAAACAGCAGGTTCAATAAAAGCTCATATCTATCCTCTGTGCAGAAAACACACTGATCATTAACCAGAGACGTGTCCTCAGATAGAGGAATATACATCTATCTCAGAGGCCTACAACAGTTCTACAGACGGAGGAATACGGAAGTGTTGCATCTATGATTCATAATAGAGGTGGAAGAAGTACTTGGATATTTTGCTTAAGTAAAAGTAGAAATACTCAAAAAGTCCAGAATTCAAAGTGTACTTAGAGTATCACAAGTAAAATACCATTATGCACAATAACCCATTTCAGAGCATGTTGAAAGTAAAAAGTCCACTAAAAGCTCCAACAGGCAGATATTGATCGTCTCTCGTACCTTGGGTTTGATCCCCGTCTCGTGTTTGATCTGCTGGCTCAGCCGGGCGGTCTTCTTGGCGATGCTGTGCGTGTTCAGACGGTTCATCTTGTCCTTCATGCTCAGGGTCTCAGTCTTCTTGTATTTGTCGGCTGCACGAACAGAAACAAGGAGAGTTAATGTGGAGCACAGAGGCAGTCCTATAAAAGGGGATGTTTTTATATAAAACAACTTAAAGTTCTTTTTATGCATCATGTGAACAACATCTTGTTCTTTTGAACGCTGCCCTTCACTTTTTCACATTTCTGTTTTACCTCTTTAAAAATCTGCACAGCCGTCCACTTTCAAATCTAATAAACTGTATTCTGATATATGTTCACTGTACTATTTTTGATCCTTCTCTTACAACTTGTTTACTTATACTGAGTTTATGTTATAGACCAAAGCAGTGAGTAACGTATGTGTTAACCTACTTAGCACTTAACCTATTCTGAGTCTATATCACAGCAACACAACTATGGAAGTATAAGAGATACAACTTGTGTTATTTAATGGGTAAAAACAGATGGAAAAGACCATCATTCGAAATTATAATAAAATGTAATATTGTGAAAAAAGTAAAATTCTAAGAAAAAAGTTACAATTCTGGGAAAAAGTCAAATTTCTGGGAAAAAAAATGAAATTATGAAAAAAATTGAAATTATGAAAATGTTTGAAATTCTCAGTAAAAAGTAAAAATATAAGAAAAAAGTGAAAATATAAGAAAAAGTCAAATTGTGAGAAGAAATTGAATATGATTAAATATGAGTGTGTTAATTATAAAAAGATTCTACAAAAAGTAAATCAGAACTTTGTTTTCGAAACAGAAAAGAAACGTCTCGATTCAACGATATTATCTAGTAATGTCACATGTATAAACCACAGGTAGAAACACATGAAGGCACTTTTACTCCACAGTGAATACTCTTTCTTTTGATACAATATGTAAAGAAATAAATTAGAGTAGAGCCAGCGTTTCCTCACCGACTTCCCTGAAGCGCTTGTACTCGTTGATGCGGCAGTTGAGAGCGATGGAGGTGTGCGCGGTGTGCTCCAGGAGAGCGTACGCAGGGTGCTGTCTGTCCGTGTGCTTCTGGATGGTCTGCAGGAGCAGAGGGTATCGAGCGATCCTCTGGACCGGCATCACCAGGAAGAAAGTCAGAGACGTGGCGTTCACCTCCGGCCTGAAGAGAGGAGAGGAAGACAGGAAGAAAAGGACGACAAAGATCAGTTTATATCCATCAGAAAGTCAGAGACGTGGCGTTCACCTCCGGCCTGAAGAGAGGAGAGGAAGACAGGAAGAAAAGGAGACAAAGATCAGTTTATATCCATCAGAAAGTCAGAGACGTGGCGTTCACCTCCGGCCTGAAGAGAGGAGAGGAAGACAGGAAGAAATGGAGACAAAGATCAGTTTATATCCATCAGAAGTCAGAGACGTGGCGTTCACCTCCGGCCTGAAGAGAGGAGAGGAAGACAGGAAGAAATGGAGACAAAGATCAGTTTATATCCGTCAGAAAGTCAGAGACGTGGCGTTCACCTCCGGCCTGAAGAGAGGAGAGGAAACAGGAAGAAAAGGAGACAAAGATGAGTTTATATCCGTCTGAAAGTCAGAGACGTGGCGTTCACCTCCGGCCTGAAGAGAGGAGAGGAAGACAGGAAGAAATGGAGACAAAGATCAGTTTATATCCGTCTGAAAGTCAGAGACGTGGCGTTCACCTCCGGCCTGAAGAGGAGAGGAAGACAGGAAGAAATGGACGACAAAGATCAGTTTATATCCGTCAGAAAGTCAGAGACGTGGCGTTCACCTCCGGCCTGAAGAGAGGAGAGGAAGACAGGAAGAAATGGAGACAAAGATCAGTTTATATCCATCAGAAAGTCAGAGACGTGGCGTTCACCTCCGGCCTGAAGAGAGGAGAGGAAGACAGGAAGAAATGGAGACAAAGATCAGTTTATATCCATCAGAAAGTCAGAGACGTGGCGTTCACCTCCGGCCTGAAGAGAGGAGAGGAAGACAGGAAGAAATGGAGACAAAGATGAGTTTATATCCATCAGAAAGTCAGAGACGTGGCGTTCACCTCCGGCCTGAAGAGAGGAGAGGAAGACAGGAAGAAATGGAGACAAAGATGAGTTTATATCAATCAGAAAACACTGAGGAACACTTTTAGGAACAGCAACAAGATAAGATAAAAAAAGTTTTTTGATGCGGTTATTGCACAGTTTAGTTGAATACTCGATGCTGATTGGTCAATTTGGACATTCTAAGGAGGACGCTTTGATCTAGGAACTATGTGCAGTCATATCAATCCGCAGAAAGAAGTCCGGGTAATTTAACGTCAGCTGTGGACTAACATTCGTTTTCATCCATCAGAAAGCACTGTGGACTTTTACATGTTAGGTTTTATGTTTGAGGTGCAGTCGTTACGCTGCTTGGATGAATACTCGATTCTGATTGGTCAATGTGGCTCTTTTTTTGCTTGCACACCATTGCTAAGGACTGACGCTCTGACTAGGTGACTATGTGCAGAGATATCAATCCGCGGTAAGAAGTCCGGTCAATTTAAGAAACGTGTTAAAACACTGCGGAGACGTTTTGGGATATTCATTTTTTAAGACACTAAAAAGCGCTTTTCCTGGATCTCAAAGCGCTTTAAAGACAGAGGGCGTTACAGTAAACCTCCATCATTCCTGCCGTCATTTAAAGATACGTAGGAAAAACATTTCTCCGTGGAAGCAATCGATTATTTTAAAGTCAATACGATCAATTTAAATCCATATTTTGAGACAAAGCAGAGATTTTTTTGACTAACTAGCCGTATAAAAATCAGATTAACGTACGCCGAGGCCTTGATGACTCTCACGATGTCGTCCCACAGCATCTCTTTCTGCTTGTAGCTGTTCTCCAGCACCGTGACGTTAGAGTAGTTGGACAGGTATTCTTTATAAGACGCCTCGATGTCTGCAGACAGGCTGAGGAACGACTCACCTGCAGAGAGGGGAACAGAAACTCACTTTAAAACACATTCAAAAAACATCATTAAGAGGAAATATAATTCAGTTTTGGTTTTATAAGGATTGCAAAAGAAAGTTACCTTTAAAATGCCAGCAGAGTTCATTCTAATTAGCTGTTGTCTTCTTTTAATCAAGTTATCTATGCAAATCTGATCATATCTCATCTCAATAAGCTCAACCTACAGTATTTGGGACTGTATGTGAAAGCAAAATACCTTTAGTTTTCCTCAAATTCAGTTTAATTGTCAGTATTTGTTTTTGGTTTCTGGACCCTCAAATGGAAAATACGACTTTTGTTACATTTAAGATAAGAATATAGATTCAGATCAAAAGTGTTTATTTTAATAAAGGGTCGTCTTCCTCTTTAGCTTCAACACAGCGTCTGTTGAACCGAGGCTTTTATTCTTCTTCTTCTTCCATGGAGTGCCAGCTCCCCACGGTTGAAAAAGAGGGTTTTTATTTCACTTTAAAAAGGGCATAAAGATTTTCTGAAAGTCGGGTTTGTTGATGATTTTTTTCCAAATTTCAGAATTTTATAAAAGAAAAAAAGTCATATTTTTGGGGAAAATTTTGACTTTTTTCTCAAGATTTGACTTTTTTTCTCAAAAATTTGACTTTTTTCTCAAAAATCTGACTTTTTTTCTCAAAAATTTGACTTTTTCTCAAAAAATTTGACTTTTTTCTCAAAAATCTGACTTTTTTCTCAAAAATTTGACTTTTTTCTCAAAAATTGACTTTTTTCTCAAAAATCTGACTTTTCAGAAAAGAAATCTGACTTTTTGGAATTTTGTTTTGACTTTCTATAAAATTCAGAAATGTTTCTTTAAGTCTCACTTTTTTTAAGCTGAAAACATGGGTGTTATTTCATTTGAAAAAAGGATAAAGATTGTCCGAAAGTGATGATTATTTTCCAAATTTCGATTTATTTTTCAAATTCCTAACTTTTTTACAAAAATCTTAAATTTGTTGAGAAAAAAGTCTGAATTTTAGAAAAAGTAAAAAACAATTCTCAAAAACTAACTTTTTTAAAATTCATTACTTTTTACATATTTCAAACTACTTTTCAAAATTCCGACTTTTTGGTGAAAAAACGGGCTTTTTAGGAAAAAAAAATCAGACTTTAGAAAAATGTTTGGCTTGTTTTTCAAGTTTCATGTTTTTCTTTAATTCTCACTTTTTTAAGTTGGAAACGTGGGTTTTATTTCATTTAAAAAGGGCATAAAGATTGTCTGAAAGTCAGGTTTGTTGTACGAGAAGAACGTTAACCTGACTTTGACCCGTTTCACTGTTTCTCTGATGTTAAGATAAGACGTCTAATAAACTCCCGTGAGTTTGCATTCAAATGCAGATGCAGAGCCTTTGCTCAGACTGTGAGGTGTGAACTCCTTTAGATTATCACTCACATGTGAAAACCAGCAGGAAGTGTGAAAGACGTTTTTGTTTCCTGTCAACAAGTGTTGTCAAAGCAACTGATCAGCAGAGGAGCAACAACTACATGCAACAGGATTCAGTCCTCAGGGCCCAGGAGTTCAAAACTTTTAATCCCTATCTGATCGGATCACATTTGGATTTTAGGTAGTTCAAAACCAAAAAGCAGGATTAGGATCACTTTGATATCCCATCAGATCAGGAAATCCAATCCAAGCTTTAATCTGGATCAAATCGGGTAGTTCAAACCGACCACACAAGATTGGGATCAGTTTGATCCCAAAAAACTGGATTATCCTGATCCCACCAGAGGGGTGGATTTCGAGTGGATTACCAGAGCAAAATGAACTGTACAATTTATTTAAAAATATGTTTCAATATAAATAAGATGGCAAAGTTTGTTAACTGAAATAATACACCATTTTTAGCCTTCGTGGGAAATACATTTTATTTTTCATTTTTTGCTCACGTTTGTGGTGGCCTATTTAGTTTTCAACCAAATGTTGATGACATGACGGGATGATCCAGCTGCCTTTGAATTCATGTTTTGTTGTTGTTACCCTAGTGGGAGTATTTTTTTTTAATTACAATTCCATTATGATTTGATGTCCTTTATGTATTTAAAAATACAATTAGACACAATAGATGTCTGCAATGTGGTCTCTTGTCTTCCTTGTATTCTTTTTCATATCCACTAGATGGCGATCGGTAGGATTAAAGCACTGAATTTCAGGATCTAGTAATCTTGAAAAGTCTGAATCTGGATCAGAGTGATCCTATCCTGAACTGCTTTGAACTCCTGGGACAACATCTGGCCGAGTTTTCTGATCCTGGATCACAAAAAATGGGATTTCAAAATCTGATCGGATCTGATTGAGATTAAAAGTTTTGAACTCCTGGGCCCGGGATATAGGAAAAGGAAACTGATATCTAAGAACTGTGGATTACTAGCAGGATTGTAGTGTTAGTAAAAACCTAAAGAGAGCATATAGTGTTGGTTGTAAAGGATCAGATGTTCTCTCTTCTATACGCCTACTGCCTGAATCTGCTTTATGGGATCTTATTATTATTTTGTTTTGTACAAAATTCTCAACTTTTTTCTCAAGATTCCGACTATTTTCCAAATGTCGATGTTATTCTTATTATAATATTATTTATCGAATTTATTAATAAAAAAAAATCTTACCTTTTATCAGTTTCGTCTTTTTCCCCGAAATTCTAAAGAAATTCTCGGAAATAAAACCTTTTTTTTTTATTCCTGACTTTTTACATATTTCCAAAAAACAACAGAAATGTCACTTTTTTTGAAAAAATGCTCACGTTTTTGAAAAAATCTGACTTTTTATAAATGTTCCTATTTTTCATTTTCTGTAGTAAGTGCTCATGTGTTTCAGTGTTAGTCTGAATGTGCTCATGTGTTTCAGTGTTAGTCTGAATGTGCTCATGTGTTTCAGTGTTAGTCTGAATGTGCTCATGTGTTTCAGTGTTAGTCTGAATGTGCTCATGTGTTTCAGTGTTAGTCTGAATGTGCTCATGTGTTTCAGTGTTAGTCTGAATGTGCTCATGTGTTTCAGTGTTAGTCTGTATGTGCTCATGTGTTTCAGTGTTAGTCTGAATGTGCTCATGTGTTTCAGTGTTAGTCTGAATGTGCTCATGTGTTTCAGTGTTAGTCTGAATGTGCTCATGTGTTTCAGTGTTAGTCTGAATGTGCTTCAGATTGATAGAAAGTGATGTTCTTACAGAGGGTCTGCAGGTACAGAGGGTCTGCAGGTACAGAGGGTCTGAATATGCTTCAGGTGTGTATATGTGAGTTTCTTACAGAGGGTCTGCAGGTACAGAGGGTCTGAATATGCTTCAGGTGTATATATGTGAGTTTCTTACAGAGGGTCTGCAGGTACAGAGGGTCTGCAGGTACAGAGGGTCTGATATGCTTCAGGTGTGTATATGTGATGTTCTTACAGAGGCTCTGCAGGTACAGAGGGTCTGATATGCTTCAGGTGTGTATATGTGATGTTCTTACAGAGGGTCTGCAGGTACAGAGGGTCTGATGTGCTTCAGGTGTGTATATGTGATGTTCTTACAGAGGGTCTGCAGGTACAGAGGGTCTGATATGCTTCAGGTGTGTATATGTGAGTTTCTTACAGAGGGTCTGCAGGTACAGAGGGTCTGATATGCTTCAGGTGTGTATATGTGATGTTCTTACAGAGGCTCTGCAGGTACAGAGGGTCTGCAGGTACAGAGGGTCTGCAGGTACAGAGGGTCTGATATGCTTCAGGTGTGTATATGTGAGTTTCTTACAGAGGGTCTGCAGGTACAGAGGGTCTTCAGGCTGTTTCTGGTCCATCAGGCAGAGCAGACGGCTGGAGACGTCCATCACCTCCTCGATGAACAGGAACATGTTGTCCAGACCGGCCGGAGGAGGCTGGGGTGCAAAGATAAGAGACAATGTTCAGTATATGTAACGGGCTGAATAAAAGAAGAGGCCGAGTGTAAACTGTTATCACTCCTCATAGGCGGATGCATATACGAAAAGAAACCACATTACCGCAAAAAACAAAAAGGTTTCTCTACAGTTTTGTGTAGTATTAGGTGTCTCTAATAACATACTGAAAGTCTACCAAAATCTGACCAAGATGGCCAAACATTTCGTAAAATACCCTAACTCCTTATTAGTTTGTACTCTGTCAGTGCGATATCAAAGGACTTATTCTGCTGTATTCCTCTTGTTGTTTGAAGTTGTGATTGGTCAACCGCTTAGAGATGTCCCGCCTCCTTAGCCTATCACAGACAATGTGTTGGAGCGCTAGCCAATAGGAGTGTGAGTGTTCCGTAGTGATGTCACTATGTTCCAGATTTGAGCCTTTGCAGACCATTGACATGCACTAAAACCTATATAATAATAATAATAATACACTTTATTCATAAGCGCACTTTTCATTTGAGTAAACAAAACTCAAAGTGCTACGGAGTAAAATGGTCGATAAAAAACAACAACAAAAAATATATATATAATATATATAAATGTTCAATGCCTTGTCTTTTTATGCTGCTGCAACGAGAACATTTCCCAAATTGGGATCAATAAAGTACTTCATATCTGATCTGATAACACACTACAGGAAAGGGAAAACCACCAAGAAGCAGAATAGGGCTTCTTCAAAAGTAACATTATTCCCATATTCAGATGAAATGCCTTTATTGTGCAACACATGCATGCGTTTCTGCTATAAAATGCTAATGCCCGTTCTGTTTGGCTCCATTGTTTTCTAAGGAGTCTGAACAATGTGAGCCCTGCCTCAGGAAATAGACGGACCGTTGTCCTCTCACAGAAACTCCATTCATTCACATGTTGACTTCCCTCTGTCCATCACTTTCTCCCGTTGTCCTCCATTCATTACTTCATGATCCCCATGTCTCTAATAACATCTAAACTCCATCTGTTGTGTCATTAGCAGACGCATCTCCATGTAATGTGTCTCTTATGAACTGATCCTCTCTTCACGAGTTGATCTGCTTCCTATAATCTGAAGATAATTCATATCTCCTGTCCTCCTTTCTGTTTGCAACTCATCCCTCTTCCCTCCATCCACCGCTCCCTCCTGTGTTATCGTCTCCATGCTCATCCTGACTCCATTATGTTTTTACGAGGACTCATTTCCTTCCTGATAATGTAGAAGGAATCAGAGGTAATGAAAAGCTACAAACAATAATACATAAAACAAATCTGAAAAAAGAAAAAAGCAAGCTCTAAAATGGATTGAGAAATAATTGTAATACACTCGCGCTCCTATTGGCTAGCGCTTCAACACAGTGTACACAATAGGCTAAGGGGTGGGACATCTCTAAGCAGGGTAGACCAATCACAACAAAGCCGGCCAGCTAACCAATCAGAGCAGACTGGGCTCTGGTTTCAGACAGAGGGTGAAAAGAGTCCCAGATACACACTTTATGATGTGTTGAAAGTATTTACAACCTGTAGAAGCTGTAGTTTCCCCCAAACACACCTGTTCACCTTCTGAGAAATATGCAAGATATTTAACCAATCACTTTGTTCGTCTGAAAGCTCTGGGACTAGATGAGGAAGTTCACACATACTCGTATATACTCGTATATACTCGTATATACTATACTATACAGAAGGGGTGGGAATCACCAGGATCCCCACGATACGATCCTATCACGATACTTAAGCCACGATACGATAGTATTGCGATTCTATATCGATATATGTGATTGCAAGATATATTGGGTTCCAGTTCCTTTAACATGTGACAAAACCCTTTGTTTTCCACAGCGCTGATTGGACGCAGGTCTTTGCACAGGAAGTAGGTGAGCATTGAGTTATTTTCTTAGCTCGCTCAGAATTTGATGGTAGCTTTGCCCAGTTCATTTGGATTTGCAATATGACTAGTTTATATAATAAAATATCAATACTTGGCGTCCGTGTATCGCCATTATTTCCCCCACCCCTAGTATACAGTATATATTACATTACATTACATGTCACTTGTTAGACGCTTTTATCCAAAGCGACTTACATACATTCAGTACTGTGGACAATCCCCACAGGAGCCACTTGGGGTGAAGAGTCTCAGGGACACAACGACATGCTGACTGCAGTGGGACTCGAACTTGCTATCCCCTGATTCGAAGTCCAGCACACTCTCCACTGAGCCACAGCCTCCCCCCTATATATCATACTATAATGTATTGAAGCCCTGATCAGTGTAATAGAAAGAGTACCTGTAGTTTGTTGAGGTTGCTCCTGATGGTCACCGTGCTGACCTGCAGCAGACGGAGGTAGTTCCTCTCTGATTGGACGAGCTCCTCGAGGGCCAATAGCTGCCTCTGAGCCGCCCTCTCTTTATCTGCTGCTTCCTCCTCCAACGTCTTCTTCATCTTCTCCTCTTCCTCCTCCTCCTCTGTGTTCTTCTTCTTCCCCTCGTCTGAGAAACTGTCCTGAGAGGAAAGTCTTACATGTGTGGAAGTGTTCGTTTCGTCCACAAAAACGTTGGCGTCCTCCTCCGAGCTGAAGGTCTCGTCTCCGTCCTTCTCCTTCATCGTTGCAGAGGAAGAGGAGGATGGTTTAGGGAGAGGAAGAGTGAAGGAGGAGGGCTGAGGCCTCCTGGGAACCTCCATGATGAAGACGATCACTGTGAGAGAGAAACACTGATTTCAATTTCAACTCTTTATCCCCATGTGCTCGGCAGCTACAGCGGAGATATGGAGATGAACACTAGAGTCTACCATTTGTTCTGGGCTTGCCCTTTTATAGGAACTTTTTGGCAGAAGATCCATTTAGAAATCGAAATAGTACGACAGGAACATTTATATTTGGGCTCGTACATTCAATTCCCACAAACAAAACAATTATTTAGAGTTCTTACTGTTGCAGCAAAAAAAGCAATAACTAGAAAATGGCTCAAAGCGGTTTCTGTACTTTTAATATCATTTTACCCAAAACAAATAAAGAATACAAAAGAATAATGAAAAACTGAAGTCTCCTCCAACAGAGAACCATGGATATATATAGGACCTAAAACAAATACAACAGATAACATAGAGCAAGAGAATACAAATAAAATAGAAAAAGTGCAAGAAGAGTCTACTAAAAGATCTCATGTTATTACGTTAATAGCCTACAGGTATTCACAGTTTAAGGAAACACATGGATGAAAATGAACCCGTTGGTCTTCATTTGACACTAGTTTGAAGCTTCAAAGCCCAGCCAGCTTAACGAGATATAAGGTTACCCTATTATTGATCTGATCAGTGTGAAAGGCAATCACTGCAGCAGCTGCTGCACGGTGTCAAATGTTTACAGAGGGGACCAGGTGGAAAATTAAACCAGACGAGAGGAACTTTATCGATCCTAATTTGGGACATGCTAGCGGTGCAGCAGCATGAAAACAACAAGACAAAACATCGCACGATAGAAATGAAA